>CACRXP010000254.1:659870-696350 GCA_902702965.1 Spirometra erinaceieuropaei
GGAGGAGGTTCTATTTGTACGACACTGCAGCGAAGTTTCCGATGCCTGAGGCGGCTGCTCAGTAGTTGGGAGCAGTAGATGCTGTGCGCGCTAGTACTTCGCCGGAAGTCAATTCACCTGTAGCTAGCCACTTCTGGCTCGGTGAACACGGAGTTATGCGACAAAGAACAGTACACAGAGTGTCGTTACGCGACGACCGTTGGCCGCTAGAACGCCATATACTTTTCCGATCCAGGGTGAGTCACAACTGCATCCTCCTAACAGCAGTCGAATACGTATCGAATTCGTCTCGAGCTCGACTTTGTGACTGTTCTAACTTGCGCCCGTCGAACTGGGTTGACCAATTACAGCACGCGCATTTGCTGTGCGGGTACATGTACCAACCCTGAAGGGGTTCGATTGTCGAAATACAGCCCGCAGTACATTGTCACTAGAGCGTGGCTGTGTTTGTTTGGCCGGTTAGGAACAAGGTGTAGCGCAGTGGATGTCAAACAACACAAGTGAGCATCATACCAGCAGGTATAGGTTTAATATGAAATCTCAGAAGACTGATTACTATTTCTTGAGCTCCTACCTATTTCTACAATTTTATAGGAAAGCACAGGCGTCACAAACGCACAGTACACCCCCTTGGAGAATCACTGACGAGAACATTAAAACCTACAGCCAGAGGACGAATTTGTTTTGCTTTAAAAGCGTGACATTTTTAAAGGCTGATGTGCGCATGACCTCGAAAATGCTATAAAGGGCTAAATACAGTAGGGATCTCTGCTATAAGTTAGCTTAAGAACGAGTGGTTTGAAGGTCTAACTATTCCATCATTCCAAAGTTCAACTCCTACGCAAAGTTAGCAGACGTACAAGTTGGGTAGCCACTGATCCTCCGCGACCGAGAGCGATGCTTGAAAGACAGTCGGCTGCCAAGTGTGTGGCATTGTCCCCTACAAGAACGTACTTATGTTCCAGCAGGCGCGCAGCAAGCACTAATTGCCGATAACGCGACCAACGGGATGCATCTTCAGCAGCTGTCAAGGCAGAATTAGAGATTGGAGCACGGTGGCTTTCGCGGTCCATCAACTGAGGCAGCAATTGTGAAAATTGGTTGGATGTGTCCAAGAGCTTCAATTCAGACGGGGGAGAGGGTGGCAGAAGGAAAAAGACAAAACCACAAGATATGCCACCCCATATTTTCACAGTTTATGCAATTGAACACATGACTGACAGTTCGACCTTAGAGTACGACCGTGTCTACCGTCTGACCCATAGTAGGACGGTGACTTTCAAGTGAATTAGTCTGCGGCAATAGTGGACTTGCGCAGCATCTACCACAATCTCTCCTCCCCTCCAACCTGGGCCCAGTGCCATGATATAGTCAAGTACACCGGAGGCGGGAGAGGACGCAGGTGGGAGGAGGGTGCGGTAGGCGCTGTGCAAGTCTACTGTCATTACAGACTAATTTACGCGCAAGTCACTGTCTCTGCCCCCACACGGAGAACATCGTCAGAAACTATGATCGAAGTTGGCCTAAAAATAAACTCCTCCTAGTCCAGGCTGATTGTTTCGGGCTTCGTAGCCATAGTTATCTGCCCTAAAACGTAGGACGGCGAAACTAATGAGTTCTTTGTTAACCTTTGTCATTTCTGATAGACCAAACGGGCAAGGTATAAATAAGGTGGACCAACCAGGTGCAGATAACCATCGTCCGACTCCGTTAAAACTGCTGTCATAGGTTGGAAGGTCGGATTGAGAGCGTACCAGGCTTCTGCAAAAACAATTTCCCACTTAGGTATGGGACATAGTCTATGCACTTCAAAGATATTGCTCGTCTGAAAGATTTTGATCACTGAAGTTTGCGCACTACTCTTCGAATTCCCACTTCAGGACACATTTCTAACAAACAGGTATATAACCCGCCAACTGCACTCCGCTACTCGACAACTAACCAGAAGTCGGAGTAGTCCTCGATCTAATCTCACCAGAAACCGAGCTTGGCCAATAACGGTACCAAGGTGGCCAGGTGGAGACGTGTTATGGGGGTCTTGAAAGCCGATTTTGAGTATCATGCTGGCGGAGTTTACATGCCACGAGTCTGCCGTCAACTGACTGCACCGGAAATCTGGCATTTGAGATGCAATAAACGTTAGTCATGGGGCCAGCCGGATTAATAATTACGAAGGCTGTTACAAGTTCAGTTAAAAAAGAGGGAACTATGGGGGGTTAATAAGAATTAATGGGACTAAACGTCTGCACAACTTCCGGAGAATACTGATGTGCTCGATCAAGGTGTTAGCTAAGGGACTTATCTCATAGGTAGTTTATGGACATTGAGTCCCTTACTGAGATAATTGTAGTCTAAGAAAGCATTGTGCAAGGAGCAAGAATAATCTACAAAAAAGGGACAAACCGACTCAGATCTCCGGGCCTCATACATAACATCGTATATCCAAAGAGAATGCGCGGGTGACATTTGACAAGCGCTAGTCAGAAGGTTCCAACTACCTGCCCACGCCGTATGGCTTTCGGAAACTGGGAAAATGACCCATCGTCAAACAGTAAAGACAGCAAGTCTGAACAGATTCAGTAATCAGCAGCCGACGTCTTTATCTGTCGTACCGCACTTGTTTGTGCTACAACTGTAGGCATGTAATACCACGTGCCGTTGTGATGCGCAGCTCCTATTCGAGGTGATCGAAAGTATAGAATAAAGGCGGGGTAATCAATGACGTCTGATCATTAAGCGGGGCGGATATAACCGATGTTAGCAATACTTGCAGTCAAAAAATACCGCTATGGGTGGAGACACAAATTATTGAGTGTTAATAACCAAAATTATAGCCCGCACGAAATCTAACGAACAAGGCCATCCCTTTCAGAGTTTCCCGTCTCTGCTCATTCGCCACATGCAATATAGATAATGTAAAAATGTAGTATGCAAAAACAAACCTCATCGGAACGGTAAATCTTGTATGCGAATCCCGATTGCTTAAGCAGTTCCTCTTGTTTGCTGGGGAATGGCTTGTTATAATCTGTGAAGGAGAATATTACGATAGGGGAAACACAAACGGCCTTTCGTACCATATATGCACACTACGGTAGGCCTGAAGCGTAATTTACGTCGCTCAGCATTGGCGAGGCACTGGAGGTAACAGACATCACTCAAAATAAAATAAAAAACAAACTAATTTAGTGAGTTCGAGAAGAGCAGAGGAAGAAACGCCTCCCGAAAAGGCCAAGACGACAGGTTCACCACTGCGAACTGCATTGTTTTTCCCAAAGGCGGACCGAAATTTATGTACACATCCAGCAAGGAAGCACGACCTGACTCACGCGGAATCAAAGAGATGCAAGATCAAAGCTAACCTGCAAAGGGGTGGGTCATCCTTTCGGACTTTGACTGCGGCAGGACCATTCTCACCTTTACATTTAATGCAAACGCCACTCCTGTAGGAAGAAGATAACGCCGTTACGAGCGACACTAAATATAGGGTAAATGACTGCGAAAGCATCATACGGTCATCTCCCACATATCAGAAAAACGGGGCAATAAACAGGGGGGAAGACGGGTGCTTAAATGAAAATATTAGACTACGCTTTCAGAAGGCGCACTGAGCCCCTATATATAACTATCTGTCCGAACAAAAAACGCGTCCGGTATATGGGAACGCACCCATAAAATTCTCAAAATTTCAAGTATTTTAGCAGTAATTACAAACCAACCTAAAATGTGAGCTTTTTTGAAAGTATGATATAATTCCCCTGGTGATCGACTTTGATTCGACTTATCACGTGCAACAGACACAATTTGAACGCAACGAAGAATACACCTAAGAAAAATGGCACAGCGGACGTCAACATTAAATGTGTCAGCTGGGTGAGAACGCTTTAATAATTCAATACTTTTTGACAAAAATACATTCATGCAAAGAGCTCGTAACTAAGCATATGTGAACTGCAGCATTTTGTATATGGTTAGCGATGACCTTCGTATGGCTTGTAAGACGGAGTCATGTATTTGGAAGTTAACCGGCAGTGGTTGCAGTAGGTTAGAAACCCCCTCTCTGTCAAGAAAATGAAACGTGATGCCTTCTACTCGGGGCTGCAAAACACCAAACTGCCTCAACCGGAAGGCCGTGTTTGGTCATCCGGCTGTGGTTAAAATCCTATGTCGTTACCTCTCATTCGGGGTCAGTTGTGGTTAACAACACGGGGAAAGGACTAGTGTGGACTAGGCGAAATTTAGAAATGCCTCAAGCAAACAACATATCATACCAATTGGGAACGTGTACATTCATGGCAGTGTCACGCGAAAAATTAGTTATGTATTCAATATCAGCGACTCACGAGAGAAGAATGAGAATACGAAGTTCTAGGAGAATACGTTATTTAACTGCGAGCTGTTTATATGAACAGCACCAAGTGGGCATCATTTAATCCATTGAAAGGTAAAATTATAAAATGTAAATAACAGCCAGATCATTCTGTCTGTGACTGCTTATAAATCTAAGGGATAAAGTACATCCTCGGACCACTCACATGTCGAACCAGTCGAGGACAGCGACGACCGACTCGTGTGTGCGGACAAATTCTGGTATATTAAAACATACTTTTAGACCGCTGTATGCATACGGATGCACTTATCTTTGAGTTATTCTCTTAAAAACAACTCATAAACAGTTTAAACACGCTTCATATGCAGAGGAAACGGGGTTGACCCCATTCCGAAGTGCGCACACTCATGCCGCGCGTAGTTATACAGGAGGCCGCACACCGGTAATTGGAATGCGTGGCGTCCCGTATTTCTTTCGTCTTATAAGATTGATCACTTTCTTCAGAGTTTAGTTGTTCCTAAGAGCTCGTGGTCGATATATCGGAATGCACAAGCTTTATGACCGAAGAGGTGTCATCCCCTGTGACAAGCGTTTGGCCGTTGTCCATCATTCTACTTTTCCATTACATAATAACGTGGAAAGTAGAGGATTAAGTTAATAAATTCTCCCGTGAGGGTGGGCACGGAAGGTATAAGTAAACAACGGTTACGACGGCAAAAAAGACCCGTAACAAGGAAATATGATCCGGGTGTGTCGGCTGGTCGGTAGTTGCTTCGATATAGTGGACTGAATTGTCGTCCGTTTGGACGCAGACTGCGGTACCTTATCTAGAAACTCGAAAACTAAAACAAAAATATTCAAATTAAATGTACGTTCTTAATCCCTGGCAGTCAACACTGTCCGAGTGTAAACGTTCAATCTTAGCAGTGTATAAGGATGGTGGCAATATAAAGGCATCTGTTGGGTGGCGTAGTGAAAAACTGAACCCGCGCATAGCAAACTCTTTCGGAGATTTTGTTTAATATGAATTTGGTGTAAGGGGATGATGGTTTGACCGTTGTTATCAGCTATGTTCACTGTGTGCCCTACAAAATAGTGGGCGCAGGGACGATGCACTGTGCGTAAATAAGTTCAGAGTGGTAGTGGACGTGTGCTATATCCACAGCGTTCTCATCCCTCACCCATCTGAACTCGGTGCCATGATATCCCCAGAGAATCGGAGGCGAGAGTGGACCCGCTGGCTGACGGATATAAACAGCCCGCCGCGCTTGGCACACCCACACTTTCCGCGCATGACGGACCGCGTTTCATACAAAAACCACACAGGTCGGGTGGCCCAGCACCCTAGTGAGTGTAAGGACCCCAGAAGCCACATTAAACAGAGGTAATTTTAGCCTGGCTCTTCGTCCAGAGAGAACAGCATAGTTATCTTGTCAGTTTGACAAGCTTTTGGAGCACTCTGACGTCTTAAAAAGCGTCGGACTAATTATAATGCGGAATTTGCATTAAATGCCGTGGGGTCGTAGTCCCCAGGGTAGACCTCATTCTCCCTTCCATCTCTTGGACAGCGGTCCACTGTTCCAGCTGGTCACTGGTCTGATGCGGGAATCATCCCCAAGTGGTTGACTGAGTTGAAAAGTCGTCTCATCGCGCCGAACACGACCTCATCCCCAAAATAGCGCGCAAGGCCAATACACATGGTGGTGGGTTGTCTGGCTCTCACATGTGTTTGAGTACCATGAAGGCCAAGCGGAGAGGGAGCCAAGGAACGCGTTCCCAGTTTGTATGAGTGGGGCTTTTTCCGTGACAGTGGTGGGTGGTGCAGTGGTCGTGGGATAGTCGTGCGTTATGTTTGAACAGGTAGGGAAATTTAGCATAATAATAATAATACTAATAATTATTATTATTATTAAAGACCCGTCGGGGTCTCATCAAAGCAAGTAAAAATAAATTTCCATGTGAATTTTAGACGAGGTAGGCAAAATCTGCACAAAGTGCAATTCATAGTTTTTGAATTAGTATTCCGTTAAGGAAAATGACTCGCGAGAGGTAAAAAAAACTCCACACGAAAATTTAAAAGTGATTGGATTAATTTTACAGGAGAAAAAAAACCCTCGCTAAAAAAATAATAACAGAAAAATGCAGGCAGGACTGGCCTTCATGTGGCGGTATATACGGATTATAATCGGGGCATCGTCAGGGCAGAAATTTCAGCCTTGATTAAAATCGGACATCGTCTAGGCAGAAATAATTGTCAGCCTTGAGGGGTACGTATGCGGGTCAGACAGGACTGGCATGCATGTGGTATTGCATACGCGAATTAGGACCGACATCGTCAGGGCAGGATTGATACGCCAGATGAGCCTATTCGCGTCAAAGAGGCCAGACGTGAGGAACCCAAACGCGATCGGCCACAGTAGCTTCGAGCCAGCTTAGGAGTGGGGAAGGGAGGTACGACCAAACTACTAGTATACGGCGAATACTAAGGGTTCCACCGTGAGCGTCGACAGACCGCATGAGGTCGAAATGCGGGAGATGGCATCAAGAACCGTGAAAATCGTCGCTGTAAATGGCACCGTAAAATGGATTTCATAAAGGGGTAATTAGGCGGGTCAGGCAGGATTGGCCAGTCTCGAGGCGATAGGATCCCAGATGCTGTCGGTTACATTCATCCGAGTCCATCCGAGGATTCGGCAAGGAAGATGCGACCAGACTACTAGTATACGACGAAGATAGAAGGCTTCGCCAAGAGCGTCGATGGAGCGCATTCTGTGAGGGCACGATGCATGAACTGAAAAATTGGAAAAATTAACATTTTTGGTGAGGGATTTTAGGAAGCGATACGACTCACAAAGGAAGGAAATATCAGAAGATACGGAAAGTAAATGGCGGCGTGCTGTATTCCCGGTGGCCCTTTCTCAGTGTCATAGAGAAAGTTGTCGGGGAAGGATGAGAAAAATAAAAGTTTAATCGAGTCAGTATTCAAATAAAAGCGTAACCTTCTCTTAAAGGCGTGTAGATTATCTGAAGATCTTATATTTATCGGAAGGTTATTCCAGAGGACATAATACCAGGAAGCGAAAAAAAGAGAGAGCTTATAGGTGGAGGAAGCCGGAGAAGGTATAATCAGGGAGGAATTGCGAACATTGTATGGGCGACTACTAGGGGTAAGTGCTGAAATCCCTGGACGATTTGGACTATGATTAATGCGAAAGAGGAGACAGAAGCCTGCTTCTAGTCTTCGAACTCATAAAAAATTCGGTCTGTTATATGGCATCTATCTGAATAGGAGATATTTGGACGTTCCATGCTTGAAAGTTTTCTGGTAAAACGTCTTTGGACATTTTCAATTTTTAAACGACTGGCTTCCTTCATCAAACCAAAGAATGGGCAACAATACTCGAGAATGGGAAGTACAAACATACGATAGAGCCTTAATTTAATTTCAGGAAGATAGAAATTGTAAGAAATAAAGCCACAAATCTGGGCAGCTTTGGGTGTAATTCTGTCAGCGTGTGGCGAGAGATCAAGATTATTTGTGTAGCCTAAACCTAAATCCTTGATGGTGGTACATTCAATCATAAGTGTGCCTTGAAAGACCAATGGATGGGGGTAGTCTGTCAGGTCCAAAACACATATAGCGACATTTAGACGGAGAGAATTCCATTAGCCATTTTGAGCTCCAAGTTGAAAGAGCAAGAAAATCAGCGTGGATTTGCTCCAGGCAATGAAGGCTCGTAGATTTATTGAAAGAATATACACATTTGATATCATCGGCATAAATAAATGATTGAGAATATTTAACTGCCGCCGAGATATAATTTATGTAAAGCGGGAACAAAAGAGGACCTAAAACGGGGCCTTGTAGGACACCACTTACAACAGGGCTTTCACTGGAAAGTGAAGATCCCACCAAAACCTTTTGTTTACGATAAGACAGGTATGAATTGATAAAGTCTATTAAGGGACTGCGAATTCCCAGAGCTTCTTATTTAACCAAGAGTCTTTTATGTGGTACTTTAGCAAAAGGCTTTACTGAGATCAAAATAAATAACGACAATAGATATATGGTCATTACGAAGAGAAGTAAGTAGACTGAGAAAGGACAGATGACCTGTTTCACAAGAGCGATCTGGTAAAAATTCATGCTGGGAAGGGCTTATAACTTGATTGGCTATGCAAAAGTCGGGAATCTTAAGGGCGAAAGATTTTTCAGAGATTTCGGCAAAGGAAAGTGTTTTATGGACACCTCGATAGTTCTGAACGTCAGAACGACAGCCAGACTTAAATACTGGAATAATAATAGAAGTTTTCAATAGTCAGGAAAGAAGCCATTTACGAGAAATACTGAAAAGAGTTTGCTAATCAGAGGAGGAAAATCTCCTAGCTGTTTTATAAAAAAGTTTGGGATAGTGTGCGTACCTACTGAATGGGAGTTATTAAGATTGTTTATCAGTTTTGCGTAGTTTCAGGAGAAAAATTAATGATGCTGAGAGAGGCATCAGACAACGGAGGAATTAAAGGGATTGGGTCAGTTTCGATGGTGAAATGTTTGGCAAAGTTTGAATTTAACATTTCCGCTGTGCCTGACTCCTCTGTAATGAAGGTATCGTTAGTACTATGCAAAGGAGGAATGACTTGGTGGGGTTTAGTAGATGATCTTAGACGGGAGACCTGAGCAACTGGTTTAGGAGCATTCACGCCATCAATAGTTAAATACTCTGTGCGCCTATCTCGCGCGAGCCTCATTTTCAAAGCTAATTCAAATATCTCGACGATTCTTAGATGAACTGATACTGAGCTCACGGAAGGATCTTCAAGCTGCTTCCGTAGTTTTTTAAGTCTGTTTTTAAGAAGGTGTGGGACAGTGGTGGAAGTGCCACTCGATTTGAACGTCTTCCGTAGAATTAGTTCGATAAAACCTTCTGTTACGCATTGCAATAAATTGTTAAAAAATATTGTGCCAGTTATGAGCGTTGACCAAATTATTTACTTATGCCTTGATAATGTTAGTGAAGTCAAAAAAGCTACGTTGTACTGTTGGCTTTGTGGAAATGGCAACTGGAAGGCGGCAATGGATTATTGCATGATCACTTGCAAAAAGGTCATTATAGAAATCCATAGATATAGGGAAGATGCCGTTAGCAAAAATAAAGTCTAATACACTATCGTTTCTGTCGAATAGGGCACTAATTGAGACAAGTTTGAAAAGAAAATGGTGTCAGGAAGCCTCTGGAATTTAGGATAGGAAGTATGTATGTGCCAGTCAATTTCAGGCAAATAAAAATCGCCTACGATGATCTTAACGTCGAAGGTGTAGCGGCACAGCAGTGAGAATAAGTGCTCTGAGCGCTGCAAGCATCTGGTCGAATCCCAAGTCGTAAGGAGAAGACAGAAGGAACCTGAATGAGGGGTTTACTGTGCACAGAACCCAGACTTGTGCTCTGAGGCAACTGTGATCACTGGCGAAGCCAGGGCTGGCGTTGACTGCGTCCAGTCTGGCCTGAGAGTCGCTGGGACAGTGGTGACAGCCGCTTTTGTAGGCTCATGGGCCAAGCTCAAGTGGCGTCCAGTCAGTGCGTTTTGTATTTGCCTAGGGGTGGTGTCCCAGTGACATGTTTTGCTGGTTGCAGGGGGTGGTGCGTTCGAGTGGCGCATGGGCAGCCGCGACGATGTGTGGACGCAATTGTGTCCGAGCCGAAGTCGGTCGAATGGCTTCAGGTCAGTTCGTCTGGGACTGCTCGCCGCAAGGGGCGAATGACCTTGAGGCAGCGAGGTCTTGAACAATGACGCCAGACCGGTCATAATGTCTGGCTGCCACAAAGGAAATCTTTGCAATTTTGTCAAAGATTTCACAGAATTGGCTTTCATTTCCGGAGTAACAAGGAGAATTATATTCATATGTGACCAGGGTTTTCCTATTTTGCCAAAGGATTACCGAAGCGAAACATAAATTTCCGGAGAACGAGGAGATGTTCGGGTAACAAGGCGACTGTGCAAGTGAGTTTATGATGTAAAGAAGGCAACCACCGCCACGTCGTTCGACAAGATCAGGGTGGCATAAACTGAAGCAATCTATATTGAGTGTCGCGTATGAGATTAGAGAGTGAGCCCAAGCTTCTGTAATACACAATACATCTGGGTCAAAATCAACAGCCACACTTCTTAGTTGTGCCATCATTTGCACGACCGATTTTGCGTTGTGAGAGACAATACTGAGCGTTTTCCTAATATGTGGGTTCCGCTGATTGCTACTTGTAAAAAAGGGAGAACTGGTGGTGGAAAAGTAAGCTGTTGGAATGAAGCATTTGGTGGAAGACAAAGTTGCTATGGTCTGAAATTTGTGGCAATATTACCCCTAACTAGATATGCAGCATTGTATGGAAAAACATTTGAGGAGGACACAGGAGGAGTAATGCTATTTTGTTAGGTTAGAAAAATAAGAGGCATGAAAATAGGATTTTGTAAATTTTGAGCATAATATCAGGGGTAGTTTATGTTAGATAGCGGACTGAATGATTTCAAGAATCAGCACACATCATAACTTTTAATGTTTAATGTGACAAAATGTGTGCAGTTGCACGTACATACCGGCCGCAATGACTTTCACGAACATCAATACTATATTAACAAGACGGCATTAGGAATTAAAGAAGGCCGCCGAGATCTTGGTGTATGGAGGACCGCATATTTAATGCCGTCAGAATACTCTCGATAGATGATCCAGACGAAAAATGGTACTTTATAGTGGATCAGACGTGCATTTAAATATTTCTTCCCGAACTCTTCGGAAGACGTTTCGGTGCCTTTCTACGACCCCACCTGGTATACGGAGCGTCGGCAGCTTCACCGGAGATGAGGAAGGATATTGACGGACTTGAACAGGCACAACGCAGAGCAACCATGATGGTCTACGGTCTAAGGCATTTGTCTTACCAGGAGAGACTGAATATACTTGGCTTATTCCCTCTATCGTATAGACAACTAAAATGCAGTCAACTTTGGACACCCCGGTTTGTCCGTGGCCAAAGGTTGTTTACTGAGAATGGAGGACTTCATTGAGTTTAGCGGTACAAATCAAATACGCTGTCATCTATGCAAAGTCAAGAGCGAACGCACGCGGTTAGATCGTGGGAAGTTTTCGTTCAGCTGACGGGTTGTGTGATAATGGAACTCGCCACCATGTGCGATGTTGTCGACCGGCACGACTCATATGGTTAAATGAGAACTTGCTCGTGTAATTTTCAACAGAAGACGTATTTACAAAAGGACTACTCACAAGCAGCTTTGTAAAGAACTTTCTCATACACAATATTTCTGTACTGATTCAGTGAAGGGATGTGATTCCTTTTTATTTATGCACAATTGCGGACCGATCATATTCTAACTGTTTTTATCTTTAGTTGGATGCGAATATACTAAATTATCGTGCATAAATAGAGTCATCAAGGGCTCTACCCGCAACCGTTCAGAGACTTTTATACACCTCTCTATAAATCGAGTCCGACTGTTGATTTTCCAACTCTGTAACCACGCATGTTTGATTTTATTTTCTGTAGAGATTCTCCGCCTTTGTCATTGTCACCTCTAGATCCACTTGGAGATTCAGACCAAACTATAACTTTTTCCGTGTATCATCTCCAATATTTTCGCCGAAAAACGGTCGGACATCCGTTATATATTCTATTCCCGGGAAAATTCTGAATTTTGTCTTCGCTCTGCTTATAAGCAGAGGGAAGCCAATTACTACTCAAAATTCAGAATTTTCCCGGGAATAGTATATATATAAGAACAATTTGAACCAGCCGCTTCCCTGAATTTTCCACTTTTCTGTATCTTCTTCAGTTAATTCCTAATGCATTCCATGTTTTATTGGATTTGGTTTTGTCCCATTTCGTGTCTACCAGAGTCTTCTTTACCAATGAATCATGTTTTTGGCATGTCCTTGTTGCCATCGCCCGATTAGCGCCGTTCCCGGTGCATTCCCCATTATCATGTAAACCGACTCGAGTCTTGGCCCGAATATCATGCTGTTGCCTATTCTTTCAGGAAGGCGACAGACTATCTGTTAACCGCTGCAGCAACCGAAATAATGAACTGCAAGGAGAGATGATCCAATTAGGCAACAGAAAGGACAGTCTTTAATGTCCGCTTAAGGCTCGGTTTCTGATTGGTTGGTGTGGGGAGCCGTCGCTCTCGGTGAATTTGTCCTTTTTTATTCGCATCTTGTGCTCTATCGAAAAATGATGCCCCTTCAGCGTCATATTAAAAATGTTGTACATAATTATTCTGAGGTCGAGCGTAAAGTGAGGGAGGCCACGTCGAATGACCCCTGGGGCCCTAGCAGTACGCTAATGTCGGAAATTGCGGACCAAACTTATCATGTCATACCGTTTACGGAAATAATGCAGATGATTTGGAAACGGCTAAACGACAAAAACAAGAACTGGCGACATGTATGTAAAGCGTTGACACTTCTGGAATATATCATTAAAACCGGGAGTGAGAATGTCGCTCGCCAGTGCCAGGAGAACATTCATGCGATCGAGACACTGATGGTATGTAATAACACACTCATATAGAAATTTTTATGTTATATTTTTGTCTTTTGCTTGCTGATTGAGTCTTAATTGCTTTGCGTGTCGGATTCACCAGCTTGTTTTTATTGCTCCCCCGGGTACCGATATGAGTAGTTCCTGACTTCGAAATCTTCGGCCGCACTTCAGGCGCGCCTGCCTCTCGCTTTTCACGCTTTGGCTCTGCAAATCTTAGGCTGCGCCAGTTTTAGCCATGATTTGTGCCAGTTAGTGTCCTCATTGTCATATCGTTCGTCATTCGTGCTATTGATTTTTTATGGCAATATGCAACTCTGTCGTCCTATTCTAATAGCACTTAAGACCACTTCACACCTCAAAATATCAGCGTTCTTAACTTGCAAGGTACCGGTTTTATTATAAAGCGCCTCTATTACACTTCCGACACGTGTTACTTTCCTCAGTGTTTATCTGATGCGGCTGATCACCTAGAGTTCATGAGCACCTACAGTTACGATTTTTTACGAAGATAACACAAGGCGCACCCATGTTTCGATAAGTAGCGGTCTCGGCGAAGTAGCAAATCACACTTGATGGGAGTTTCCATGTACCGTCCGTTCATGTCTTCAGCTGCTTCACTTCCTCCAACACACTGATTTACCGACATCCATTTTCCAGAAGTCCAGTACAGATGCTTTGTGATAAGGTTTTGTTTACCACAGAACCATTTCGTGACGACAAACTGCATTCCAGAATGCCTAGTCATTTAAGTTTTTAATCATTCGTTCACAATAGACGGGGGATCTAACTAGGAACAATTGCAACATTTGAATCCTCTCGAATGTTTTCGGTATTGAGCGAGCTTCCCACTGTAATGATTCGTCCTTCAGTGAGTGGAACCTCTAGATAACTACATACCGGTAATTGTACCCTCTTGTACCTTGTTGGACTTTTATCACGGCAGACCTAACTGGTCTCGACGGTACAGCTAATTGTGGCCCACTGCGCTCGGATCGCTGCTGCAACGAATCCTGAGAAATAGAAACGCTCACCTTTCCAGTGATGGGTGTCTTATACCGAGGGCCCAGGGACCACCTACATTTGACGGACTGTGTGCAGCCACGTTTTTGTTGGGCCTCCTTTTTGCCATAGCTACCTGCAACCGACGGCTGCCTGCTTTGTTGACATTGCAACCGCGTTCGATTCCGTCCATCGTGAGTCTCAATGGCGGATAATGGAATTAGATGGTTTACCGCCGAAGATCATCGCCATGATCAAAGTCTGTTATCGCTCCACCACTGTGCGAGTCCTGGTCCGCAACAATCCTTCCCAATCGTTTGATATTCGCTCTGGCGTTCGACAGGGTTGCATCATGTCGCCCGCTCTGTCCAACTACGCTATTTACTGGCTTCTCGGGAGGGCACTACACGAAGGTGATTGCGTTGAGTTTGCACTCGGACACCAACTGACTGATCTCGACTATGCCGATGATATCGCCTTACTTGTTTCAAGTTTTGGTGATCCGCAGTCTTTGGTGTCAGGGGTGAACGAGGTCGCTACATCGGTCGAAGAAAGAAAGGCCTGATCGCGAGGTGTTTGAATTGCTCACCCCGGCACTCGATCTTGTCGGCAATTAATCCGCCGCCCACATTGCAAACAGAGTCACCCAATGCAACAGCCTACCATAAACTTGGCAAATTATTTGGTTTGAGGCTAGCTCCCCACAGAGATCGCCATTCCAGCCCAATAGTGTTTGTGGTCATTTCTGGCCAATTTTACCGTCATTTTTTGAAATATATATAGAAAAAGTCTTCGTTATGGGACTTAACTCGAGTTATCTGGGCAGACATCTGCGAGGTCTTTGATCCTATCCATTTATTGCAGCGCCGTTGGGTGAAAACGAGTTTTCTCAACTCCATCTTGGACTAAGGACTTTAAACATGATCATTTGCGCCCACCTCCTCTTTCGTTTCGGGCTGCAGACCCAAACCGAATTTCTACGTTCGGAGCATTGACATTGATGGTTTTTCATAATTTTGCAACATCAGAGCGCCTTGCGCGAGACACTATGTGCTCAGTTGAGAGCTGAGTTTTCAGTTATGCGTACAAATTAATATGATCCAGTCCATAAGCGTCGCTCGTTTCGGTACCACACCTCAATCTGCTATCACAGTCCCAGTTACGAAATTCTGAGTTAACTACAATACAGTCAATCTGGATAGCGATATGACCATCGCACGAATGTCAGTCAAGCAGATGTCTGCGTGTTAGTGACGACGAGCCGATTCGGCATTCCTCCACCATTATTACACTGACAACCGTTAAGATGGCTATTTGAATAAGCTAAATAGATCACTGCGAGGAAGTCTTAACCAGTCCTTGCAAGTGCAAATGTAGGATTCCCCATATCACGCCGGTCGGCGACTGTTGTTGACGTGCATATGGAGACGACAGATATATTACTAAACTGCCACTTCAGTCAATACACAAGCCAGGCACGGTAGCATCCAAAACCAAAGGTCTGTTTTTGATTCGCCTCAATCGTTAGGCCTGGATTGTGAAGCTCATCGGTTTCCAACGACAACGTAGCATGAACTGTAATCCCCGAATCGGACATTTCCAGAGGCCTGTTGGAAGTCTTTAGTACAAAGGGACTCCAACAGCCTCTCAAATTGTCCAAATTCATCTCCTCTAACCTTCGGTTCAAGAACATGGTCGCGAGGCAGCGGTGTCAAGTGAACTTATTTAACGCGGTCCACCTCCACCACATCACAGTGCCGTCATCGGGCTTTGCGGCATCATCTAAGTCAGTTAGCCCATCGCCGCTGGTCAGCAACTACTTACTCGCCAGACCGGCGATAATGCTTAGTTTATAGCCAACCTTCACGATACGTCACCAGTAGATGCACTGATAGCCAGCAGCTAGCCTAACGGGTAACTTCAGCTTTCCCTTTGCTGTCGTGGGTTCGAATCCCACCGGGGTCACCGGTTTTTCACAGTTAGGCCAACATAAATAGATCACTGTTCCCGGAGTCTTCATCCTATGTTACGCAAGTCAGGTTCTGGCAAATCTACTCGCCAAGGGAGAATTCTCAATGCTACGCCTTAGGTCAGAGACCATGATTTTGCAGTGGCGTGAACTACTGACAGCAGGTGTCTTGAGATTGTTTTATTTGAGGCTGATGTGTGCACCCGGTGGACCATATTTGACTGCGTTAAGAGTTCGTATACTACCCACACTTAGCCGGTTAGTTAGAATCACCCCGATCGGTTCCAAGAGGATGGCGCACCAACTCCTTAGACCGGAGATGGTTGGGGACTGGTTTAACGATAATTTTAAAAAATAGGTTGGATTATGTTGTCGTTGGAAATGAGCTGCGCGTCTGCCAGACTCCTTCTGCGCGTTTTTTTCAGTAAAGTTTAAAGAAGGCGAACTCATCGACGTCAGAAATTCTGCGACAGCCTTTACCATCTGTCGCTGCATAAGGCAGACAGCTGAGAGGGGAACAGATTCGCCGAGGAAATGCATCACAACGGCATAACAGACGTGTCGCATGAATGCGTCGCGTTCATTACGACCTTGCATAAGACTTGGGAAGGTTGTCTTTACTTTTCGAGACATCACACTGAACTTGTTGCGCATTTAGACAGGACCAGGATACCTAGGGGAAGTTGAGCAGTAGGCTTCTTGGCCTATTTTTCTCAACTGCTCTCAACGCCTTCTGATATCATGTACTGTAATACCGAATTCATAAACCTGCGTGTTCAGATTGAAGCCTACAGTGGGGAATCCATCGTCACCATGATAAATCTGATGCACTTAAATTTATCCCAACGTGTCAAAAGCCGTGGCTGAGGATTTTGGCATGACTGAAGGGCCAGATCAGGCTCCAGTTGCTTCTTTCTAATGCCATCATGGTCGGACTCTTGCGCATGTAAGGCCGGGGCCACCCTCACGAAATCCTTGTATACTTTGAAGCGATCCGCCCGTGCGTGGCACGCGTAGACGGGCTACTTGGCCGTGTCAGTCACTGCGTCTACGCCCACCTCCGGGCATGCGGATGTGGACGTCGTTGCATGTGATGTTCGAACTATCATGTTTTAAAACCCAGCGGCTACAGCGTAGGCCATTTCTTTGTGTCCACATCTGGTCGTTGGTTCACTGTACTCGGAATGTACTCGGAATTCCAAGCTAGTTTCCGCCCACAAACCGTGGATGGTAAGTGGTAGAAACCCTCTTGACTGCTTAAGACACGATGACACGATGTCTGCCTCTAGGCTATTAAAAGAGGAGACAAGAAGTTTAAGAGCAGAATAGCGCGAGTTTTAAAAGGTTATTAACGCCCCTGGCCGCAGTGACGGGACGATTCCCTTTACGAATGTTAAACATATTTGTCGGACCAACCCCCTCCTCATTCTACGTCTAAGCGTGTTTATATGAGCCTCTTAATGAAATTTTCTGGGCATAAGTCAGAAGTACGGGTTCAGACAAGGCTTTAGGTATACACGTACATAATTAATGCCAACTGCACAATTCACCCGATTATTGATCTCACCCTCCCAGTTAACGACGCTTGCGTGGTATCACTCAGTCTATGCATAAGACCTTCCTTTCTTCGATATTTTCTTGTTGACACTTAACAGAAAATACCGCTTCTTCGAGGCATATTGACAACTTAGCTTCTATCCCTTGCGATCTAGTCGGTGCATGTGTGTTATCGCGTCCTGTTGTTCGCTTTCAGGACTTTTACTACGTCGATGAGGGTAGGGATGTGGGACGCCATGTGCGGGAGAAGGCCTATGCAGTGAATAATCTGCTTCGGGATAAAGAGCGACTACAGGAAGAACGGAAGAAGGCCCAGCTGGCTCGCAGCCGACTGGAGCGCGGCGGTTTTGGCGCCACCACCGGGTCATTAGGCGGTGTCGGCGATGGATCCTACTCAGGTCTGTCACCGCAAACCTCCTCCAAGCGCCCCGTGTCCGCGACTGAACGGCGACCTTCCTCACAACCCTCTCTTTCCGGTGCGTCCCCCATTAAGTGGAATGCTCTCAAAATCATTCCTACATTCTTGCCATGTCTTATATGCCCCACTACTACTACTACTACTACTACTACTACTACTACTACTACTACTACTACTACTACTACTACTACTACTACTACTACTACCACTACTACTACTACTACTACTACTACTACTACTACTACTACTACCATCACCACCACTACTACTACTACTACTAATGCTGCTGCTACTACTACTACTACTACTACTACTACTACTACTATTACCAATTAGCCACCCCCATTACTGCTACTGCTACCATCACCACAACCGCCACTACTGCCGCTGCTACTGCAACTGTCCTTACTCATGCTTCTATTATTATTACTGTGTCTACTATTACTGCCACTACCACAACTGTCATTACCGCTGCTTCTACTACTATTACCACGGTATCAGGTTCGACTGTGGCGTCACTCCTTCAGACTCTCAGTCATGAGCACAGCAGCCGGCATTTAATCCTAACCTGGTCGAGGTCCACTGGGCCAACACGCGCACCTTTTGGCTGCTCAGACGCCCCAGACTGTCACCAGAACTGTTTCACTATGCTAGGTTAACCAGCCTCAGTTGTCTGTCTTCCGCGTCAAATCAGTGGCAATACCGATCATTGTCGGTTTACAGGAGGTCATGGGTCGCTATCAAACCTGCAGTCTATTCAGTGCACTACTGACGGAGCAGTCTTGATAAGGGGGAACGCTGGACCAATCGGTCCGGGTGAAAATCCCACTTCATCCCCGGCCTGCGGTTGTAGTTCGGATGACTGATTATGGAAAATATGCCTGAATGGGTTGCCTTTGGTCCCGGCGAGCATTTTTATACATAGAGTATACCACACAGAGTAAAACGTACGAAAACGATGACGGCGCCTGTATTAGCCTGAGCTCCCGGACTAGTGCTAGAGCTCACGTTCGGATGCTGTGAAACAACGGTACTACCTGAGCCTACAGCACCATTGCCTCCGGTGGCGTGGAACGCGCCCGACCCCTTAAATCGTCCTCTTCCCCTCACCCACGAGATTGTGAATTAGTTCATATTAACCCAACTGCGAAAAACTCGGCGCCTCGGTGGGATTCGAACCCACGCAGTAAGGGGAAGGCTTTATTACAGCCCACGCTCTAACCACCTAAGCTACGAGGCCCCGCCGGATGACGACGCGAGTTTAATCACATTTGGGTCAAGTTACCCGCCCCACCTACTGCAACGTCTGGAATCCACCAAATCAGAAACAGTAAGTTGACTGCCCAAGCAGGATTTCCTAAGTAATTCACCCAGAATCCACCAGATGACCACCAGGCTCACGTAATTCATAGATGTTTCGGCAGATTTTTGAATAGTTCATATTGACCCACCAAGGCGCCGAGTTCTTAACAGTTGGGTCAATATGAATTATTCAAAAATCTGCCAAAACATCTATGAATTTTGAACTAAGTGTGCGCAGCTGTACACTTCTCCGTGATCTAAGGGCATTAGACGGCCTCAACCCAGTCTGGTTGTTGCTCCGTCTGCTTTCCGAAGAAAAGCCGTCAACATGCCTGACCCAGTTTCTCGCTCGGCTACCAGCACATGCCAGCCCGGATCGATTGCCCCCAGCCGTTCCACATAGGCTGCACTGTTGCAGACTTTGTTCTCTCTCTCTCCCTCCCTCTCTCTCTATCCACTCTCCACTCTCTCTCCGCATGCGCAGATGTACCTGCCCTATGCCGTTTAAACGAACCTTTGGCCTCGTCTGGTCCAGCTGCATCTGGTCACCTACCCATGCCTTGCTGGCTTGACTGATAGCTTGGTAACACATTTGTCGCAATTTCACCGTCGAGCATGTTTTTTTGGAATGGGTGGGGGGCGAGTAGCCATGCTCGGCTAATTTCGTACAGGCAGCCAGGCCATTAGCATTTTTTCGCAGAAACGGTTTGGCGCCTAGACTAATGTTACAGACTCTCGACTGGGGAGGGGGATGTTAGTTTGTTTTATGTGACGTTTGAGTGTCCTTTGGCGAGACACTACACTTGGTTTGAGAGAGTAGACCCCTCATTTAAGGGGCATAGAAACCCGACTGATTCACTCAGTGTTCAGGTCACAACGGTTTGCTTCCCCCGACTGGCCTGTCTGCTTGTTATTTTTCGCCTAGACATATAACCACTCACTCCGAGACACTCTCCAGGCTGGCAGTAGTGCATCAGGCTTATTCCACAGGGAGATTTGCGCAAACAAACGGGTATGGAGGTATCACTGTCCTCCACGTGTCTGCCATCTCTAGTTCGTTCGTGAAAATCGGGATTGTCACTGCCACTACTATTGTTTCTACAACTTGCGCCACCACCACCACCACCACCACCACCACCACCACCACCACCACCACTACTACTACTACTACTACTACTACCACCACTACTGCTGCTACTACTATCACCAACTGGCCACCACCACCATCACGGCTACTGCTACTACATCCATAATTGCCACTAATACTGTCATTACCGCTTCTTTACTACTGCTGATCCAGTAGCGGGTTCGGCCGCGGCATCACTTCTCCAGACTTTCAGTCATGAGTACTGCAGCCGGCATTTGATCCTAACCAGATCGATACCCACTGGGTCAACACGCGTCCTTTTTCGGCTGCTTAGACTCCCCATTTATAAAAGACTGTCACCAGAACTGTTTCACCACGCCAGCCTCGGTTGTCTGTCTCCCGCGTCCCGCAAGTATAACAGAAACGTACCTTATTCTACTTTATGCGTGCCCTTTAAGTCAGATCAGTGGCAATATCGAGCAGTGTCGGTCATTAGGAATGTTTGTTTACCAAAGGCCGTGGGTCACTATCTCTGGAAATCCCTATCGCACATTGTTGTTCAACCAAGCTTATAAATCTGGACACCTCAACGAATAATGAGACTAAAAATGAGTCTCAAGTATGATGGTTGTCTGAGGTACCTACGCACCCGAAACACCTAAAGTCGCAGACGGTCCTTTCTAGCTTTCCGTCATCTGTCAAGCATGTCTCAACTCCAAACTTGGACGACCGAGGAGTCCGAACGCGGATGCGGTTGATGATTAGGACCAACGCCCGCTGGTTTTTTTCAAGCTTTCGGAAATGCCTGTGGAACCGACGTGACCTCTCCATCGCCACTAAGATTCGCGTGTACCGTGCATCTGTCCGGTCTGTCCTTCTCTACGGTTGCGAATTCTGGGCTTTGCGCGTGGCGGATGGGCGAAAACTGGAGGTAGTTGACCACCGCTGCTTGAGGATCATCCTTCGAGTGAAGTTAACCGACTTCTTCTCAAATGAGATAGTTCGCGCTCGCTGCAACAACATCGCCAGGATAACTCAGGCCATCCAAGAAAGACGACTGAGGTGGTTCGGGCATGTTCTTCGTCGTCCACCTCAGGAGCTCAGTGTTACTGCCCTCGATCCGGCACCGTTGCCCCATTGGAGGCGTCGAAGAGGGGGTCAGTTCAAAACCTGGCTCGACACTGTCCGTCAAGACATAGAGGTGGTTCTTGGACCTTCGGTATTCGGTCACCGTCGTTGGCGAAGGGAATGGGTTGAGCTGTCTAGATCTGCTGCCGCGGATCGTCACGCGTGGAGAGGTACAATTCGGGACATCATCGAGGCCGGCTAGATCAGGCATGATCGCAGCCGTATCAAGTACAAGTACAACGCTCTACACAGCGTCGGCCCGTGGCCGACTGGCGCGTCGTTCACCAGTTTGGTCTGATTTCCCGACGAAGGGGGTAACCCGGCGGGTGGCGACGAGCAGTCAGTGGTCGCTCGTAAAGCCTTTCCGGCGGTGGTCCTCCCTAGCCTGTCGAGTTTCGCGCCGGCGGGCCGGTGTCCAGTCCCTATCTGACTCAGCGTTCCGCTGCGCGCCCTCGCCCTCGTTCCGACACTGCTGATGCTGTGTGCTTTGTGTACACTCGCGCACGCGTGTGCGCCTCCCACCAAGTTGCTCGCCTTTTGTCAGCGTGGTTGCGCACACGTTCACACCAGCGTCTGACGCAGAGGTCAAGCGACCCTAACACCGAGTGTGCGAATGGTCTTGTCGTGCTGTCGCGCACCGGAGAAGGTGTTGTTATTCCAGTTAACCTCGTCCTCCCTGAGAACACCCTGATCATTTGCACCGCCTAGCGCTTATGTTGGCTCCTTGCTCGTTGTGTCGTTTTAGATTTTTCCATGACATTCGAGTTTTCCAGCGTCCGCCATTGAACACCCCCCCCCTCCCCCACGAGCCGGAAAGTAGCATTTGATTGACCAGATACCACGAGTCGGGTATTCTGATGACTTGCGTTGTTCGAATTAATTACCACAGAGTGTGCGTTCCTCCCTCTTAGGACGTTTTAGTCGTTGGTCTTCCCCCTCCGCTCCATCCACATCCGCATATAAATCACCGTGACTGCCGCCATCCTTCCCCTTTGTTCGCGATATTAGCGTTCATTAGTGTGTGTTTTTACTCCCGTCTTTTGCGCCGCTTGGCATTCCATGCGCGGGATTTGAGTTCCGGCTTGAATAAGTTCACATTTTCTCAGAGGATCGGATAATTCGCAAGCGCTTTTTTGGTATTGGTGCTGTCACAGAGCAGTTGATGCTCAATGTAATTATTCGATAGCTGGTCCAGGAGCGTTTTCGGCGTGGAAACCTTGACTATAGTTGGATTCTCGGTAATGAAAGACTCATCCCAACTATCCTGCCTTAAATGGCTGCCGGTTGACCCAGACCATCCCGGACTTCCGCTATTATATGCCTTTTTACAGACAAGGACTGTTCCCTGGGCGTCATTACCAACAGTGAGTAGGGCGGTTGAGCGAGGGCGCTACAGTTTCGACGTTTTCCAGATGTTCAGCATCTTTTGCGGGAGCCCCTCACATATTTCAGTGCTGATCTAGGATTCAAGGGGAGGGGGGGGGCGAGGGTAGAAACGCTCTACAGGCGTGATTTGCATTCATTATGTGGAGGGGACTTTCGCCGCTTCTACCTCACTCTCTCTCCTCACACCCAGCGTTCTCCTACGGTCAACTTCTGCAGTTTGCACTCACAGTTTGTCCCTCGTGACCAAAGATGTCCGCCGTGTTCTCCACGGCAGGATGGAAGCAGGGGCGGCGGCTTACACTGCATCTACCGCACTCTATCCTTCCCACCACCTGCGCCCAATGCCATGACCAGGTCGAGAAGACCGGAGATGGAAGAGGACGCAGGTGGCTGGCCCGGCCGAAGCCGTCTCTAGGCGTGCCGCCACAGGGCTCGGATCTCACGGAGTAAGGGTACTAGAGAGGCTACATTAAGGAGGAGCCGTTGAAGTCGGACTCTCACTCCACACACACAGAGGGCTGGCTGCGAGGTCCGAGTTATCCTGTCGGCTAACAATCTTCCAAGCCAGGCTTTTAGCGCGTCAGACTGCTTGTAGTGAGGAAAGTGCGCTGAGACGTCGACCTCGCTCCCCTCTCCCATTCCTAGGCCCCAGCCACCGTTCAAGCCGACCGGTTGTCTAATACGGGGAGTGGACGCAACGGCTGACATAGTTACTGACCTTGTCTGTGCCTGCCGCATGCACGACTTGGCTCCCCAAAAACGGGCACTAGGATTTCACGAGAAGGGGGGTCGGCGGCATGTATCTCACGTGCGTGCGAGTGCCAGAGGTCACGTTAAGGAGCCATTTCAGCCTGACCCTCGGTCCGCCAGTCGACCACTCCGTACAAACACCTACTGGACGGACTGCGAGGTTTGGATTCCATTGTCACGGCGCTTCGCGCAACGTGATAGTTTCAGGATGGACCACACGTCCAGCAGAGGCACCGTGTGGAGAAGCAACCAAAGAACACACCCCCCACTTACGTGAAAGATGCCAGTTACGCGCCTGCGTTGCGTGATGTTGGGTGTGGTCGCGTGTGTTGTAGGTGCTGGCGAGCAAAGTGGTGGTATGGTATAGCAGGCGATGTTCTACCGCAGTTGCATGTGGCCTAATAGGCGCATGCGTTGAGTCAATGTGCGTGGATAGTGTGAGCAGTTGCGGTGGGTGTATGTTAGTGCTCCTGGCGCCGGTTCGCCAGTCTCCGCGCGATGGACTCGCAGGTGAGCGACCAGACCGATGCGTGAAGTGAATGTCTGACCACAATGAGGACAGGTTGGGATCGATCCCCCATTGCCGGTGGAAGGGGACGGTGGTGGTAAAGGTAGCAGTTGACGGACGTCGGATGTCGTCTCATTGATGGTGGCAGTGAATGAAGTGATGTAGTTGGTGGGGCTGGTTGCTGTGATCGACGCAGGGGTTGGAGCAGGGAAGATGGTGCCAGTGGTCAATGGCGGCTGGGTATTGGCAGTGTGATCATCAATCATGGAGATGATTGTCGTCGTGGGATTTGAAGTACGGGTGTCAGTAGGGCTGTCCGTGGAAGAAGTTGATGTCCCCGGGTCGTTGTTTTGCGTCTGGGAGTGTCCGACGAGACCAATCCGCGCTCAGAATGTGCGTTGGCAGCATGTGCATGTTGTAATTGGTTGGCTGTTGGCGTTGTAAATTCAACGCACTTGTGATTTGAGAGCTGGTCTTTTGATTTTGTCAGTGGCGATCCGGTTTGCTCCATGGATTTCTACGCCAGTCTTCCCTCCTCTTCTCCAGGGCAGTATGCCCTTGGCGAGGTCCTCCTGAGTCTCTCCGGGTTGATATGCAGTCACTTCAGTGAGTTTTTCAAAGCGGCCCTGTAGCGTCGTTTTTGTTATCCTTCTGGCCGTTTGGCTAATCGCTCACTGTCTATCCGCACCAGGTGGCCATTCCATCGCAGTTGTATATCGTGAATACCCAGGATTCCGGTCCGTTCCCAAAATTTTACACTACCCAGGTAGATTAGAAGTATCAATGGCGAGAACACCGACGCGTGCCCCAACATTGTCGCGAGCATCTGCTATCCAGACAGATTGCACATACTAGTCAGTTCACGGTTTCGGAAATTAGCCAATGATAGCAGACCTGTGCCGGATCAGTCAGCGCGTGCCTGGAGGTTCATCTCTCAACTGCGCCCAAAATGCTTCGTGCGAGGCGCTCCGATGTTGACAAACCATCATTGTCGATGCTTTGAACGTAGAAATTCCGCCTTAATCCGCGACCCAAATGAAACAGAAGGCAGGCGCAAATGGTCATACTTGAAGTTCTCAATCCAAGAAGCAGCCGAGAAATTTATCGTTCTCACCCATCGGCGCTGCACTAAATGGATTAGCTCGATAACTTCACAGATGTCTACCCAGGCAACCCACAACGAGGGTTCCTTCAAGCTGACTTTGAAAAATGGTAACAGAATCGGCTAAAGTGACGACCTCTGTGGGGAGCAGGCCTCAAGCGTTGACTGCACTAAACTCCTACCGACCAATTTTGCCCAGTTGATGGTAGGCCGTCTGCACTGCAGGACTCTGTTCGCGATGTGGGTGGCGGATTTATTTCCGACAACCTAACCAAGGTCAAGTGCTGGCGTAAGCAATTCAAACACCTCAACTTTAGTGGTAAGGCCAGCGCGCCCCGTTTTCTCCGATGCAGAAGTTTTATTTTCCCCTAGCGGTGTCATGCGACATCTGCCAGTTGATGTTCGTGGATGCGTGTAGAGGCAAATTTTCCCCTTTTGGCCACAATATGCGGCATCACAGGTATCGCATGGGATCTCATAGACGACTTCCTTTCTATCGAGGTAGCCAACCATATCCTTAGAGTGTACAGGCTGAGTGCGTAAAGTAGTCGTCGGCTTGTGCGCCACTTTTCTCTGGTGTTTCCTCAAGTGTCTTTCAACAAGTTCAGACACATTCCTGATGTAAGGAAGGATTCGCCAAGTGTTTGCTTTGAGCACTTGACGACGACACGGGGAACCGAAGTCGAAAATTTACTCGATAAAGTTTTCTCCTTTTCCCAAAGAACGTATTTGCTTTCAAATATATATATGTATTAGGAACAGAAGGGAACTGCGTGCATAATGGCTAACGGTGCAAGAAAGGATGAGTTCTGTGGTCTGGTGGGGTGGGCAGCTGCATGGTAGGACCGTGGAAGATGTTTACGTAGAGGGTGAACTAGACGAACGTTACCATGAATGTTGTGGGTTTGGAGTCGGCGGCTGCGGGAAAGAGGCACCGGCTATCGCCACTGACATGCGGTTGCACCATCTCCGTACGGATTCGTACCAAAAAGTGTCCACTCCATCGAAACAAATCAGTCCAATTGATGGCGCGTTGGCCATTGAGACCGCCTAGATCATGATCGACCGTACATGCAAGTAGTACCAGCACAGTGCTCAGTGCTTACCATGCCGCCCCCCCCCCGAGCAGTTTGGAACTGGGCCCTGCATGGGCAGAGAAATGAGTCTTTCTGAACTCTTTCAGATGCTCACCCTCCGACTAGTGGCAGATGTCGGTGGAGGCGAGGTGCAGTCAGATTCTGGGATTGGTCTTCAGAAACCAGCAAAGCTTGCAGTCCTCGTGTCGTGGCGGCCTTGCTGACCGCAAACTGGGCGCGCTCTCATCCTTCGCGCGCCCTGCACTAATGATCGTGACCCCCCTTTTTGGGCTGTCGGCAGTCTCAACCTGGACGTGTTTTCGTTTTTCACTGCTGTTTGTTTATGAACAAGCGCACACTCGGAATGACCCCACCCCACCTCCTGGAGGGGGGGGGGGGGAAGCGTGTAATTAGCCCTGCCACTTGGTCCTGCAGACTAATCAACATTCCCCCAGCAATGCGCCGCAGTCTCATTTTTGTCTTATGTCTGCCAGAGGCCTACCTTTTCACGCGATGTCTTGCGCTTGCGTTGGCAAAAACATAGCCTGAGTTGTTCGCCACGTGTTTGTTTACTTGACCGCATGGTCGTGGTTGTGCATATGCCCGTGTGTTTGTATAGTCTGCAGGCGATCGGTGGACGCTACGGTATCAATTCTAAAACCAGGCTCTGTGTGTCCTTTCGGACAAAGTGTCCGGTCAACCCTGATTCGTCTGTTGAATGAATTCAGCACGTGTGCTGCCTTGTACTTATGACTGTCAGCGTTACGTACGACGGGTGAACTGTTACTTGTGATTGACTTAGCTGACTGCATGTTGTGTGTAGGTTAGCCTCGCCAGGAATGCTCATCTACCTGGAAGAAAAATCACCTTGACGGCTGACTCTCGATCAGAGTCAGCCCGCCAGTCTTACAGATCGAGGATCGCAGGATCGAGGCTGTGCGCCCGCGGTTAGCCCTCACTGCCTCCGCCCGCGTCGACACCGTTACGAGCCAAGACTAGGGTCCGTCCAACTGGCATCTCAGACGGTTCCTCTTCTGGGTTGATGCAGCACTTGGTAGGACCATCTCAACTAATCAGTGCAGTGGATTGGTTTTATTACTGACCGACTAAATGGTCGTCAGTATTCCGTCAGCCATACCCGACCTCAGGCCCGGTTGACCTCGGATTCGAACCTAAAGTCCATTTTTGACCCACGCCGCAACTTTCCAGCGTCACAACGTGCCTGGGATAGTTGTGATCGGTAACACAGACATCCCAGCCTACTGAAACGCCGGTACGAGATTAGCTGATGTTCATTTAAGGGCCCAGATTCCATCACATCGTCGAACGGTGGCGGTAGAGCGACACATCCCTGACGCCTGCAGAAGGCAACATTAAAAAAACCATTATTATCAGCATTCACAAATTTCGTTTCTTGTTTTGTGATATTAGACCTTGATTCATCCGATAAAACGTCAAGGTGACATCCCACCCTACAGCCTTAGCGATAACAGGGAGATTTGATAGCCAGTGTACAGTGCTGATGCAAAATCAACGAAATCGGTGTTAGTGGAGTTAATGTAACAATGATGGTGCCGATCAAAAAATCGATTGTCTTAATAACGCTCGTCCGGCGGTAGCCATTGGAGAGGACAGCTGCGATGTCTGCCTCATTTCGTGAAAATCGTCGAACCCCTCGCAGCTGCGTCAGGAAGCGACAGGAGTTCGAAGAAACACGCGTGTCTGGGTTCTTAGCTAGTACCTACAGTAGATGTGCTAACTCATGAAATGTCGACCAAAATTTCGAAATCCGTTCTCGTTTCGAAAAGATACATTAAGTAGTGTTGTAAAACTAATCATGATGCAGCATAAATCTATAATGATCCAGTTACCTGAGGGTGTCGACTTTCGAAAGAACTTATTTTCGGCTGCATGCATGATCTATACTCTGCAAAAATGACTACTTACTTAGTATGCAATTTTCTCATTGACTTTCGATGCCCTTGAACATTGAATTATATTTCATGGAAAACATGCATACAAATATTCATTTTTTTATTTATTCGGTAGAAAATCACGTCTTCTTACAATTTCATACTCAAACGAAGGGTATAATTCGGTTTTAAAAAAGTTTCTTATTGTGAGATTTGTTAATACCGTCAAATGGCCGTTCATGAAACGTCATGTATCAGCATTTACGAATGTGGCTTGTAAAGTTAACAATATTGATCATATCCACTGCTTAATTTTATGAACCTCATATGGTCTCCTCTTAACACCGTAGAGAAATGCATGGTTTTCCGTACACGGAAAATATACAACTTGTAGTTTTGAAACCTTGAATGCAAGTGTAACAGCAGGTCGGGTTCAAAATTATTCGGAATTTTAAAAGTTTTTTGAAACCGAATTATACTCTTCTTTTGAGTATGAAATTGTAAGAAGACGTGATTTTCTACCGAAGAAGTAAAAAAATGAATATTTTATGCATGTTTTCCATGAAATATAATTCAATGTTCAAGGGCATCGAAAATCAATGAGAAAATTGCATACTAAGTAAGTAGTCATTTTTGCAGAGTATAGATCATGCGTGCAGCCGAAAATAAGTTCTTTCGAAAGCCGACAGCCTGAGGTAACTGGATCATTATTGGATTTATACTGCATCATGATTAGTTTTACAGCACTACTGAAGTTATCTTTTCGAAACGAGAGCGCATTTTGAAATTTTGGTTGACATTTCATGAGTTAGCACATCTACTGTACAGTAGGTGGGCTACCTCATGGCATGTCAACCGAAATTCCGAAATGCGTTTTTGTTTCGAAAAGATCAATTAAGTAGGGTTGTAAAAATAGTCAGCCTGAAACATAATTCTATAATATTTCAATTATTTCAGGATGCCGGCTTTTGAATGAACTTCCCTCCGGCTGCATAAAATAACTACACTCTATAAAAAATGACTACTTAAGTGGCATGAATTTTTCTCGTTGATTTTCGACACCCCTAAAAGTCCAATTACATTTCATGAAAAACATGCATAAAAATATTCATTCTCTTGCTCATTTAATAGAAGATTATGTCTTCTTCTAATTTTATACTGTAACGAGGGACATACTTCGGTTTTAAAAACTTTTTCATTTCCCGAACAATTTTGAACCCGCTCTACCGTTACACTTGGATTCAGGGTTTCCAAACTACAAGCCGTATATTTTCCGCGTACGGAAAACCACACATTTCTGTATGGTAATAAAGGAGGACCATAGAGGGTTCATAAAATTTAAGAGTGGATTCGATCCATATTGTTAACTTTAAAAGCCACATTGGTAAATGCAGAGACATGACGTTTTATAAACGGCCGTTTCACGGTATTTAAAAGTTCCACAATTAAAAAAAATTTTAAACCGAATTATGTCCCTCGTTCGAGCATAAAATTAGAAGAAAACGTAGTTTTCTACCAAATAAGCAAAACAATGAATTTTTATGATGTTTTCCATGAAATATAGTTTGGGCATCGGAAATCAATGAGAATAATTCATGCTACTTAAGTAGCCATTTTTACAGAGCGTAGTTTTTGTATGCAGCCGGAAGTTCAGTCGAAAGCCGGCATTCTGAGGTTACTGAAGTATTATGGAATTATGTTGCAGGCCGATTAGTTTTACAGCATTTCTTGATCTTTTCGAAACGAAAACGCATTTCGGAATTTCGGTTGACATTTCATGAGTTAGCCCACCTACTGTATGTTGACAACGAAAGGGTGTAGGACCTACAACTAACTTGAGCTAGCCTGTGGACCGTGTCATACATTGAATGGTGGTGGGGAGGGGGGGGGGCTTTACGGGTGGGGCAACACATGGGACGGCGAGCAAGTAAATAAATGTCTGTCGAAAGCCTTATCGTACGCTGTCATTTGGCAAAGAAATCGATCGCGACAATTTTGAAAATAAACAAAAAGCCGTCGGTGTCGCAGATAGCCTTGGTCACCAGCGCGGTGTCGATCTGGCCACCAGATGAGAACGTAGCCCAGTAGGTGCCAGCGCCGCGATCGTGAGTACATCCTGGTTGCCTCCTTTCGAATCCGAAGGGGGGGGGGGGAAGAGGGTGTTGTTGCGAAGGAGGCTGTGTTCTGCACAGGTTCGAGGGAGAAGGAGACGGTTGTCGTTGCAGAGGCCGATTCCATGGGGACTCCAGCCAGCGTGGTCTGTCCTGACGCGGGTCGTTAAAGTCACCAAGAGGACAATCAACTTGTCCGCCTTCGACACAGTTGCCAGGCCCTCGTAGGACTCAATTTACGCCTCATCAGTGCTGGGTATTGAGGAACATCTACACCGGTGATGTTACCGAATTTGGCTCCCTGAAGAGGCAGATGCAGGCTCATGAGGCGGTTGTTGACAGGGCAGACAAGGCAGTCATCTCACGATGTCCTTCTGGATGACAAATGCGACGTCTGCGTGTTGCGTCGCTCTGCCTTTGGACTGTCGCTCCAGAAGTAGGTGTGGCCTGCTCCCACCTCCTCCAGTTGACCGTGTTCGGGGAAGCGTGTCTCGCTGAAAGTGTCGATGTAACGCACCATTTCCCGAGCGAATAACGCCGTCCTTCGTCGCTGTCGGCTGTTCCTGGGATTGTCTAAAGGGAAATGAACATTCCGGGCTACGAGAGCTAGCGGACTCTAACAGTTTGTAGGGCGGTGAGGATGGGGACGTGGGTTGATGTTTGTTTGGTTGTTTCGACGGTGAGTTGAACATCTGGGAGCCACGGTCTGTGTGCAGATGCCTTGTTCCTGGAATTTTTTTATGACACCTTATTTGCCTCCTTCGTGCGCGAGGGGGTAAGCCCCAAAATAGGGCCGCTTGAACATACCAGACGGCTGCTGGACTCCACTATAAGTTACGGCCTTGTTTATTGGGAGGCCGACCCGAGGTTATCTGAGCCGCCTATGTATTGCCTTTCGCCCCCTCCGTAGGAATTTTTTAAGTGAGGGGGGGAGACTGGAATGGAAAGGATGGGCATGGACGATTAGCACTGGATACCCTCATCTGGTTTATCCCCCCCCCCCCCCTTAAACTACACATCAACCTACTTCACAACGCGCACGTGCACGTCACTTACGCAACACCACACTTTTGGCCAACAACAAGCATGCGATCCACCACCTCATAACCGTTATGGCAGGCAGAGCGCCCCACGCCAGTACATACGCATCCCACTTACATAGGAAGCATTCCATTTGCTGTGGCTCGTGTGTGGCACGCGTAGCCGCGCGGTTTAGCTCCGTCAGGCGCTGCATTTAGTTTCATCGCTAGTGGGCAGAGATGCTCGGACAGCCGACTGGTGTGTATGGGAGGAAAAGTAGATAGACCCACATCGAGGAATCTATCCCCACGGCGCATCACTCTCTTGCCATCGGAACAAAGTGGGTGAGGGAGGAGAACGCTACGAAGTCTGCCCCACCACAGGCTAATTCATCCGTAGTAGGCCACTGATGCTACACTCGGAGTTTGCGACGATCGAACTGTCAGGCAGAAAGTCGCTCTGCTCGACACCTTTGTCTCCCGATATGTCCCCTCTTGACCATAAAGCGTTTACGTTGGGGTGGCTCGGTGGTGGGGGGATCCACTCTGATCCCTGGATTTGAAGGTTGACATCATACTGCTCTTACCCCCTCGCACTACTGTTTGACATTCTGGGATTGCGCTTAACGACTGACGAAGCTTGAAGCAATATTTCCCCGTCATGAATTTAGAGCAGGCATAGACAGCAGAATTTATTGGAAACAATAGATTTTGTGACGGCTTATCAAGTGCAGTCTGTCGTTACATAACACAGATAACAACTGAGAAATGTACAGAGGTTTGAACTTCCACAGAGAAAATCAATGTAAAACAGCAAGGTCATCGTATACTGCACGTAGACTAAGAATTAAAATGGTAACTTGAAAAACGCAACATGGAAAAGAAAACGGGGAAGTTAACACGCTGAGGGATTTAGCAAATCAAAAAGACGCAGATCTACCAGGGCAAGCTAAGGTTGACCAGGTGATCTAACTGTTTGCATAAGTCGGGTTTCTCCCGCCGTATGTAGGCTGCCTCCAGGTTGCGCAGTAACCGATTTGTTCGTGCTCGAACTAATACTCGAAAAGATGTTTTGGGGTCAACCGAATGACCACCATCAAGGAGATGTTTTGTAATAGAAGACCGTGAAATTTTATTCTCCTGCTTTAGAAGTCATTTAAGCAGGTGCTCAACTGACCTAGCTGCCAATTGCCTTTACGTGCACCCAATGTACTTGCATCCACCAGTGCATGTAAATTCGTAAACACAATTTGACGTGGCGTGCAATGGCAAGGCATCCTTCGACTTTGGAACTTGGATAGCCTTAGTGGGGCTTCAGAATATGAGTTTAGCTGAGTCGTGTGTTCTTTTAATAGCACATCTCAATTGCCGCTTGATGGCACTTGAGATCTTGTCACCCTTAAAGGGTAAAGATATTAAAACGGGCTTTTTCGGAACTGATTGCTCACTCAATGTTGGCCGTAAAGTGTTGTTGTACTTTTTGACGAACCGTGTTGAATATCCCCGTCTAAGCAGGGCTATTTTGAGGCAAGAAATTGCAGCATCCGGCGTTTCAATAGAGCAAATGTTTCTTGATCTTTGGAATAGAGTGTAAACCAAATTTCGCTTTCGTTGTATCAGCACAAGGCTCAAGAAGTGTAGGTATTGGCCTTTCCATGTCTCCTTGTGGAGCATCGATCGCCCTATTGAACCATCTTCCTGTCCAGTCATGAGGACATCCAGGAAAGATAGCTTGTTACATTGCTCCTTTTTCATTGTGAATTTAATCTTAGGATGGAGAGTATTCATGGCAACAAGTAGGTCTTCGGCTTCCTCGTTGTTATCATCGGATGGCGGAGCACATTCCACGTGCAATGCTGATGTGACCTTTTTTATGGACAGTTAGTTCACCTATTGTCGGCCGGTCGCGACCTCCACAGGGTCACACATTCTCCTCTTCAAACTCGAGCTTCTAGCAGTAATTTCATATCTGGCTGCCTAATGTCCCCCGTTTTGTCGTCGTCGGCGATCGAACTTCCTCGCTTGTATCGCGGTTACTGCTTGATGAACCGGTTGTTTCTTGAATGCACAGGTTCCCCAAATGGATCGCACTGCCTTCCGCTAGACCGAAGCTGGGGCCGCTTTGACGCATGACATGCACTGGGTCTTGCTTGCGTCTTTAACTGCTGCTGCATGGGTGTGTGACACGCGTTGGCGGTGGCCTTGTACGGCCACTCCTGTCGATCTCACAACCAGTCAGCTTAGGGCCGTGATTATTTAATAGTGAACGAGAGAGCGGAGAGAAAAGCCCTATCTGAGGTATCACTCCTCAAGGAGATTTAGCGCTTTCCCGTAAAAATAAGTCTGTGGCGCGCTTATTACTCGCGATGCGCCAAACATCGTGGCTTCTGAGACCGCTGGCTGACGCGATGACTCATTTATCTCCTGTTACTAGTGTCAGACTGCAATGTCCCCCCTTATTTTGACCTGTATGGCCTCTCTCACGCATCCTAGTCCGTGCGCAGAAGGCGCTAACTAGCGGCACTGTGTCCTGTCAGCCATTGCGTCCGACCTCGTCCCTACTCGACCCGACCCCTACCTGCCACTGGGATCGGTGTCTTTAAAGTTATCATGTGGGGTTGATCCAGCTCGTATCAAGTAGAATGCACATTAAACCCCATGGCGCACCGGCACTTATGGCCCAGGTAACTCGGCTTGGTCTGTATCTTTTTTACTCTTATGTGGAACCCGATGTGCCTCTTTATTTTGGCCCCTTGTTCGTGTAAGGACCAAATAGTGTGGGCGTGCTTTCATAGACCGCTGCCACCTCGTCCACTATTGTCGATCTCATAACTAGTCAGCTTATGGCTCTGAGTGGAGTGGAAAGCCGTAACTGAGGTATCTCCCCCTAGGCGAATTTAGCGCTTTCTCCGTTAAAACAAGTTTGGCGCGCCTATTATTCGCCATACGCTAAACATCGTGGCTTCTGGGGCCGCTGACCGACACGCCTCTCTCCTCTTACTAGGGTCAAACTACAATCACTCCTTATTTTGATCTGTATGACACCTCTCACGCATACAAGATCCGAGTTCGTGCGTAGACGGCGTTAATTAGCGGCTTGGCGTCCTTTCAGCCATTCCCTAGTCGACCGGATGCCTGCCGGCCACTGGGACCGGGTGTGGGGTTGATCCAGCTCGTATCAAGCGCTTAATTTCCCTTCTGTAGAAAAGCAGAATGCACTCTAAACCCCACAGCGCACTAGCACTTTTGGATCGGACAACTCGGCCAAACTCAGGACTGGGGTTTAACTCGCACTCTTACTCTATGTAGGACTCGAGATACCTCTTTATTTTGACGCCTGGTTCGTGTAAGGACCAAATAGTATGTGGCACGCTTGCATAGACCACTGCCACTGCGCCCACATCCTTCCCCATCATCCGTCATGATCACCTTATCTTACCATCGGAATGTGGCGGGTGTAGAGGAGAGAGTTAGGTAGGAGTAGTGCAATCCAACTTCACCATAAATTCACACGCTGGTCACCTCTGCGCCCCTCCCCGGGAGATGGTCGGGTTTTTCGTTGCGATCTTTCACCTATTATCCGGACTGGCATTGCGCTTTCCCCCCCCCCCCCTCTCTCTCTCTCTCTCTCCCTCTCTCTCTCTCTCTCTGCCTGTCTCCTTCATGCCAAAACTAAACCGCGACTACTCCTTTTCTAGGAACGGCCCCAGACATCGAGTCAGCCCTGCCGCAGTCCTACGGTGAGGAGGAGCTACAATTGCAGCTAGCTCTGGCCATCAGTCGCGAGGAGCACGAACAGGAGATGCGGAAACGTCAGGAGGAGGAGGCCAAGGAGGCACTGAAGCTGCAGATGGTCCTGGAACAGAGCAAACGCGAAGAACAGGTAGTGCAGCGTCACCCTCTCCCCCACGCCCTGCTTTCTGCTGGCTTCTCCCTCGACCCATTCTCGCTTATCATTTTCCCTCTCCAGTTGAGGTTTTCGTTGCTGCGAGGAACTAAAAGGCCAATTTTCCCGTTAAAATAGGCCCTACCGGCGTTTAACAGTAGCTAATTGTTCTTTGGAAGAAGCGGAGAACTGTCGACTCGGAATAACGTCCTTCATCGTAGGAAGCGGCTGCGTCGTTCCGCGGTAGTCTTATTACCGAAGCACTTTGACTGCAACTGCAATTGTGCTTATTGCCAGTAGTCTTCCTGGGCGCTAAAGGATTATTGTAAGGACTCGTGTAATAAACAGCCTCGTGGAATGCCCGATCGTATAGTGTATTTTTGCCTGTACTAACTGATATCAGTGCTCCTTTAGTCGGCATCAAACTGAGCAGAGACTCCTGATAGCAAATCCTACCTTAATCCAACCCAGTGGCCCAGTGAGTAGCGTAAGGCTTACAGGCCGGAGAGCGGTCGACGCGCCGATTGGAAACTTCTGTGCTTGGAAACTAGGCCTTCAGACTGGAACGTACGGCCCACGAGAATTCCTTCACCGTTGAAGTCAAAGGTATGCCTTACTCACCAGTGTGAGTAAGGAAGTCCTCAAAAGGGGCTCTTGTTTGCGGGGTCCGAGATAAATAGCTTTGGCAGAGATTACACCAGTAAAACTGTACGCAAAGGTGGTACGATTGTCAGCACAATTTGGCGATGACTTGTGTGGCCCGACTTACATGAAAATGCTGTGCCAAGGCGAGCAGCATGCCGTCACGAGTTCAGCCGCAGTTAAGAGTTCAGCTGTGTCAGCCTTGTGTAAGAGTATTTCGCATTGACGTCTAAGTGATGGGGGGAGGATGGTTGTCATGATCAAGCCGTTAGTAGGCCGACCCACCAGCGTGCCGTAAAACTTCGTTGGTCTCGTGAAGATATCGGACCTCCACGTTGCAATGACATTTCCCGAAGCCAAGCCCATTGTAAGTTTAACAGAGTTGTAGCCGCCGGTTTTCTGTCTGTCTGACTCTTGAGCCTTTCCAGAAGGTCAGTGCAAATACAGCGTTGGTCGAAGGTCAGCGCCCGGCTTTTTGATGGATATCTTCATTTTCCACGCAACGTTTTGGACAGTTTGTCACTCAATTCGGGATGTAGAAATTCGGCCTCCAGCGTCAGTTGCATTCACCTTCTTGCGAACTTTATTCGGCGCCTCATCCGGGCGCAGATAGCTATACCTTTTTGGAAGAGATTATTTCAAGCCTTCTGCCTCACACTGTTGGCCGTCTGGACATGTTTAAAGTGAAACCGACTTGCGAAGCGTCTACCTCACCCTCCCCTTCCCACACGCAATTTTCGGTCGA
>CACRXP010000254.1:696430-728204 GCA_902702965.1 Spirometra erinaceieuropaei
TCCCCCTACCCACTCCCCCATCCCACCTCTAGCGATCTTGTTCGCCGTTCTAATAACTCTCACGTTATTTTTGATTCGGATATCTCCTGCAGTTGTGTGAGAAGGTCGCTTACACGTACTGCATAAGATACTAGCGCTGTCTGTGATGTTGGACGGCCGTATGGTAATGAACGTTAAGTGGTCGCACTTCGAACCTTCTCCAGGTAGTCGGCTAACTCCGTGAGAGTGGATGCCACCGCCACCAATTCGCTCATGCTGTTTCAGGGTCTACGTGCGCGATGAAACTGACCCTACCGAGCGAAGGGCGAGCGCGACATTCCGCAATCACAGCTTTTTGTAAACATGTCCTGGTATGCCACGTCAAATTTTTTTGTTGAATTAGACGCCAGCCCCTCTTCAAAATAAAGCACTCCTTAGTCATCGCGCCATCTGAGGACGCCGTTGTCGAGACATAACAGATAGCATGGTGCACACTCCCACTAACTAGCGTTTTTGAGCTGGAATTGCAAAGTAGTCGCATAGGTTCAAGCCCCCCCCCCCCCCAAACGGTCGCTCGGAAAAGACGACTTAGATATTTTTTATGACTGCTTTTCGACGACGACGTGGGTGTTACTTCGGTCAAAGGGTTGTGCACTGGAGGCCTCGCACTGCCATCCAGAGAGGGTTGCCTGCCTAAACGACGCCTCGGCACAAAACTCGAATCAGTTCGACCAGAGCCAAAAGGACACGCGAGCAAAGTCACGCTACAACGGACGCCCGCGGGAGAGGAAGGGGGTAGGGACCGGCTAAAGGTCATGTGACGCGCCACACGAGACCGTAAATAACTCACACGAGCAGCAGCATTGACTGATGATCACTCCGCCAGCTGGCGAGGAAGGCCAGCAAGCACGCTAACGTGGCCGCAACTCATGAAATGTTAGCCGAAATTCTGGAATGCGTTTTCGAATTCGAAGAGATTACTTAAGTGGGGTTTTAAAAGTAATCATCTGGCAGCATAATTTTATACTAACCCACTTGAAGCAATATTTCCCCGGAATGAACTTAAAGCAGACATAGACAGCAGAATTTATTGGAACCAACAGATTTCGCGACGACTTATCAACTGCAGCCTGTCGTTGCATAACACAAATAACAAGTGAGAAAGGTACAGAGGTTTGAACTTCGACAGAAAAAATCAATGTAAAACAGCAAGGTCATCGTATACTGCACGCAGACTAATCAATAAAATGGTAACTTGAAAACGCAACATAGAAAAGAAAGTGGGAAAGTAATCACGCCGAGGGATTTCGTAAATCAAAGGGGCTCAGGTCTACCAGGGCAAGCTGAGGTTGACCACGTGGTCCAACTGTTTGCATTAGTCGGGTTTCCCCGGCCGTATGTAGGCTGCCTCCAGGTAGCGCAGTATCCGAGTTGTTCGTGCTCAAACTAGTACTAGACAAGATGTTTTGGAGTCAACCGAATGACCGCTATCAAGGAGGTGCTTTGTAGTAGAAGACCGTGGAATTTTATTCTCCTACTTTAGAAGCCATTTAGGTAGGTGTTCAACTGACCTGGCTGCCAATTGCCTTTGCGTTCACCCAATGTACTTGCATCAACAAGGGCATGTGAATTCGTAAACACAATTAGACGTGGCATGCAATGGCAAGACATCCTTCGCGCGTGGAACTTGGATAGCCTTAGTAGGGCTGCAGAATATGAGTTCAGCTGAGTTGTATGTTCGTTCAATGGCGTATCTCAATCGTCGCTTGATGGTATTTGAGATGTTGTCGCCCTCAAAGTGTAAGGATATTACAACGGGCTTTTTCGGAACTGATTGCTCCGTCAATTTTGGCTGGCTTTCAAACCACCTTCTTTCCGGCTGCGTGCAAAAATGACTACTTAAGTAAAACGAATTTTTCTCCTTGGTTTTTGGTGCCCGTAAAAATTCAATCACATTTCATGGGAAACATGCATAAAATGTTCACTTTTTTTACACATTCGGCAGAAAATTACCTCTTTTTCCAATTTTATACTCGGTCTTCAAAAATTTTCCCAGTTCCAAAATAATTTTGAATCCGACCTGCCGTTACACTTGCACTCAGGGCTTCCAAACCACAAACCGTATATTTTCTGCGTACGAAAGGCCATACATTTGGTATTAGGAGGGGACCATATGGAGTTCATAAAATTTAGCAGTGGATTTCAGCTGTATTATAACCTTTACAAGCAACATCAGTAAATACAGAGGCAAGATGTTTTGTGAACCGGCATTTCGCGGTACTAAAAATCTCATTATTAGAAACTTTTTTGAAAGCGAATTATACTATCCCTCGAGTATAAAATTGAAAAAAGAAGTAATTTTCTGCCGGATAAGTAAAAGAGTGAATATTTTTATGCATGTTTCCATGAAATACAATGGAATTTTTAAGGGCATCGAAAATCAATGATAAAAATTTGTGCTACCTAAGTATTTATTTTTTTACAGTCTAGTTTTTGCGGGCGGCCGCATGTATGTGTATGTATCGAGACAGAGCCATTACCGACAAAGGCGACAGGGACTGAGATGGGCATTTCTTTCTTATTAGCCGCCGTACCCAGACGCAGGTTTGGTGAGCTTGAGATTCGAACCTGAAGTCTCTGGTCATTTAGCGTCCAACACTCTCTTCTATTGAGCCACGGGCCTGTTTTCTTTTCGGCTGTGATCGTGATTATGCCCTATCACATAGATAGAGTTCACTGGTGGGATTACGAAACATGCTCGTCACGTGTCGCCGCGCAAGTTAGATTGGGATGAGCATATCATATGACTCTCTTGACAAGTCACACAGTATTTATAAGGGAGGGATGAGTCATGTTAACACTGTGTTAATCATACGGGGGTGTCGCTAATTGGCTTTGGCACTAATTGCCCGCCGGAGCAGAGTGGGGGAGAGGGTGACTGCTGTCAATCATCTACCTCTCTCTCGTCGGAGGGGGAGGCGGTATTTGAACGTTGGTGGCCATCGCCCGCTTTCGCGCTGACCTTAGTTGTCGTCCTGGCTTGCTAGTCTTGATTGCATCCCTCTGACCGCGTTTCTCCCCGCCTGCAGTGAACAACCAGCCTGTAACCACGATTTTTTATAGCTCGTCTTAACTGTCCTCTATACCTCCGCTACTCTTCATATTGTTGCTCAGGTAAATTATTTAACAATTCCAATTCAAAAGGCAATTTGGCGAGCATACGTCTGCTTTCGATAAATTCTTTTCAGGCCTGTACAATTATATAGCTATTGAAGTAATGATTTCAACGATAGGGGCAAGCAGATAATTAAGCTGTAGCTCGGGTTTGGGAGGGGAGGGAAGAGGGAGAGTGAAACACCACAATTCCTGTCAGCGCCAGGTCCCGGTGAAGGTAATTACATGCAGGTGGCTGGCTTGGTGGCATTGAACCATGGCAACTGTGGGACCTGTATGAAGTTCTTCTGTGCGCATAGGACCGGTCCGCGTAGCCTGATTGCAGCCGCCTCTGCCGTAGCCAGTAGGCGCTGCCCAAGTAGTTTTGGATAGCTTGATGGGACCTTGTAAATCACTCTGAAGGCCTCTGTGGCGTCTACAAGGTGGTCTGTGTCTACCATCTGTGCGAGGATCGAACTGTTGATGTTCATTATTTGGCCCCTTCCTAACCACGCTGGAAGATGTTCTTTTGGATAAACGCCGACTCATGCGACCCATGTATTCTGCCCCACAGGAGCAGGTGAAGGGTAAATACACATAGAGGTGGTCTGAGCTGGTAGTTTGTCCTTGCCCTCTCCGTATTGGACGGGACTGGTGGAGAACAGTACACGGGTGTCAGCTGCTGGAAAGGTCCGTGATACAGCTTGAGTTAGGTTTCTTCTTAAAAGTTCACTTGGTGCATCCACTTTGAATGGGACCCTGATGAAGAGCCTTTTCTTTCCTGCCGTCAGTATCGGGGTCTTTGATGGTTTTTCGGCCATGTTTTTAGCAATGAATCGATCAGGATACCGTTTTGGCGAAAAAGGCTTCCGATGATCTTAAGCTCTTTCTCAACGCTATCATCTGCGCATATTCTTCTCACTCTTTCTGTCAAACAGCGGACTTAATTACGTTTAACGTCTAGCGGTATGAAATTCTCAAAATGGGTGTACTGTCCGGACCGCGTTTTCTTACGATAGACGTTACGTCGAATGCTGCCGTCATGCCTTCTACTCAGAAGCACGTCCAGAAAGGGAAGCGGACCGGACTGTTTTCCCTCCAGTGTGAATTTTATTGGTGGGTGCGCCTGATTTATGTCATCCAGTAGAAGTTGAGATGCCACTTTGTTTCGGTGCAATTGCGAATATATCATCCACGTACCGCCCATAGTATCTCAGACCGTTGATCTGGTGACGTAGCTGGAAAGCTTCTAACTTTCCTACGAGTATATTCCCCAAAAGCGGGCCAAATTGCCTTTTGAATTTTACAGTGGAAATTTTCGCTTCTCCAATTCCAATTCATTGAATAGTGTGTCAATTGAATGCTTTCAGTAGCTGCCGCGAATTTTAGAGATTAGTAAACTGAGTGCTCCGAGTGTGTCTACCCTGCCTGTAACTGCTCTATCTCAACTGCGTTGCATTTTGCGATGATTGCTGTCAGCTGTGTAGTCGGGGCAACTTGTATCCTACTTACTGCTGCCTGTTTATATTAGATCCTCCCGTGCAACCGGTAAAGAGAGGGAGAGAGAGAGAGAGAGGAAATCGCTTTATTTTGAAATCATAAATTTCCAAGTTTTCAGCAAAAAAGAGAGTGACAAAAATCGTTGGATCCCCTGTTGGCGTTAGTACCGGGGACAACCACTTTTCCATCGGTCGCCAGTCGAAGTCAAGGATGGCAGGGTGAAATTGCCCTCAAAGATAGTGGACTTAAAACACTCATAGAAATGAGGTGGAAATACCGTCCTTTAGGGGGATTCCATTGTAGCTCGAGGCCACCGCTTACCCTATCCGTTAATCATGACCTCCTACTCTTGTAAAAATCATTCATTCCCCGTCTGCATTGACGTTACTTTGTCTGTCTTCGTAACCTTGGACGGGGAATCAGCAACAGCTCCAGCTTTTGTAACTTGCGGCGAAACGAACGATAACAGGGCGCATTGATTTTTGACCTTAACGCCAATGGCAGCTGGACTGCGTCACCATTAAGTGCCGCAGGAGTTAGCTACCAAAAATAGTACCCTCACGTGTGGAATGTTAAGAACGGTCAGTAAGATACAGTAGGTGGGCTAGCACGTGAAATGTCAACCGAAATTCCGAAATGCGTTTTCGTTCCGAAAAGATTAATTAAGTAGAGCTGTGAAACTAGTCAGCTTGCAGCATGATTCTATAATATTTCAGTTACCTCAAGATGCCGACTCTCGAACGAACTTCCTTCCGGCTGCGTGCAAAAACTACACTCTGTAAAAAATGGCTACTTAAGTAGCATGAATTCTTCTCATTGATTTTCGATGTCCCTAAAAGTCCAATTATATTTCACGGAAAATATGCATGAAAATATTAACTCTTTTGCTCATTCGGTAGATAATTACGTCTTCTTCTAATTTTATACTCGAACAAGGGACATAATTAGGTTTTAAAAAAGTTTTCCAATTCCCGAATAATTTTGAACCCGCTCTACCGTTACACTTGAATCCAGGGTTTTCGAACTACAAGCCGTATATTTTCCTGCGTACTGAAAACCACACATTTCTCTACGGTAATAAAGGGGGATCATATAGAGTTCATAAAATAAGGCATTGGAATTGATTAATATTGTTAACTTTATAAGACGCATTGGCAACTGCAGAGATATGACGATTTATGAACGGCCATTTCTCTGTATTTAAAAGTCCCGCAATTAGAAAATTTTTTGAAACCTAATTATGTCCCAACTTCGGATGTAAAATTAGAAGAAGACGTGCTAAGTAGTCATTTTTACAGAATATAGTTTTTGCATGCTGCCGGAAGGAAGTTCATTCGAAAGTCGGCATCCTGAGGTAGCTGACATATTGCAGTATCGTGTCGCAGACTGATTAGTTTTACAACCCACCTTAATTAATCTTTTCGAAACGAAAACGCATTTCGGAATTTCGGTTGACGAGTTCATGAGTTAGCCCACCTACTGTAAACTGCGTTGCATTTTGCGATGACTGCTTTTAGCTGTGTAGTCGGAGTAGCTTCTATCCTACCTACTTCTCCCTGTTTATTAGATCCTCCCATGCAACCGGTAGAGAATGACAACAATCCCTGGGCCTCGTTGGATCCGCTGTTGGCGTCAGCACCGGGGACAACCAATGGCCTGCGTCCGTCGCCACTGCAGAACGGTACCAGCCTTAGCGTCTCCGCGGCTCCTGCGACGGCGCTGGGCGATGTGGCAACCTCAACGGCCAACGCCAGCGACTGCTGCATTAGCCGGAAACGCGATCCTGCTGACTTCCTTGGTGAACACAAGGACCTGGTTGACCTGGAGAAACTGGTTGATCGCGCCCCATGTAAGATTCCCCCCCCCGCGCCCCACCAGCCCTGTGCTCTTGTTCCCTGCCCGTGTTTGTAAATGATGACCCCAGTACGGTTGCACTGATGTCGGCCGCCGCAGGTAGCGCCAACGACATTTCGACCCGTTGAGAACGACGAGTTCCACCTTGCGCCGCCAGGACGCGGTGACTTGCACGTGCAGATTTGCACAACATTTGCCGCATTCTCTTCTCCTTTACCCAACTGACTCCTACGGGGGGGGGGCAATCTCAAGACTATCGGAGTTGGGCGCAGACGCAGTAGTCGACAGTTCTAAACAGCCCGTCTACACGTCCCACACACGTTCCGGTCACTGCATATTATACCGGTTCTTCATTAAGGATGTGGGTCTGAGTGCGAGTGCCATAGGAGCTTCCTAAACAGAGATCCGTTGCAGCCTGCACCCCCCCCCCCGCGTCTTGAGAGGAACGAATTATTCCGCTAATTGGCAGTCTTCTAGGCCGTAACATTTAGGACGTTGTAATAGATGTAAGCACGCCTGAGTCCTTCTGGCGAGGAATGCGCTGGTACGTCGTGAGGAGCGGTCCCCCGGTGTCGACCTGGCGCCCTCTTTTGCCCCCTCATGCACCATTCAACTGTCCGGGCGTTTTGCGATGGCTTGACAAAGTCGAGGTGACCGGGGCTGGGCGTGGACTCATTGGCTGAGGGGTCAAACGGCCCGTCTACGCGTGCCGCGCACGACCTTATCCCGTCTCACCGAACGGCGATTTCAGTCAAGTTGGATGCACCATTCAACTATTGAGGTCTGTTAAGTAGGCTCGTGCGTAAATTGAACGCAGTGAATGGCAGAGCTGCAGCAGTCCGTCTACGCGTGCCACACACAATCCAACCGGGCACCAGGCTGCACCGAAGTACATACAGCTACCACTGGCGTGATAGCTGTATGTTCTGCACGTGTGATGGATGTTGTGGGGCAGGTTTGTGTGCGTGTGTGTGTGTGATGTTTAGGCCAAGCTGGTGACTCGCTGGTTCGTCGCTCACCAGCCACACCTGAGGCTTTTAACACTGTTTCGCCCCGACCGCCTATTCGTCAACGTCTCAGGACGACACAGCGTGCAGCTTTCCCGCTTTCCGCCCGATAAGGCAGTTTATATGTTTGCCGTTCGGACGCTGTTGCGGGAGCCGAATTCTTCCGAAAGTCCCTTACATATAATTTAGTATAATTCGGTTTTAAACAGTTTCTGATTGTGAGATTTCTTAGTACCCGTGAAATACCCGTTCATGAAACATCGTGTCGTTACATTTACTGATGTTGCTTGTGAAGTTTTCAATATGGCTCAAATCCACCGCTAAATTTTATGAAAACCATATTGTCTCCTCTTAACAACATAGAAGGGAGTATACTTTTTCGTACACGGAAAACATATAGCTGTTAGTTTGGAAACTCTGAATGCAAATGTAACGGCAGGTCGAGTTCAACATTAGTCTGGAATTATGGAAGTTTTTAAAACCGACTTTCCATCTTTTTCAAGCATAAAATTTAAAGAAGACGTAATTTCCTCCGACGCAGACAGAGAGGATAATGAATGGAACCGACACTCGGGAATCAATTCAACGCTCCAAGGATCATGGTTTAGAATGTCGCCAACTGACGGTAGAAGTCGGTCCTTCTCAGTAATGGCACGTCCCTAATGTGGCCTTTATGGTCCTCACTCATGCTAGGTGCGAGTCGCCCTCACAAAAGCTTGTTACATGTAGTTAAGACCAGTGCGTGTGCGTGTGGCCCGTGTAGACGGGCCGATTGGCTTTGTCAGCCACTGATCCCGTGTCAACCCTGTACGATGCTTTATGAATGGACATTGCACGATCTCAAAAATCTCATAATTAGAAACGTTTTAAAAACCGAAACTTAGTCTTTCTTCGAGCATAAAAAGTGGAGACGATGTGATTTCCTACCAAATGAGTAAAAGAAAGCGTATTTTCGTGCATGTTTTCCGAAGACATACTTGAATTAACAAGGCTTTCAAAGATCAATGTTCAAAACCCATACTACATAAGTATGAGTGCAGTTTTTACAGGCGGCAGGATAAAATTGCTTTCGAAAGCCGTCATCCTGGCGTGGCAATTAGTATTACATCCCCACCTAAGTAATACCTCCTAATCGGGAACGCATTTCAGAATTTCAACTACCATTTTATAAGATCGGTCACTGACAGTATGTTCTATTGGCTTATGTCATTTGTGCTTTAAACATTCGAGTGTCGAAGCCTCTAGGGTCATGCTTGGTCAAACTGGGCGCATATTTCATGTGACCTGGGAAATGCGCGACCGAACCCGCTAATGATACAAATGACGACGATAGTTCGAGCTCCAGGTATATGTATAAGTACAGAAAAAACGGGTCGATCAACCACCAGGATCATCCCCCCACGCCAGAAACAAAACAGACCGAAAATCGAACGGGGCCGGGGCCTAGGGCGAGAATTCAGCCGATCGATTCACCGATCTGGTACTCTGCTCAGTCACCTCCAGTCTTGCGTCATCGATCGATGCTTGGTTAGCACCCTCTATAAGCGTCGCTCGTTCTGCTGTTGCCACTATCTCTGACGACGTACTCCTGTGCGATTTCGAACAGACTGTTCCGATAGTCGACCAGTCTTCTTCTTTCTCACAAGTGACAATGTCTCACTCCTATTTCTCACCCTCCATCCAGCCTCGACGAATCCCTTCGCTGTGGCCAGCCGATCTCCGACACTGACAAACACGAATCCCTTCAGCGCCAACTTGCCGCCCAAGCCGTCCTTGAACGAGCTAACAATGGGTTCTACCGGCACCGGCCCCGCACCGTTAGCTCTAACGCTGGGCCCTGTGAACAGCGCCTTTGCGGTGCCTGCTCCACAGCTTCGACAGCCTTTTGGCGCTTTCCCGGCTTCTGGCGCCTTTGGATACCAACCTGCTGCCGCTGCCTCCGTTTTCCAACCGAAACCCTATGGTCAGTTCGGCCAGCAGCAGCAGCAACAACAACAACCACGGTCTAGTCTCAATCCATTCACCTAATCTCGGTTCACCAACTCCACATCCAATCTCTTCACTTACCCCCACCTCGCCCCCCCCCGCGTTCCTGTGTGCTTCCAACCGCATGCGATGCCTCCCATCTATCATGTTCTGATTGCGACAATAATTGGGACATTTCACCTGTGAGGGTGATGTTGAGGACGTTGATTCGGTCTCACTCAAAATCTGATCAGGTTCCCGCCGCTGTTAATCGTGATGCGCGGCCTCCATAATCTCTTGTGTCTTTTTTTCTCTCTCACTCTTTCTGATCTCCTCCGGTTTTGAATTGGCTTTAAGCCAGCATAACCGCTCACGCCGCCGTCATCATCGATATGTTCCTTCGTCCCAAGCATATTTCACCACCGCGCTTGCAACATATTGCATGTGGTCTACCTAGCCAGTGCAACCTCTCTTGATGATTTAACTTTGTTTCTTTACCCCTTTTAGCTTTGTGTGCAGTACCAACAATTCAGACTAGTATTCTCGGGAGCCACACACACATGCTCCCGACTCCAGCTCTCCCCTCCCCCCACCCCTCCTCTGCCCCTTTAGCACCACCTCCTCACGGTATGCCGCCGTTAGTTGCTCCCCCCGAACACCCCGTCAAGCCTTCTTGTGTTTGGTCCCCTGCACTACTTTCAGGGGGATCTCCTTTCGCTGCTGAGTGGGGTTGGGGGGAGGCGACCTGGTTATCTTCGTCTGCATGTGCCGGTTTGTCATTGTGACTTTGACCACATCGTTGCTGCGTACGTTTGCCCATGTGCGTGCCTGTGTCACCTATGTTTACCTCGCGCGCACAAACGCGCAAGTCAGTGGTAGCGCGAGAACGCATTTTCGCTAATTTTACTCCTTGCACTTTTAATTCTTTCTATGTGGTGGAGGGAGGCTTGCGAACGACAACTACGGTAATCGAGAGCTTCAAGGACGGGGCCACTGGAATGACCGCTTCCGGCTTTCCTGCTGTTGCCGACCCCCCCATGCCCTGGACAGTGTTCGTGTCACCGAGTCATTCCGACACGAATTGTCTTGCCTTACTCTTGCCATAGGAATGCAGTGGGGGGAGGGTGGGGTAATATTGCGAATGTCATCACGGTTCCCGTTTCCGAATGACGAATTATCGTGCGCATTATGTAACGTAAAAAGCTGGTGAGATTTCGTAAAGCATGTGAAGAGCTTCCTCGTTTTTCCCTGTCGGCTGCTCTTATAGACAAGACGGTTGCACCGAAGCCTATTGTGATAAAATTTCTTGCCCATCGAATATCAACTAGGGCGACCGATGCTGTGGCGTCCAATAGGACGTGCGTAGTCCGATAAGATGAAGTCAGTAATCACATTGCCAAAAAGTGCTTTAATGGGTTTTAATTAAAAACCGGGTCACTCGATGATCCATCCGTCATTACTGACGAAGACTTGAAGACTACTGTCACTTGAAGGGATCTGGCGACAGCTCATCTCCAAAGAAAACCCCACATACCATATTACTGTGGACTTCTGAATCTGTACCCCGCCGGAGAAGGGTTGCCGCTACCAGCGAGAACTGTCCTGCCTAACGGATTGCCCCATGCATAGTGTCCTACTGAAAGAGGATATTAGTAGTTGCGATTCTCGCAGCAACCAAGAGCTCTCGCCCTGGCTTAAAGGCAAAAACAACGTTTTAAGTAGTTTGCTATGAAAGGTTCACGGCCGGGTCTTAATGAATGTTCTAACGATTGTGGAGGATCGTGTAGGTCAGAAAGTTTGATAGCGCAGTATATTTGAGGGCAGCAGATGATGTCCTTGAAAATTCTGTCGAGAACTGGTCATCAAGACCGAAGACACCAGAATGAGGAGTTTATTCTGCACAGAACCCTGAATAGACGTCTGACGGTGTCCTGTCATGTCCTGGGGAGAGAGAGATATCGGCCACTTTAATTGCTTTGCCCAACCAGGTTCAAGTATCCTTGTCCAAGTGGTGTTTATGTTGCCAGGGCTTGTGTTGACGATGTTAGGTCCTGCCCAAGAGAGAGAGAGGGGGGGAGAGGTATCCACCACTTTCGTTGGTTTACCGAACCAGGTTTACGTGTCCGTGTCCAAGTGGTGTGTATGCTGCCTTAGTCGAGGGGTGACACGTTCAAATGGGACATGAAAGACTGTGGTCGCCAGAATGTGCATGTGTACACATGCTGCAGTCGGTCGGATTGTAAGGTCATCTCGCCTGTAAGCGCGCGTCGCGAAGGCGAATGACCTTGATGCAGGGAGCATTGAACGCATATGCCAGGCACCGTAGTGATGGCCATCGACTGCTTCATAAACGCAACAAATGAGTAGTAGGCTCATCTATGCATAGATGTTAGCACTTTTTCAGAACTCGACCTTGTAAATGAAGTAAAAATAAGCACATTCCAATCGCAGTAGAGGGTACCACATTTACGGGTACTTGCAGTGGCTTTGTCGGCAATCGGTCCGGATTCGGAGACTTTAATTAATTAATTACGTGCGACCCCCTGTTCACGGCCTTTTCTGAGAAACGGACACTTCCTATCGTGCCAAAAGATGCGAAGAAGCGAGTTCCAGGAAGTTTGGCGAAGCAGAAACTGTTGCTAGAGGTGACAGCGGCGTGAGCCGCGAACCGCTCAAGTCATGATTTTCCGGTCCTAAATCAATCAACAGGCGCAACGACCTCCCCGCTCTATATTCGGCGCTGAGACATTACCTAGGCAGAATAGTTAGTCGCGGGCAGAGCTCGCGGATACCACAGTCTCTGATGTCAATGTCGGTGAGCAAAAGTGTCCAAGAGTTAACATGGATGACGAAATCCGGCAGTCAGCAACTTGCCTGCTTGCGATGAGCGTCAGAGCCAATAATGTTGACCGGCACACAGGTGCGTAACAACTTTATACTTCAACACCTAGCCAGTCGAGCCGTGATGCACTCGGGAGCTGCCAACTGTGATAGGCATGTAGCGCCCTATCAACTCCATCCCTATAAATACTGAAACAGCTGGGCAATCCACTACCCTTATCTGGCTCTGTCTCTGATGATGGATTCGAGTAGGAGCCCGAAACGTCGGTCTAATAAAAAAAGCTCCTGTTCCAGCGATCGTGTCTCCTCCTTCGCGACTTCCTATCATTATTTTGACCGCATAGGTCAGGCTGGCTAGGATTTGTTCCATCGTGCACAACAGATGCGAAAAAGACGTCGCGGGCCACCTATTTGCGGATGGTAAGGACGTTTCTCGCTGTACTGGTACTATCACAATGCGTCCAAAGTTGTGGCCTGAAAGGCAGATCTGTTGGTCCTCGCGGTAAGTACTGTGCGCCTGTGTTGGGCGACTGGATCCAGGGATAGGAGTCAGACTCAATGCCTCCTCAATGTGGCCCCAATGGCACTCTCAAGAACGAAGTCTGGGTCGTGTGTGGCACGCGTAGACGCGCTAGTTAGTTTCGCCAGCCACTGCACCCGAGCTCACCATGATACTGCCTCCCCATCGGAGCCTGGTGGTTGAGGCAGTGGGGGTGCGGTGGGTGCTGTGCAAGTCTACCTCATTATAAACTAATCCACGTGCAAGTTACCGGCGCTGCGCTCACCATGCTGCGGTGCACTCAGCGGGCGACGGTCGAACTCGCTCTAGATGTGAATACTTCGGCTGACCCAGTTGTGAAACACCGGGAGACCTCGTTAGGTGAGTCGAAGCATCCAAATCTGTCAAAACACATGGATTAATGATGGAGGGAGGCTCACCGATCGTTTCTACTGAACTCACTCGTCCCGTTGTGCCTTACGGCTCTCTCTCTCTCTCTCTCGAGTCCAATCAGCAGCCGCACAGCGGTGCATGATATAGGCAGAATGGCACTACCGACAAAGACAAGGGAGACTGGAATGGCCGTTTCTGGCTTATTAGCTGTCGCCAGTCAGTCAGAGGCGTTGGATGTCTAATTAACAGGTCTCGAGCTCGAGCCTCGGGTGGTCCACACTTCGGGATTGGGTACGACTGGCTGACGACGGCTAATAAGCCAGAAATGGTCATTCCAGTCTCCCTTGTCTTTGTCGGTAATGCTATTCTGCCTACATTGATTAATATTCCTACTGCTGTCTTTTTCCAACCACCGGTTAACCCACAGGTTAATGTGATTTTATCGCGGCCCGTTTTACGACTTGTTTTTCGAATTCTTTCCGCGATCAACATGACGGCAACACTTTAAGTTTAGAGGTTATGCTGTTGCCCACTTGTATTTTCCAAAATGTCCTCCTTTTGTTTATATCTCTCTTCAAATTTCGCGTCCTCCACCCAGGGACGGCCTGGCTGTTGGAAACCCTTTGCATACTATAAATCATGATTCCTCCGATAGGGTTCAGCCCTACATCCGCTAAGGGCTGACTTATAGCTGTCGCCCCCCCCCGCCTCCCTCAGAGTGATACCTGTTGCGCAGAGCCAGGAAGGGGGGGGTAGGGGTTTCGATATTGGCACATGGCGTGCGTCGGTCTGACTTCAGTAGGCCTCAACGCTTCACGCCACGCCGGGGTAAGCGGTCGAACAGTCCGCTGATGCGTGACAGAGTGGAGGATTTTTAAATGTCCTTGAATGGTAATCCAACTTACTGCCTAGCATACACCTTCATGATTTTTTGGAGTTGAAGTAACTGAGATCGACTCCTAGCACAAAATCCTCCCTATAAACAATCCAAAATGATTAAAGTAATTGCAGTGGTCCAGAAGCCGTGGCTTAGAAATTTTCCAACAGACTATCAGACCCAAACCTCACAGTCAGCCAGGAATGTGTTGGTGTGGGGTTACAGACTGGAGGGTGGGGGGGGGGCAAAAATTCAAGCTTAATGTGGCTCTTTACTGTTGCCCCTAAGGCACTCTGACCAATGTGTGATCCGAGTCTCCAAACATCTTCATGCGGAGATTGGTGTGTTTTGCAGGAGACTAGGTCGCGTCAGTGGCGTGCGCAGTCGAACTCTCTATAGTTCTGTCAGACACAACACCCGATCATCTCCTACATACGCAGATAGTATCCTTCTTAAACAATCGAAGGCATTAAGAGAGGGTCATGAGAATTTGGGGGAGGGAGAGTATCTGAGTCAGCAAAACGTCAGACTGTCTGTCGAATCGCGAACAGCGGAAGTGGACGTTTAATCTAATACATGTGAAACATACAGTGAGTGACCGATCTCATGCAATGTTGGCTGAAATGCGTTTTCGATTAGGAAGGATTACTTAGGGGAGCGGTTGTAATAGTGTTTATCTTGCGGCATATCCCTTTAATATTTTGGACTCGGCAGGATGTCAGCTTTTGAATGTACCGCTTTTCGTTCTCCCGTACTTGGTAAAAAAGGACTACTCAAGTAGCATGCGTTTTTCTCATTGATTTTCGATGGTCTTGCAAATTCAAATATATCTTCTAGAAACCACGAACAAAAGATGCTTTATTTCAGTCGTATGATAGAGAATCACGTCGTCTTTATATTGTATGCCCGAAGGATCACAACCAGGTTTTAAAAAACCTTTCTATGTGCCGGATAATTTGGAGCCTAATCAGTCGTTGCATTAGTGCTTAGTGATTTCAGTATACAAAGTGCATGCACTCCGCGTACAGAAAATCGCATATTCTTCTATGACTTTAAAAGGATATCATATAGAGTCCATAAAATTTTGCAATTGATGCGGACTGTGTTGTACATCTCATGACGAGCAATGGTACACGGACAGTTACGATGCTGTATGAATGAGGATTGCACGGTTCTAAATTGTGTAATAATTAGAAACTTTTTCAAAACCTTATTATACCCCTTCTTCAAGCATAAAATATAAAGACGACGTGATTCTCTATCATACGACTGAAATAAAGCATCTTCTGTTCGTGGTTTCTAGAAGATATACTTGAATTTGCAAGACCATCGAAAATCAATGAGAAAAACGCATGCTACTTGAGTAGTCCTTTTTTTACCAAGTACGGGAGAACGAAAAGCGGTACATTCAAAAGCTGACATCCTGCCGAGTCCAAAATATTATAGGGATATGCCGCAAGATAAACACTATTACAACCGCTCCCCTAAGTAATCCTACCTAATCGAAAACGCATTTCAGCCAACATTTCATGAGATCGGTCACTCACTGTGTAGGAGAGCCAGGAAGGGAGCTAAATTCTCGCTGTGATGATGTTTGAGGACATTTTGGGGCGGACGATGGACGAAACGGAATGAGAGTGGGTTCTCTGTCCTTCACGCAGTTCCAGCGGTTCGCCTGGAACAGCAGTCTTTACCCGCTCAATGCGGACCACGTTCATGTAACCGCAAAGGATTCGGCATGTCTTTGTAGATTATTCGGTGAGAGGAGAACCGACCAGGATAGGCAGTAAGTTTCGCCAAGGTATCGAAGGACGCCATTTAACTTGTAGGAATTTCAAGTGATCCCACGATGGGGAAAATGTGATAGCCTTGTATCATTCATATCACTGGCTGTCTAGGGGATTCTTTCAGGGAGATAGGGAAGAGGGGAGCTATAAGTCAGTTCAGTCCAGCGTTCTGCCAGTCTACCACTGATAGTTCATTACTACTCTTGAAGAAATTTCGTCGGCCAGACATTCAGTCTTTTTCATTTTCTGGATAACAGAGATTATCCCCACAGAAGTGTGACATAGTTACTCATTCTAGGGGTCGCTACGGTCTTGACTTCGCCAGAGCTATTACAGTAGGTGGGCTAACTCATGAAATGTCAACCGAAATTTCGAAATGCGTCCTCGTTTCGAAAAGATTAATTAAGTAGGGTTATAAAACAAATCCTCATGCAGCATAATTCTATAATCATCCAGTTACCTCAGGGTGTTGGCTTTCGAATGAACTTATTTCTGACTGCATGCAAGAACTATATCCTACAAAAAATGCTACTTAAGTAGCATTCAATTTTCTCATTGATTTTCTGTGCTCTTGAAAATTCAATTATATTTCATGGAAAACATGCATAAAAGTATTCATTCTTTTGCTCATTCGGTAGGAAATCACGTCTTCTTCCAATCTCGTTCTCGAAAGCAGAGCATAATTCGGTTTTAAAATGCTTTTCTATTTCCCGAATAAGTTTGAACCCGACCTGCTGCTATACTTAGATTCAGGGTCTCCAAACTACAAGCTCTATATTTTCTGCTTACGGAAAACCATACATTTCTCTACGCTATCAAGAGGAGACCATAGGGGGTTCATAAAATTAAGCAGTGGAGTTCACCAGTGTAGGTAACTTTACAAGCCACATTTGTAAGTGCAAATACATGACGTTTTATGAACGGCAATTTCACGGTATTAAAAATCTCACAATCAGAATATTTTTTGACGCCGAATTATATCCTACTTTCAAGCATAACATTAAAAGAAGGCATTATTTTCTATCGAATAAATAAAAGAATGAATATTTTCATGTTTTCCATGAAATATAATTGGACTTTTAGGGGCATCGAAATCAATGAGAAGAATTCATGCTGTTTAAGCGTATTTTGCAGCGTATAGTTCTCGCATGCCGTCGGAAATAAGTTCGTTCGAATGAAGGCACCCTGTGGTAACTGGATGATTATAGAATTATGTTATGTGGTAATTAGTTTTACAACCATACGTAACTAATCTTAGGTTTCCAAAAGTAGGAGATCCGGGTCGGTAATCTGAGGAGAATGAATTGCTCACCGGATCGGGGGACTTTTCTGGCTGACGTTTCGAAGAGCTGGGGCTGCTCTCCATTGTCAAAGCTGTCGCCCCCCCCCCCGCCTCCCCCAGAGTGCTACCTGTCGCGCTGAGCCAAGAGGGGGGGGGGGAGTAGGGGATTCGACATTGGCTCATGGCGTGCGTCAACGGTGGCTGCTACATAAAATGTGGTGGTGTATACTAATTAACGAATGTGTACGGCGTTGGGGAAACCGGACGGAAATTGCAGACCCGCCTACATGAGCACAAACTGGCAACACGGAGACTAGACCCAAACTCACAGCTTGCGACTCACATCGGGGAAACTGGTCACAGTTTTGATTTTCAAGGAGCAGCCGTCTTAGGCAGGGGCACCTCAAGGTCTGAGCGTCTCACACTTGAGGCTTGGTACTCAGATGCCAACTCCATCAACAGGCATCTAGACCTTCCTTCGGCCTATAAAGTCCTACGTCACTACATACACCGTGACATAGACAAGACAATCATACGGAGCCTAAAAATGCCGAGCAAACACGGCCTGTAGACCACTTCACCCAAAAGGGGAACGCAAACGCAACCAACCCCAATTGAGGTGACGACACGTATTACAGGAGGCCACCAACATTCACAGGCGACGGTCAGTAGGCCAAGGCAGCAAAAGAAAAAAAATCGATCAGCCCAGAGCCAACTAATGCGGCAGTCTATTCAAAAATGCTGATCGATTTTTTCACTTGACGCTTTGACAATGGAGAGCAGCCCCAGCTCTTCGAAACGTCAGCCAGTAAAGTCCCCCGATCCGGTGAGCAATTCATTCTCTTCAGTAATTAATCTTTTCTAAACGAGAATGCATTTCGAAATTTCGGTTGGCATTTCATGAGTTAGCGCACCCACGGTAGACCTCCTCCTCAGGCAGGATTCAGAAAATGCACACTTTGCGTCTTCTTGGTTCTCCTTTGAGCATGCCAGTTTAACTAGCTATGAGACAAATGATCGGCCCGAATTTCGACCGACATACTGTCCCGATGGACGTCGAATGCGTTCAAATATCTACTAGTAGGCTCCGCTTTAATTAATTTAAGCATTGCCTCTTCAGCACCAGTTAATTTGTAGGTATCGATTCAAGAACTTTAGTGTTTTGCTGCAAATGTCTCGCATGCCCATTCACATGTTTGCTTGGACAAACGAAACATCCATTTTCACGCATGCACTCATGCTCATCGGTCTCGATGAGAGGGTATCTCAGTCCCGTCACTTAGCTATAGCTTCAGCGGTCCGGCAGGAACGTGCTAAACCGACTGGCCACTTCCGACGAGGCAGTATTGGACCGACCTCCAACACCACTAAATTAACTCCAACCCGGTTTTCCTCAATATTCTTCCAAAAGCCTTTCTAATCAGGCCGCCGTGGAAACACGACAGTAAAGCTCAAGCCCACAGGCCCACAGGCCGAATTAACAAGTGCTTGCACTTTCTCGATGGCTGCCATTGTAAAAAAACGCCAAAAGGGCATGCGTCCTCGACACTTGTGCGCAGCAAGGTCCAACTCATTAGCGTACCAACAACGCAGTTTTCGCCAGGCCAATTATGCAGCCGCGCTGGTCGTGATCCGCACATCGCCCCAGTTATTTGTGTTAAAACACCAGGCGGACCTTCTGTTGCCAGGGCAACCTTATCAATAACAGAATCACACAGCGGCTTTCTCGGAAATTAATTCCTGGCTCGGAGTAAATCGGTCTTAATTGAACTTTCGAGGCTGAGACTGAACGTTTACATGAATATTTGGTCCTAAGTCCGTCAGCTCGTAATATTCAGACTGCCAACGGCTACACGCTAGTACAGTGTGTGACCGATCTCATGAAATTTTGGCCGAAATTCTGAAATGTGTTTTCGATTAGGAAAGATTACTTAAGTGGGGTTGTAATCGTGATTAGCATTCAGCATAGTCCTATAGCGTTTGGGACTTAGCAGGATGTCGGCTTTTGGATGCACTCTCTTCTGACCTTCTGCAAAGACCGCGATCTGAAAAAATGACTACTTAAGTAGCATGCATTTTTCATATTGATTTTCGATGGTCTTACAAATTTAAATATATTTTGAAGAAAACGTGCACAAAAATATGCTTTCTTCTACTCGTTCAGTAGAAAATCACACTGTTTTCATAATTTATACCTGAAAAGTGTATATTTAGGTTTTAAAAAAGTTTCTACTTATGAGATTTTCAAGACCGTTCGATGTCCATATATACAACATCGTACATGTCTGTTTACCAAGGCTTTTCATGAAATGTGCAACACAGTCTGAATCTATTGCAAAGTTTTATAAACTATATGGTATCTCCTTAAAGGCATACAGAAATATACTAGTTTCCTTACGCGGAATGCATGCACCCTGTAAACTGAAGTCGCTAAACGCTAATACAATAACAGATTTGGCTCAAAATTATTCGGGAAATGGAAAACCTTTTAAAAACCTAAATATACACTTTCTTCAGGTATAAATTATGAAGACAGTGTGATTTTCTACCGCACGAGTAAAAGAAGGCATATTTTGTGCATGTTTTCGGCTTACACTCCTTTCTTCACCAAATTCTGACAGGCTTGTGGCTCTGTGACGTAGTCTAGAACGTTCCTTTTTACCTTTAACGTCTTCATAACAAACATGCACAGGCCCGAAGAGAATTTATCGAAAACACACATAAGCTCGCTAAATGCTCTTCCAAAACAAGAGATGACTTCTGCATTCACACACTGGCAAAACACGCGTTCTAAGGACATCTTGACGTACCATTCAAGTAGTAACATTAGAGAAAAACGCATTCCGGTACACTAGCTTCTGTACTAGTCGACGCACAAAGGTCCGTTTAATGAATATATTTTCGAATTCGGGTTCTTTTAAGTTCTAGCACAGAAAGTAATTGCGTCGCCAGCTTGGGACGAACGTCTGGTGTAAAGTGACCAGGAATTCAGGACGAGAAGACGGGGCGCATGTTCATGAAGAATTTAAACAGGAAGTCGGGGGCTCCTTATTGTTTCCTGTCTTCCGCTGAATTTGTAAAAACATGCGAAAGGATCCCAATGGAAAGCCGCTGGGAACTCTGAAATCTAACAGGTGAAACAAGCCTTTTCAGATCCAGATCCTTGGACTGTTTAAATTCTGCGCTGATACCCCTAGAACCATTGAAAAAGTCAAGTTTGGCGAACGTAGTAGGCTTTCGATTATTTATCCTCAGGCCGGTTTAGTAATATATGGTGGGATGAAACAGCGAAAGTTAAATTAACAAATGAACAGTGGTTGTCATAACCCGACGGGTAAAGGGACGAAAAGGGTTCGTCCCTTGGTCTATAGGTCTGAGCCTATAGACCTTGAATAAACTGAACTACTCCAACTTCGTATATAATTTCTCAGGAAATTAAAAAAACGACAATTTCTAAACCGGAGCATCTACCAGAAAACACACGGGGGAATGCTGGGGGACCCACTGACGAGCCGAACCCCTCGCAGCTGCGCCATGCAGCGGCAAAACATCGGCAAAACACGCGTGTATGGGCTTTTGGCTAGTACCTGTGCTGTTAGTATGGTATCACCGTACCCTAAAATTAAATGCGAATGGCTAAGACAGTTTCGGGGAGACAGGCTCCTCATCGGCAACGATGACTGCACATTTTGCCGGAATTCTCATCATCAACCGCTCCCCTCAGCTGTGTCGCCCTGAGTTCTATATGTGGACTCAGTCGTGTAAAAGAACCAAGCCAGCTCTACCTTCACTCCCCACCTACCAATCGACTTTGTCTCATCTCCTGCCGGTGAGTAGTTTTTACAGACTGGCGGAACAAAATTATCGGTATTTAAATGCGAGGAAAGGACACCATTCCGTCGCTGTTGTCTACTAACTACCATAATTTATGACTGATTCCGGCTGTATCAGCATAAATGCATGCTAATTTATCTTCCAGCAGATATGCGAGCCTAGTTTTTTTCACTTATTTATTTAAATCTCCTGGCTGCTGTAGATATAATTAGTTATTTGCGTTCGCCATCGCAGGCAGAAGCGAATAAAAGATCAGTCGTGGTGGAATTTCCATGTCAGATAGTCCTTTCTTTGTCGGCGGCCGAGAGGTCGCGTTGAGACAGGAGACAGCGGTTCATGCATATACGCCCCTCTTACCTGAAAAGGGTCTGTCCGTCGGGTCATCTGTCCAATACTGGACCGAGGCCCTGTGTCGGTTGAGACACCGGTTCATGCGCACCATACGAGAGACGCGAATAACTACCCAATCAGCTTCGTCCTTGCGACGTAGGCATATCATTGGAGGAGATTAAAGGTGTGGTGTCCCTAAACAGACGATCAGGGCGGTTTGGAAGACAACCCTTTATTCGGCGTACAGTGCGTGATCGATCTCAAGAAACGATGGCCGAAATTCTGAGATGTGTTTTCGATTATGAAGGACTACTTAAGTGGATTTGTAATACTGACTATCTTGCGACATAGTCCTATAATATTTCGGACTTGGCAGGATGTAGATTTTTGAATGCACTTCTTTTCAACCTCCTGTAGAAACCGTACTCGGTAAAAAATGACCACTTAGTTAGTATGCATTTTTTACACTGATTTTCAATGGTCATGCAAATTCAAATATATTTTAAAGAAATCACGAACAAAAATTTCCTTTCTTTCAGTCGTTTGATAGAGAATCACGTCATCTTCATATTGTTTACTCGAAGGAGGAGTATAATCAGGTTTTAAAAAGTTTTCTAATTCCCGAATAATTTAGGGCCTGATGAGCCTTTGCACTAGGGCCTAGTGATTTCAGTCTACAAGACACATGCGTTCCGTGTATGGAAAATCATACATTCTTTTATAGATACCATTCTTTAAATAGATACCATATAGAGTCCATAAAATTTTGCAATGGATGCGGACCACGTTGTACATTTCATGAGGAGCAGTGGTAGACGGACAGGTACGATGCTGTGTGAATGGACATTGCACGGTCTTGAAAAATCTATTAATTAGAAACTTCTTAAAGATCAAATTATACTCCTTCTTCAAATATACAATATGAAGGTGACGCGATTCTCTGTCAGCGGAGTAAAAGAAAGCATTTTTTTCATGTTTTTTGTGAAATATATTGGAATTTATATGACAATATAAAATCTATGTGAAAAATACATGCTACTTGAATAGTCGTTTTTTATCGAGTACGGTTTCTACAGGAGATTGAAAAGCAGTGTATTCAAAATCTGACATCCCCCCGAGTCTGAAATGTTATAGGATTATGCCGCAAGATAGTCAGCATTACAAATCCACCTAAGTAATCCTTTCCTATCGAAAACGCATTTCAGAATTTCGGCCAACATTTCATGAGACCGGTCACGCACTGTAAGCAAGAGTCAAACCTTGACTTACTCATGGGCCTCTTTTATTCCCCTTGTTACGCATACTTCGGTGCGCACGTATCGGCCGGGTGCATGCGTGTGAGATGCAACCAGGCTTCCAGAATAGTCGTCCAACTCCTGATTGGCCATCTGAGTATGACCTTCAGCTTTCCAATCAGGTAGCCTGCATTGCCTGTTTTCCCGTGTGGATTCAGCTCGGTCTCGCCTACGGGCGGTCTCCGTAACAAAACATGTGCACGGGGAATGGGGATGGTATCGCGTGAGTCCACTTCACCAGGAGTTAGATCGGGAGCATGTCACCATCATTCGCGTGACGCTACTGGTCTTCTTATGACACGGCAGAGCAATCATCGTTGACTTCAGATTTGTCGGCAGTGGACAAACCGTTCAGGGTATTTACTGAGTCAGGTGGCCCAGCAGGCAGTCATTATGCAAAAAATACGCTTTATCTCCACCAGCCGTGCTCCTGCGGAGCACGAGTCGGCGTTTGCCCAAAAGAATAAGAGAACGTCTTCCCGCATGGTTCGGAAAGGACCAAGTAAAGAACGTCAACAGCTTTATCCTCGCCCACATGATAGATAGCGATCACCGTGTAGATGCCGGACGGACCTTCTGCCCCTCTGTCCATTGGCGGGACCACGCAAGGCTCCTCACTAGCCTCGTGAGAGCTTTGAGCCAATCAATGCTGTTTGCAAGGAATAGAAGCAATCACTGGAACAAAAGCTTTATCCGCCTGACTTTTCGGAATCACGCTGGAACCCACCATCAGAGATGGTGCCAGCTGCGGATTATTCATGCACAGGGAGTTGCAGCATTTATAGGATTCAGTCGCTATGCTACCGCATACCTATGATAATTAGCTGCTCTTTCTTTTGTCGGCAATCAACGTTGTCTCTTCTCTGATTGGCTACAGGCGGACACAACTCAGGCAGTGCAAAGGTGTACACATGTACTGGAGGGTGGGCTAAGAGTCCCAACGACGGACACGCACGGGACACACCTGGAGCGACAGCTTACGTCAACTGTTTGCTGAGCCACCTAAGCTTGTCTGACCCGATCAGCCTCCCCTGATTTGTGATTTGGGAAGCTTTAAGTCGTCGACCTTTGGGACCTCCCCATTTCAATAATCCCGTCCCCTCGGTGGAAGCAGACATCGAGATAATGAAGGGGGTTCTGATCTCCCTAATGAGTAGCCAATTCTTACATTAAAGTTCCGGATACCTTGTCCGCTAGCCAATGGTGGTGCCCATCACATTCGGTGCTTATGAGTTGCTATTGGTTAGGACTACTTGTTTAAGTATATTAATGACGAAGACGGCTTATTTAACTGACAAGGCGAGAGCAGGCACGGTGACTTGCGCGTGAATTAGTTTATGGTGAGAGTAGACTTGCGCAGCGTCTACTGCACTCTCCTCCTTCCCACCTGGGCCCTGTGTCAAGGCATAGTCAAAATGACCGGAAGTAGTAGAGGGCGTAGGTGGCTGGCACGGCCGGGCCCACACCAAGGCGGACCACTAAACCCCTCTGATTTGCAACAAACAACTAACCAGCAACAACTCAGCAACCAACCATGGACATGGCCTGTGTACGCAAACGCATCTGCCGGCAAAGAACCAGGTGTCGGGGAACTGCCAGCGCACACTAGACCGCAAGGACCGTGATTGTCTGAATCATGGAATAGCACACGCTTTCAGACCTTTTGACAGTGCATTAATTACTCATCATAAGACGTCAGGAACCGACTGAAAAGCAGTCGTGCCATTTCTTCTAACCAATGGATGCCGAGGAATATACTTATTTGGAATTCATGCCGAGGACAAAATGCTCCGAACTTAACGAAAAACCTGGATTTTACAAGAGGTGGAATGTGAGTGAAAAAGCTGCGTTCACAGATGGGACAAACGGAATATATGACATGGAGGAGGAAGGGAGGAGGAGGAGGAGGGGGGGGGGGAAGGAGGAAGTAGGGAAGATGGGGAAAGGGAAAGGAGGAAGAAGATGGGAACGGGGGAGTGTTGTGGGTAGAGATGAGAAGGCAGCAGAATGAGGGGGAGGAGCAGGGGATATCTGTTGCACTGTGCTGACTGTCTCCTGCAACGAGGGCGGACCTTCGGGGTCAGTATTTGATTCCACTGAAAGGAGTCTGTTGATGGTCTCATGGTAGATTGTTGTTGAGGGGAGGTCCGATGAGCCATTCATCAATAGACACAGTGAGTTAAATGACATGTACAAAAATCTCAGGGAAAAGTGGAAGACAAGAGAGCCAAACAATACAGAACGGCGTCCACGGCGGCCGCTTTCTGGCGCAAAAGCCAAATTAATATCGATTTTTAAGCACGTCTTTGGATTCTCCGAAGAGCCTCCTTTTTAACGTTATATTTATTTATAGGTTGTGAGTGGATGTAAAGCTGGTAACTGGGAGGTTTGATGCGCGTCAAGTCTAAACTGTGAATTCCTTTAAGTTTAGACTTGACGCGCATCAAGCCTCCCAGTTACCAGCCTTACATCCACTCACATAACCGGCACAAACTTAAACCTGTTTATACTACTTGTAACTTGTTAGTAACCGTTATTGATTACTCTTTTCGACTAGCTGTCAGCGATTATGTACAAAACCCCCTTTTTTCTCCTTCCCACTATCAATGTTTTTCTCCGACGACTTGTAACCAAAGGCGCTCGCCTATATTTCCCTTAATAAACTGAAACTGAAACTAATAGCATTACCGACAAAGACAAGGGAGACTGAAGTTACTATTTCTGGCTTATTAACCGTCGTCAGCCAGTCATAACCAACCCCGAGGTGTGGAACACCTGGGGCTCGATCCCGCAATCTGCTGGTTCGAATTCGAACGTCTATAACCACTAAGCCACGGGCTCGTTGTCCTGCCGGTTGCGATCGGAAATATGCAATGATCGAGGGGCGCTCACCGATCATGTTACGGAACTCACTCCTCCCTCTGTGCGGCTGCTAGTTGGGCTCGAGGGAGAGCCCCAAGGCATAGCGGAACGGGTGAGTTCCGTAACACGATCGACGAACGCGTTTTTACCATAATACTTCTAACTAACAGGTCGCGAGTTCGAGGCTCGGGTGTTCCACACTTCGGGGTTGGGTATGACTGACTGACGACGGCTAATAAGCCAGAAATGGCCATTCCAGTCTCCCTTGTCTTTGTCGGCAATACTATTCTGCCTATCTATCATGCGCCGCTGTGCGGCTGCTGGTTGGGCTCGAGAGAGAGAGCCCTTAAGGCACCACGGAACGAGTGAGTTCTGTATGAACGATCCGTGAGCGCCCCCTTCCACACGTATATATATATATATATATATATATATGGTAAAGGTATTATACCGTACTCCCGACCTAGATACTTGCTAAAAGCCCAGACACGTGTTTCGCCGATATTCTGCCGCTGCGTGACACAGCTGCGAGGGGTTCGGCTCTTCAGTGGGACCCCCAGCGTTCTCTAGCGGTTTCCGGTATATGCACTCCAGAGAATAATCAGGTGAATAATTTCGGAAATTAATCAATGCAGAACTTGGAGTTAAATCTCAAGGACATGACTTTTTAGGGTCAGAACCGAAATTTCAATGAACATTTGAGTCGAAGACAATCAACTACTGTGGAATAACCACGTAATGCCCATTCTACAAACAAGTAGTACTACGAGTAGTATGAATTTCATATGGTAAAGGTATTATACCGTACTCCCGACCTAGATACTTGCTAAAAGCCCAGACACGTGTTTCGCCGATATTCTGCCGCTGCGTGACACAGCTGCGAGGGGTTCGGCTCTTCAGTGGGACCCCCAGCGTTCTCTAGCGGTTTCCGGTATATGAACTCCAGAGAATAATCAGGTGAATAAGTTCTGCATTGATTAATTTCCGAAATTATTCACCTGATATATATATATATATATATATATATATATATATATAATGAAATGGTAGGGGGCGCTCACCGATCGTTCATACAGAACTCACTCGTTCCGTTGTGCCTTAAGGGCTCTCTCTCTCGAGCCCAACCAGCAGCCGCACAGCGGCGCATAATACATAGGCAGAATAGCATTACCGACAAAGACAAGGGAGACTGGAATGGCCATTTCTGGCTTATTAGCCGTCGTCAGCCAGCCATACCCAAGCCCGAAGTGTGGAACACCCGAGCCTCGAACTCGCGACCTGTTGGTTTAGAAGTCCACGCCTCTATCCACCGGGCCACGAGCCCGTTGCCTTGTCGGTTTTCGATCGGGAATATACAATGGTAAGGAGCGCTCACGCCTCTGTCTTTGTCGGTAATGCTATTCTGCATATATATATATATATCCTTGGGAAGCTGTCTATGGGCCGGATCTCTGTAATGAAATGACATCACGCCTATTTCATCCAGCAATCAGGATAGATGGTCGGACGCCAATCCTCGCAATTTGCAATAGTTCTGAACGTGGTCATCAGAACTTTTGGCTGTGGTTTAAATGAAAAAGCGTTTGACTTAGACAATCAGCGGCCAAATGAGTCTGATTTCAATCTAAGGTCGTTCTTAAATGCCTGACTGATAACCTTAAGTGACTCAGAAATGACCATGCCAGTTCCCTTCGCTATCTTAGTATCAGTCACTCTAAAACTCGATTTTGTCGATAGAGTGCTTTTAAAATTGGCCGTAGACCTGGCCAATCACTAACACCTATCTGATTAAAAACGTCCGAGGTTAACAATATCTCGAAGCTTGAGTTCAAGTGGCCAATCATCGGCCACATTTTAGCTATCAAGAAGTCACCTGCTGCAGTCTACCGTGCACTGCTTTAAGCTGAATTAGCCGCCAAAAGTGCATTTTTTCAGAAAGCTCTGCAACCTACATGCTAATGGACCAGTTTACGGCCGCCAGCCAATGGCTGCTCAAAATCCTCTCCCTGTCTCTCTCTCTCTTTCTCTCTCTCTCTCTCCTTCGATCCCTCCCTCCCTCCCCATCCCCACCAAATTTCAAGATGGCCGCTGTATTGAACAGTCATTGCAAACTCGGTCGGCGTGCCAGGCCGTTTAAACGTCCGGTGGCTGGAATTGCGTAATTAGCTGTTTACATATTTTCCTTACTTACTTCTTGTTGCCTTTGAGGTGCTTTTATCGTGGTACTTTAACTCTTGAGTTGATTTTAAGACGGGCAAAACGGGCATAAGGAGTATCCAAGGTATATACCTACCAGAGCGCCAAAAGTAACCTGCCTCAGGTCAAATTTCGGACTTAGGCATGTAGATGCCCGACTCCGGACGCATGTTACAACGTTGAACCTCCCTTGACTACTTAAACTTGCGCACCGATTACAGTCTGGTTCTCGGCTAATGCCGACTGTCCAGACTGGCCAATCATCTTCGAGGTTGACTCAGACATGATCTTGCTGAAGACGCTGGATGACTACCCCGCTGTCTGACACTCGCGGCGTCGGAAGTGTCCTCCTCCGACTACCAACTCCTACCAACCTCATCTCTCGTAGTTTTGTACTGAATACAGCACCCTCTCAACTGGCGTCCCAGTCCTATTTCTGATCGAAATCGAGCGCGAGTATAGTAATGGCTAGTGTCTCTCTCTGGACTAAGCTGCTGCGACGGGTACTCCGGGTGACAGGAAAGTTAGTGCCCAAAACTGAAAGAGGACACTCGCAACAACCGAGTATATTCACGTCGGGGTCACCAATTTCTAAGCGGGTAAGGAAAGGAAAGCAAATTAATCATCATGCCCGCTAGGGACAATTTTACCACTTGAAGAGAGAGAGACTTGACGGGGAAGATCGCACTTTGTAGCTAGACATTATGAGTTGCTGCTGTCGGCGTACTTACTTGTAATCCGTTGGTGTGTTTTCCTTGCCGAGGAAATTTGTTATTAGTAGGTGTGTTTCTGATGAGTTAGACAGGTCGTCCGTTTCGGTCAGGTCGTTGGGCCTAATGAGGCTTAGGGTTAGGCTTGTGATAAATTTTGGGGTTACGGTTAGGGTTTGCGATTTGGGGTTAGGGTTTTAGGGTCAGGTTTTAATGTTAAGGTTAGGGTTATGTTTTAGGGTTAGGGTTAGGGTTTGGGGTTAAGGTTAGGGTTAGGTTTTAGGGTTAAGGTTAGGGTTAGGGTTTGGGGTTAGGGCTAGGAGTTTTGGGTTAGGTTTATGGCTTTATGTTTAGGTTTTAGGGTTAAGTTTAGGGTTGGGTTTTATGGTTGAGGTTGGGGTTTCGTGCTAAGGTTGGAGTTAGCTTTTAGGTTAAGTTTGGAGCTCGGATTTAGGGTTAGGCTTAGGATTTTTGGATTAAGGTTAGGTTTAGGTTTGAGGGTATATTTAGGCTTAGGGTTAGGGCTTAGTGTCAACGTTACGGTTTTAGTGTTAGGTTTAACGGTTAAGGTTAGGGTTAGGGTTAGGTTTTAGGTTTAGTGTTTTGGTTAGCGCTTTACGGTTAGAGTTAGGGTTTTTAGTGTTAGGCTTTCTTCCCCATTCCGGGCTACGAACTGCGATCTGACCACTTGACGTCGCCAGAAGCAGTTTTGTACTCTGTACAGAGGCAAGGCCACGAAGTCAGGGGCACTACTTTCGGGTGGCCGCTGCGTGTGACCAGTCGGTGTCCAGTTCTCGTCATGGACGGCAGTGATTCCTGAACGCCTGCGACCTGTCGGGAGCTCCAACTCTCCAGGGCGGCCGTACGAGCTAGCAACGGCAGCGAATGTGATTCCAAAGATCACTTGCGTTGGAACAAGGAAGTTAGACGTGTGTTGCCGGACGTCAAAGGGGACGGCGAGTGAATCATCAAACACATGTCTCCGCAGCCTTTCTGATCGTGCCGTACGCAAAACAAAAGTACTGACTTTTTTAAAGTACTGCTTCGGAGGACTTTTCAATTCTCTTCCAGTAAGATTCTAGGCAGATGAATCCCCCAAAATATGCCTGCTCAATGTGTCCGCACCTATGTCCTTCCTCTGACAGAATAGCCTTATTAGCGCTATTTCGGCTTTATCGTTATCTCTCATCCTTCTTTTCATACATTTTACATCAGTGATTTCGTCCTGTAGTGTAGCTCCGTGTTATGAGGATAGCAATCTTACTTATGCCGCATTTTGGCGCGAGAAAACGGTCCTTCCATGTTGATGCCCTACTGTGAATCGTTGTGATCATTCGCTGTTAGTCACGTTTTTGCGTGATAATGTCGACTGCAGTCTTTGAGTCTGGCGAAATGAAACCCCTAAATGACTGAAGTAGCAGTGACAGTCACAGGGTAACAAACAGATAATCATGGGGAAATGTTACCGATCAGTATGACACAAATGACCATTCGTAAGCACCTCGTCTTTGTCGGCAACTGTTCTTCCTCGCGGGATTGTTTCATAAGCCTTCCGTCAGACGCTTCTCTTACTACGGAACGGCCGAAGTCAGATGTCGTGGAGAGGAAGGGCGCGATAACTTTTTGCCCAATCGCGTGCGCCGACGATCCTATTTCCACAATGGCGCTGTTAATACTACTGGTTTGTTATCAGTAGATCCGATTTTATCATTATTTTTACGTCACTACGGCCAAACAGAGCAATTGTGCGGTGCGTGTGCTAACTCACGAAATGTCATGAGTTTGCGCGCGAAAATCCCTACAACGCAAAATCAACCTAATCTGCGTTCCTCGGAGTCTTACAGTAGCGAAAAACGACTGTTCTTAAAAAGAAGGCGTACTTGGGCTTATCAATTAGTATTTACTAACGTAAAAGCAATTAATTTCTTCAAAAACTAGAGACTGGTTCCTCAGCTCGTCGTCAGACTTCTGGGTCATGTGCAAAAACAATTAACTATTTAACCGTGTCGAACAAGTGATTATGTGGTTGGCCGAAGCCTGCGCCAATGAGCGTCAAGGGCTTTTATTCATCCCCTCGGCATTGTCTGCGCTCGCTTCCATTTGTCCTTGGAAAATTCGAACCTGGCATCTAAATCGATATGCCAATTTATTCATGTCTCGTCTGAGTGCATTGCTTCCAGGAATTCGCGGTTTTTCCTTATTGGGGAGGCGACAACAAAGCGAGTCTTCTCCCATGCAAATTTGTGCCCAGTGTACAGTGTGTGATATATGATCTCGTCTAATCACCGCCAACTGATGCTCACGTATCCGGGTCAAGACAGATTTCCCCAGTCTGTCCCAACCCGCATACAGCATTCAGCCAATCATAACCCTGAGCACCAGCTGGGACCGGAAACACAAACGTGCGCACAGACGCACCTGACGCAGTTGGTCCACCACTGGGGTCTACCAGATGGGTCATAAGCACTTCATCGAAACGAAGTTCATCAGTGCCTCGCCACCAGTCATTCTCTGTTGCTGGAGATCGGGTATTTACTCACTCAGGAAGCAAACAAGCTTCGTATGAGTGATGGGGGGTCACGAGCAGGCAATCACCTAGCAGGCCGAAGTCAGCCAAGCTATGATAGCAGAGGGAGGACACGACAGAGTCTGGGGGGTAAAATGATACAGCACTGTTTCAGGCTTGTTCGCCTTTATTCAGCCAATCATAGCCTTGACCACCAGCTGGATCGGAAATGCGAACATTCGCACGCACACCTGACACAGCTGATCCACCACTGGCGTCAAACAGAAGGGTCATTAAAACTGTTCTACAATGTACTTTATCCGATCTCGTATTGGCGGAGTTTATAGGGCCGCGAGTCATAGGTGTTTCCAGGCAACCATAATGTTGATGAAGCCTTAGAAAAGTTCCAGTTAGAAAGCGTAAAATTTCAGCCAGACTGGATTGCTTTAATCTACTTTGCCTTCTCTTACTACGGAAAATAAGTTGTCTCGGGGGGAGGTATGAGCGTACAGCTCCGACTATGATAACGGACAGTGTGCTCAACTGCGTATGACAGCAGCCAGCAAATAACATCGCTCCACCGATCCCCTTCTCGCTCCCTGGCTGATTGTATGTTCTCATCTGAGGCATAAGTACGTAAACCCCATTCAAAACCGCATCTCAGATTACTACGTCAACTGCAGTTTTTCCGTGTCTACTTTCTCGACAATTAGCCAATTAAACGAAGGCCACTGTTTAACAGAAAAGAAGTGTATTTACTGTCCTAGATGTAATGAGAATGGTGGACAAGCCCACAATAAATGCATCTTACAACGCCCGCTCGGACAACAGAGACAAGACGGGGAAATGCAGACCAGCAGGTCACTGGAGAGGGAGACGAGAGGAGGAGGAGGAGGAGGAGGAG
>CACRXP010000254.1:728331-787464 GCA_902702965.1 Spirometra erinaceieuropaei
AGGAGGAGGAGAGGGTGAGTCCTAGGCGTTTGAATGTGAGGTAGGAAAATGATGTGGCCGTTCAAGGTGGCCGGCTTGGAGTTCTCTTCGCTCAAACTGTGTAGTTGCACTTAGCTTGAAGTAAGTCATGGAATGTAAGTAGTTTCTCCCCCCTCCCTCCCCCACCCGAGTGTGGTAGGAGGCGGGGAGCGTGGGCGGGGGGAGGCAGTCACGGAAACCCCCTCCCCCACCGCACTAGCTCTTCGTCAGCGCTACCGGCGGGCCTTCGGACAGTAAATAGCCCTCATCTGTTCCTTCACCGGCAGGCTCTTCAGCTCACGCACAGAGAAGCCGGCATTGGCGGCCAGCTGGAAGGTGTCCACTCCATAGAGCTCCAGCAGGGACACGATGTTCAACTTCTCCATGGTGCGGGGGTGAGTTAACGATCGACAAGACGGGTTGCACATTGGAGTCACCATGGCGCGTCCCCTGCATGTGTCGGCGGTGCCAACGCTCTTCGACACCGTATTTTGCCCCTCAGCGTCCGGACCGCTTTCGAGGGAGCACTTATCGATCAGGCGGACGGTAGGTCTCGGAGTCGGTGAGGAGGAGGAGGTACGGATGAAGGGCTTAACTGGTCGAGTTTGCTGCCAGGGGGCGTGGTAGTGGTCGCTGACGTTGCTCTGGTTCCTGTCTCCGAGGCCGTTGAGGTCCCTTGACACTCGTGCATACTGACCTCCGCGCATTTGAGTACCATCTACCTTGGGTTTGTTCAACACAGCCACCAGTTTGGAGAGAAAGAGCATGGAACTGTTGTAGACGAGGCGACTCTCCGACCGGTTACGATTTCTCCTGCGCCAGATGGGTGCCTGAGGATACAGGGGTCTTTGTTGTTGACTGCAGAAATTAAAGGAGGTGAGAAAACCACAGTGAACAAAGTTACGATGGTGTATAACTGCATTAAGTTGTAACTACTTCCTTCTTCGATGCAGGCTAAAAAATGTTACACCCTGGAATAGGCTCAGGCGACGATGGGGTGAAGGACTCCACTTAACTGTCGGTAGACTGTGGACCGTTTGTTACGGACATTTTGGTGATGAGGGGTTTCCAGATGAGGCAGCACGCCAGACAATGAGTTGACCAAATCCAAGAAAACACGCTTTCGTATGGCAGTGGAAATGAAAGCGTTAATTTAAAAAAATACGCGAAAAGCAAATCTCATAAAACGACGGAGTTTGACTGATGGTTTAAGGTAGTGGGAAGTAGTTGTTGTCGGCATTGTAATGTCTGCAACGACCTGCAAATGGATGTCGAGATACAACCCCTTATGACACGATCCATAGTCTATCAACAGTTAAGTGGGTTGTACCTTGGTATCGATCTACGGGCCATTGCAGATATTATGGAAACGGTAGGTTGAAGGACCTCACTTAACTGTCGGTAGACTGTGGACCGTGCCCTACGGGAATGGTGGTGATGAGGATTTTGCGGGTGAAGCGAGTTCCCGTTGTCAACTTGGCTGAGAGTTGCATCTACATGAAGTAAATATGGGAGCCCTTTTATGTAAGAGTAGGTCTGGTTCTCCTTTGCAGTAGAATAAAAGACTTAGTCTATGATCCTTTTGTATTAAACATACTGTTTAATTTTTTGAAGCAAAAAATCAAGGTTAATTTTACTTGATTGGAAGCGTTACTTAATTCACATTTGAGCTTCTTTCAATACTGTTGATGAGAGGTAAAATGGCTGCATTGCACCCAGCTGCGTTCTTGGTTAAAATCCTCGAAATTTCGTTCCAGCCAATGTTTACGGCAGGAAGTCTTTAGCAGCTGCCGTCCCCAACTTCTGCATGCCTCTGACCGACACCTGCGACCGAAAATACAAAGATGTGCATTTAAAACCACTGCGCAGATGCTTCACTGATCGGATCTAGCTGATGAGTCGGCCGCATCCCAGAGTCGAAATTATCACCATCACCACCCCCTTCGTCCTCATCACCCGCTACTCTCGGTGGGAGTAAACGGATGTCGGGCACCAGTCCGGTGCGAGTTAGGACTTTATCTACATCGACCGAGAACAGCCGTTGGCAAGACAGTGATGAAATTTCTGTTCGACTGTCCTGCCCACCCATCAGTTGGACCTCGTCTGTGGGGGGAGGGACATTTGTGCTGTGTGCGTGAGCGCGCATCTCTTGTTGATAAGAAGTAGAAGCGATCACTGAAACAAGGGCTTTATTCTCTTGACGTTTCGGATTCTCACTTGGACCCATCATCAGAAACGGTGGCAGAAAAGGATGACTCGTGCACAGGATGTTGCAGTATGTATAAGATGCAATCGCTATGCTGTGGTAATTAACCACTCTCCCCCTCATCAAGAATTGCTGCCCACTGGTGCACTAATATCTTGACGGCCGGCATGGAAGTTGTTAATTGCTGAAATCTCATCACCCGTGTTGGATGCTGGCGTGATGATTGCTCGGCCATCTGGCTCACCGGCTTGCGCGCTCCCCGAGTGGTCAATTACTTGGGCCAGCCTATGCCTCAGCACGGAATATGGAGTGGGGATGTCGTTGTACTTTTTGGTAGACTGAGGCCCCCTGAACCATGGCTGAAGTAACTCGCGGCTCACGCGACTATCACCTCTGGCAAGATTTTTGGCCTCATCGAACTTGGATGTGTTGCCGGGTCTCGCCGAATGAGCCGCAACCTGAGAGTTGGCGTCATTTCTCCGTACCGCTGCCGCGTGTTCGGAAATTCGCGTCCGGAGCAGTTGTCGAAGGTTATGTGGGCCACAAGACAAGGATTCCCAATCATAAGTCAGGGAAAACGGAGTGAGTTGGACAACCTTTACTGTTTTGGAAGTGCGTACACAGAGGCTCTGTGGGCAGTCGCCGCGACCGCATTCTCCAGGCAAGTTGTTGTCTGTGTCCGGCTTCGAGGTGCTGAGACCCAGCGCGTGTGAGCGCCTTTCGTTGTTTCCGCGTCCGCCAGTCAATCAGAGGTGGGAGCACTCGCGAGGCTACTGACAAGCCTCGCGTGTCCCAACAGCGTATCGACAAGGAGTGTAAGGCGGACAGAAAGGCAGCGTGACAAAGGCGGAGAGCAAGGAGACGAAAATTGCCACACAGTCTCCCAGTTTCGACGACGTAGTTGCTTTGCTCGCAACTGCACCAGATCCGGTAAACGACTCCAGATGTTTCTTGCCGTTTCTGTCACTGTCTCTGGTGAGGAGCTCAAGTGAGAATCTGAAGCGTCAGGCGAATAAAGCCCTTGTTCGAGTGATCGCTTCTACTTCCCATCAGCTAGTTCCCGGATCTCGCATCATCGCTTGTATCGACATCCCTTATTTTCTGACCGCAGGTATCCGAGTGTACAACCCAAAAAAATCGAAAATAATTTTTTGTGGACTGGTCATACTTCCCTCTCCCCCTACGGAAGCTGACTAGACACTCTTCCTGCTCAGCTGGTCAAGTAGCCTTCGTGAGAGACCATCGCAGCGGACAGAGTGATTAGTTTATTAAGCCGCCTCTCAAGGCTCTCTCAGCGACTTTTTGAACGGTATATGAAGTCAAATTTGAAGTCCATGATGGTCTGTTTTTTCGGCATCCGAGGATCCGTTCACGTTGAATTTGTTCTCATGGACCAACGTTAATATCGGCAGGTGCTGACGCGATTTCGCGAGACAGTGAGAAAAAAAACGTGCCTGCCTACGCAGCGTTCAAACAACAATTTCTCACCCCCCCCCTCCTCCCCAACTCGCCCAACTTATTTCCAAGAGTGAAGAGAAACTTTGATGGAAAGCGCTTTCAGAAAGAAGAGGTTATGGAAAAATCCCTGGAGGCACTTATCAGTATTAGTTCAGAAAAATATAAAAAACGGTTCGACCCGTAGAAATCCCATTGGGACAAGTGTGCATCATCTAATGAACAATATTTTCAAGGGAATTACTGTTTTTGAGATGCTATCTCAAATAACAAAATTAAATAAATAAATCTAGTTTGTGGGGTACCCCGTTGTATTTCTTGGGATTATAGCCGGATACGGCAGCAAAAGCCGCTTTCTAACCTGAGGCTAGTGATCTCCAAACTGCCATTCAGCTACAGTTGTGACCCTTGAAGCCCTCTCAAGTCGTCATAAATAACTATCAGCACGCAAACATTGAAGTAGTTAGGGTAGAGCTCGTGGGGGATTATTTCATATTAATTGTAATTTACATCTCCTTTTCATCTGCTAGTTCTCAGACCAACTGGTGGATCTCAAGGATGAGGCCTCCATTTTGGCAATGCCGAAAATTCATCTTAGTGGGCGAACTTTGAGGCCCGACACGTACTGTGGACATGCTGCGGCAACTGATATTAACACCGCCTCGCCTGAAACGAAGCGTGGATATCGGCAGGATCACGGCTGCCTGATGTCCTGACACACAGATCATGCGTTAGCGCAAAGTAAATCTTCATGAATGCTTTCTGTGGCTTGCGTTTTGGGCATTATCACCTTTAGTGGGAAATTCAAGTGCAAGTTCAGTAGATGAGCTACCTCATGAAATGTCAACCGAAATTCCGAAGCGCGTTTTCGTTTCGAAAAGATTAAATAAGTGCGGTTGTAAAACCAATAATCGTGCAGCGTAATTCTATAATAATTCAGTTACCTCAGGATGCCTTCTTTCGAAGAGACTTCTTTCCGGCTGCACGCAAAATCTATACTCAGTAAAAAATGACTGCCTAAGCAGCATGCACTTTTCTCATGGATCTTCGATGTCCCTAAAAGTTCAATTATATTTCATGGGAAACATGCATGGATATATTCATTCTTTTGATCATTCGGTAGATAATTACGTCTTCCTCTACTTTAATACTCGAAGGTGGAACATAATCCAGTTTTAAAAAAAGTTTTCCAATTCCCGAATAATTTTGAACCCACTCTGCCGTCACTCTTGCATTCAGGGTTTCCAAACTGCAAGCCGTATATTTTCCGCGTACGGAAAACCACATATTTCTCTACAGTAATAAAGGGAGATCATATAGGGTTCATAAAATTAAGCAGTGGATTTGATCCATATTGTTAACTTTACAAGCCACATTGGTAAATGCGGAGACATGACGATTTATGAATGGCCATTTCACGGTATTTAATAGTCCCACAATTATAAACTTTTAAAACTGAATTATGTCCCTCCTTCGAGTACAAAACTAGAAGAAGAAGAAGAAGAAGAAGAAGAAATTTCTACCGAATGAGCAAAAGAGTGGATATTTTTTGTGCATTTTTCCATGAAATATAATTGGACTTTTAGGGGCATCGAACATCAATGAGAAAAATTCATGCTACTTGAGCAGTCACTTTTTACAGAGTGTAGTTTTTGAATGCAGCCTAAAGGAATTTCACTTGAAAGCCAGTATCCTGAGATAATTGAAATATTAAAGAATTGTGTTGCAGGTTGACTAGTTTTACACCCCTACTTAATTAATCTTTTCGGGAAGGAAACGCATTTCGGAATTTCGGTTGAGATTTCATGAGTTAGCCTACCTACTGTATCTTTTGCGGACCTTCACATTGGTGCTGCCCTTGAATGAATCCAAACAGTTGTTTTGACCCAACTGTGAAAAACTCGTCGACCTGGGTGGGATTCGAACCCATGATAGCTACGCTCTATCGACCTGGATTACGCGGCCCCTTTGAGTGCTGCGAGTTTAATCAAACGTGGGTCAAGTTACTCGCCCAGCCCGTCGCAGGGCATGGAATTCACCAGTTCTGATACAGTAAGTTGACTGCCCAAGGCAGGATTTCTTAAATAATCAATCTAGACTCCACCTGATGACTATCAGGATCATGTACTTAATAGGTGTTCTGGGAAGGGCTCTTCAATTAGAACGTTTCAATTAGACAAAGCACGTAAGTGACTCCTCCCCGATTTTATCCTCTCCGAACAGCTCGGTGAAATTCAAAACAAAGCGAAAACAACTGGACGGTTTTCTAATCCTCTAAATGGCGGAATTTATGATTTCCACAGTTGGTTCATATCAGATGAAAGCAGTGCTCACTCTGTCTTTATCAAAAAATGGCAGTTTACTTTCACAGACTTTTGGACAAAGACCGACCCTCTAAAACTTCCTTTTTGAATTTCCAGTCAAATGGAATAATTCTATAGTTTCAAACCTGAAAACATCATTGTGCCAATCCTTGTAATGAAAATCATGAGCACTACCAGGGCCGTAAGAAACCATTATTTGGAAAATTGGCATAAATTTTAAGATTTTGCTGAGAAGCCGAACCGGTATAACAAGTCCTGCTCGATTATTGACTCGTCAACGATCCAATAACAGTGTGATCGTACCCTCAATGCAAACGAGTGATGAGTTTGTGCGGTACCACTGGTGTGGATGAACTTATTTCATGAATGACAGTCCGGACATTCAATAAGTAAGATGACTGCTATCTCCCCATGAAATTGACCGCCATTTCGAGAAGTGGAATATTATTCGTCTCAAGTTAATGCGAATTTCGAACCGCCAACACAATAAATGTTAGCCTACCGTTCCAGTTGAGCGTCCCATTCCTGTAGAGTTTCATGCAAGCTCTGCGACTCGATTGTCATCTGGGACCAATGACTGAAATGAGAAAAGTAAGTTGGCGTGAACCGCAAATTAACTTTGCAAAGAACAAATTATAAAGGGAAGGCATAAATACAAGGAAAGCAGGGAAAGCAAGAATATGCAAAATGTACAAAAAACTTGCTTCGTGGTGAGTATTTCGTGATCCGAGCAGGCCGGCGCAAACACTCCTCTAAAAGTAAATCAGGATAAAAAGTCACTACTGAAAACGACGCCGGTAGTTCTTTTATTAAGACGTTTATTTCACAGACACCCATCTTCCTCAACAATTCGAGAGTGGCAGGACCTTACAAACAAAAGGCGCAATCGATCACTAAAAAACTGACATTTTCATATGCAGTAAAGCCGACTGAAGGCCTGTCAGAGGTTGTGGAGTCTGCTTTTAAATGACTGGCAGCCTATTAAAGCTGTTACGAGAATTTTCTGGGACAGGCTTTCAGTGAATCCAAATTAACTTAATTCTCCGCAGAAATTCGGAATTGCCTGATCAAGTCTCAAACTACGAAAAGTAGTCAATACAGAGAAATAGCTGACTGCCATTTCCTGTTGTTTTTCTGTAGTTCTGAGTAATATAATGTGACACAGTTAGGGTCTTAAGTGCTTCTGATTACGATTGTTTATGCCAGCCCGAGGTCTTTAACGCTTCTCACTCACCGGTGGTTTATATAAGTACTCAAGCCTTGCGTTGAATGAACGGTACTGTATGGGGCCGGAGTTCTTACAATAAGATGGACTTACCAAATACAACTGGATATTATTATCCACCCTCTCTTCATGAAATTGTCTTCCTGTAATTGTGGCTTTTTGTCAGGTCCCCTCATAAGCATGCCAAACTGCAGCTTAGCACATCCGCAAACCTATTTAAATTGCCATTCCCTCGTGTTTTTGACGCCGGCAAGGATGCTGTGTGCACTCCACACATGTCTTGCCCATCTAGGTTGCACCCATGTGAGATCTGAATCGCCCATGTCAGTCAGTATATTGGAAGTAAATGACTGAAGCCCTTAAACCTTCCATTTAAACTGCACGGCTATGCATGAAGAGTATTTAAGCGGCAAAAATCTGTACATCTAGTTTTAGTTTGCAAAATTCATAGAACCAGTGATGCAGCACAAGTGTTAAAAAGGTGTGGCATTCGCGGAATAACAACGAAAAAGACGTTCCCTGCATTCGCACTGTGGAATTTTCATCTGGGTTAAGGTTAATTTACACAAAATGATCTGTTGAAACAGTGTCAGTAGTGTATTTATAGTCGTTTTAATAGTCCATTGAATAGGGTTCGAGAAATTCGGGTTGCCTTTTAACAGGTGGTCACCCAGATTCCTATGGATTCGTCGAGATTGGCACTACGGGTAGGAAAGCAAGGGTTAGTGCACAGTTAAGGCTGAAATTATGACACGGAAGTAGGACAGCCTCATCGGATTTGACGCAAGGTCACCTATAGTACAGGGATCCATATTTTTGCGTACAATTCCACATTCGTATGACCCATTGTCTGTGAACTTGGAAGATATTGCCTACATGAGAGAGCTGATTGCGTATATCTCGTTCTTTGATTTGTCTCCTCTCTCTGACAGCATTTTTAAAAAATATCACGGAGTCGGTCGGGCGCAAAAGCGCCCTCGCCTGCATGTCCTCGCCGGATGGTGCAACGAGTCTGCCGTCAAGCCCTGACGCCCCGACCTGCATTTGGATGGGCTTCTCTTGCGCGTTAGTCGCTAAGTACAAGGGACGGCGACTGTTTGATAGACCGCTCATCCACAGCACGAATCCACCATACTGAATGTCATCAGAACTATAAATCAGGACACTGAACGAAGATTCAGTCCGACTAACAGATAGTAATCAAGGGTAAGATGATAATTGGTAGCCGTGCCCACAGACTCCACAATGGTACCTACCGGCTCGATTTCAGTAGCAGTGATTGCGTTCTCATTATGCTTCTAAGTTCACGCGTACGCTGTATTACCTGTGTCAGATTCATTTTAGAGGTGCTATCCTGGGCAGATTTGCACCGGTAACGATGACAATGAGGCTTACCCTTTATCAACTTTCATTAGAAGAGGTAGTTGGCAGTCCTGCCCACAGAATCCGCAATGGTACCTACTGGATTGATTTCAGTAGCTATGATTACGTTCTCATTATGCTTCTAAATTTACGCGCGCGCTGTATTACCTGTACCAGATTCATTGTGGAGGTACTATCCTGGGCGGATTGGCACCGGTAACGATGACAATGAGGCCTTCCCTACATCAACTTTCAGAAGAAGAGGCAGCTTTTGACCGCCCCATTCATTGTAGAGGTACTATCTTGGGCGGATTGGCACCGGTAACGATGACAATGAGGCCTTCCCTACATCAACTTTCAGAAGAAGAGGCAGCTTTTGACCGCCCCATTCATTGTAGAGGTACTATCTTGGGCGGATTGGCACCGGTAACGATGACAATGAGGCTTACCCTTTATCAACTTTCATTAGCAGAGGTAGCTTTCAACTGCCTCATTATTTGCGGATTTTCTCTTCCGCCCAAACCAATTTTTCGCATAAAAGGTCTTACCCTGTTTGCGTTGTGGCGTCCCGCGTGCCGCTGCTTGACTCTCGTGTTCTTCTGTCCATTATGTTGGCTGGAGTTCTATCGCACACACTGCGGAATGACCTTCAGACCAGTTGCCTTCTTCCCATCGGTTGTTCGCCTTCACTTGCTATTCTTTCCAATCTGAGGCTAGGATGCATTTATTCCGCGCACCGTTCAAAGTCTCCTTGCTCATTTCCATACCTTCCTTGTATTTTTCACCTAATCTAAATTAGGCTTCCACTTTACCAGGAGCGTCAATTCCTAGCATACACTACACTCGCCATTTACCCGTCCACTCCATTGTCCCACCCGCATAGCCCTCATTACCACCGGTCCCGATTGACACGCAGCTGGGTGTTTGCGGTGTCAGGAGGGCTACCAAGTATCATCTAACCTAATCAAGTCCTGGACAGAAGTTCGTTTGGTTTGGATCTAGAATAAAACGTAATTTTACTGTCGGATCTCTTTCATGTTGGTTTCTCATCTGTGACATCTCAGCCGCCGAAAGTGACGACGTCCATCCCATGTCCCCCAGAATGGTCTTAGCACCGGTGACTTGCGCAGCATCTACCACACTCTCTCCTCCTGCACCCACCTTGCTCCAATGGCAAGACAGATTCAAGACGACTTATGGTGGACGCGGACGTAATGCCCAACAAAACTAAACTGTCCGTCTGCGCGTGCCACACGCACGATCTGGTCCCCGTCCGATATACAACATTCTTCTGTGTAGGGCGTCCCGAACTTCACATGCGTGAGAGTGCCGAAGAAGTCATTTTGAGGAGAAGTAATTGTGGACCGACTCTTGGTTGTGAGAACAATCACGTTATTTCTTCCCCCCTCAAACCAACAGTCTTCCAATCCACGACTGATACCGTGTCCAGATATACTAAGGCGGGTGAGACTTAGTAAAATAAGGATTGTGGTGATTTACGTGGAGGGTTGATCCCCCAGTGTCTGCCTCTCCCACGCCGCCACTCTCTCACGCTCTATTCAATCTTGGAGGCTGTCAGACAGCTGTTTCTGGTGCACAATAGAAAAAACAGCTCTCGTTTCGGGGACCGACCTGGCTACTGAGAGGCTTTTGGCGACTTCCTGGCCGAGACGCTGGATGTAGGCGAACTTGGTGTAGGACCCACCGGTCAGGAGGAGTGCTCGGTTCATCTGGAGTTGAGCCTCGTCAAACAAGCTTTGTATGATGAAGGTTGGAGCTAAAGGAAAAAAATAAGTTGAACGCCGGAAACATGTGGAGAAAAAGAAACAGGCTGATGAATTTTTCCAGTTCTTGGATGCGATTTTTAATCGTCTCTGATCAACTTGCCACAAGGAAGGATGAGTGTTCCAAAATCCACCTTTAAACAGCGTTCATGGATTTCGCCTGATTTTAAAACGGTATGCGGTGGCTCTGCTTTTGCATAGGATCCATGAATGACAGTTAGCCGTTATAACATCCGCCGATTTTAGCAATCAGCACTCACGTTTGGCCTTCGGTATTCCAAATTATAGTTAGCAGGTCGTGAACTTTTGGTCCAGAAGGCATAATGCTCAGTTCAGCGACCCATTATATCAAGGTTCAAATCTGAGGTCGCCGCAGTCTAGCCCTGTGGTATAGCTGAACAACAGCTGTAAAATTGCCGTAACGGACTACTTTGTTTTTGTTAGTAGCACATTTAGACCCCGCAAAAGCCCATTTTGGTACCTTTACCCCTGCGTAAATTCACGCGTACAGTCATATACCTGTTGGTTTATTCAGTCGCATAAATGTGCAAAAATCGTTAGCAAAGTTCAAGATCTGAGAAGACTAGCAGGTGCTTGAACTCACAGACTGTTGTAGCAGTTTCTCCAGGAGTCTTGCTCAACGTACGTCCTGGTGGAATCAATACAAATGAATGTCGGACGCCCCCAAGGTACTATTTACCTGAAGCACTTGAAACGACTTTAACTAACCCGAAGATGCGGGCAATGGGGCGTCAAAATTTTTTTTTTAATTTTCTGTCGCCTGCATTCGATCTGCAAATGTCCTGAACTGAACCGAAGCACAGCCCACTCACGACTTATACATATCATGCGGAGGCCGGAAGTTCCGGCTATCACAACAAACCGTCAGTTGAAATCAATCTGCAACTTTTTGTGGTTGGTTTGAATGCATTCACCGCATTGAAAATCCCTTACATAGACCTTCTTAGAGACTGATAACCAAACAGCGATTGTGAGACTGGCTAGTGTAATCTGACTGACAAATGGACATGCTAACCATGACTCCCTATTCGGATACTTGTAAACTGTCGCAAAGTAACAGGTAAGGTAAAATGGTCAAATTAAGTACATAAAAATAGCTTAGCCTGATCAAGCTTTGCCTTGAAACAGCAGCTAGATATGCACATACGTTCCCCAATAATGCTTACTGAAGAATGACTTTAATTTCTCACTGAACATTTTGCAACTTACTGAGAATGTGCTGGTGGAGTACCGGACCCAAGTAGCAACGCCAAAACTTAGACTTCCCCTCGGCTTCGCGACACCGTCTAGGTATCCGTGGTTGCCACAGCCTACAAAGTAGCTGGCCGGTCAATCTCAACCTGTCATTTAAAAAACGTATTACTGAAAATAAAACAGTAACCCGTGTTGGGGCACTTACTCTATTCCTCTGTGGATGCCTTCCTCCGGTGAACAGTCATAGATGCTGGTGCAATTCGTCAGATAGGAGGGCTGGCTGTATGTCGGGTAGTTGAGAAACCAGGCAGAATCGACAATTCCGCTGACCTGAACCCTGTGACGTGACCGTTTCCTGAGTTTACGCGCCAGTCTATCCAGATTCATCATAGTGCCGATTCCACCTGCACTGAAATTGGAGATGAAATTTTTCCTCAAAGTTTCATTCGCCTGACTGATTCAGAGAACCGTCAGACTCCCGACGTCTTCCTTTATTCCTACCGTTCGGATGAAATGACATGCATACAAAAATCCTGGTTCAATTTCCCACCTCTTCATGCTTCCTGGAGCTTGATATAACTTTTGGAGTTTGAATTGTTCGCGGTTCAAGTTCATAGGCACACAGGAAATAGCGGAGAACAAAGGACTAAAATCGCAGGAAGCTCTATTAAATTATTACATGGCCCTTATCACCGAGCTTCAGTACATCATGAAGAGCAGAAGTGTGTCTTCCTCGTGGAAAATAGCCCTTTTAAAGGTCTCAACCCTCAAAACACCAAGCCTAGATCTTAACCCTTGCCTTAAGCCTACACCAACCCGTACCTGATTCTCTGAGGTTTACTATAGGCGTTTCTTATTGGCAACGCTCCTGAAAGAATTTATCAGTTGTATGAAGTATAGTATCGTCTTTGGTTTGGCCTCAATGCCATGTCTTTGACAGATTCGTGGGAACTGTTCCTGTCCCATGTTGTGCAGACTTATCCTATTTAAAAGTGATTTTTTTTGTAATAAACTGCCATAATGTCTGAGAACCGTCAGACTCCCAACTTCTTCCTTTATTCCTACCGTTCGGATGAAATGACATGCATACAAAAATCCTGGTTCAATTTCCCACCTCTTCATGCTTCCTGGAGCTTGATCTAACTTTTGAAGTTTGAATTGTTTGCGGTTCAAGTTTCTATGCACACAGGAAATAGCGGAGAACAAAAGACTGAAATTGCAGGATGCTCTGTTAAATTGTTGCCTGGCCTTTATCACCGAGTTTCAGTACATCATGAAGAGCAGAATTGGGTCGTCCTCATGGAAAATAGCCTTTTTAAAGGTTTCAATCCTCCTTCCACAAAATCCAAGCCTAGACTTAACCCTTTCCACAAGCCTACGCCAACCCTTACCTGATTCTCTGAGGTTTATGTAGGCGTTTCTTAGTGGCAACGCTCCTGACAGAATGTACCAGTTGTACGGAGCCCTGAGATCACCTTGCTTCATAAGGTCTGCAGACTGTCCACTGAATGGATACCGTTTATAACTTTCGGCTCTGAACTTAAGCTGGCTGTTTCTACATCAATCGGGTAGTTCTGAATCAGCTCAGATCACACACTAATCTGACTGGATGCCTAGACGACTTTTCAATTCAGGTTTGGTTACTTTAGTGTCCCCCCCCCCTATAGGCAATCAAGTGTTTCACTCAAAGTCACGTACCTGGAACCGGCAATAACCACTTTCTTGGCCTCTGCGAAGTCACGACGCGCCAACAGCTCATCAATCACAGCTGTTATTATCCGAGATCCATGGAAATAGTAACCTAGAATGGACGTCAGCGTCAATTTCTCAAAAACACTTCAACATACCATTTGTAGTCCGACGCTTTTTCCCAGTCCAGAGGTCACTTGAACAGTAGGGGACATACCTAATAGTGACAGATTACGGTCAAATGAAGATGTTACACAGTGTTGAAGAGATGATAGTTGGGATTGATCCGATCGTCCCAGGACAGCATACCGCCCACTAATAAGGGAAGTTTTTGCGTGTAAACTTGATAGACAACTCACTGTATCTGACCATATGCCAGGTTCGGGAGGAGAAAAGGGCCTGATTGGTGAGCTGTCGAGCCAGACAGGTTGCCTCGTCGAAGCAGTACCAACCGCCCTCCAGATAGATCATCCAATTTCTTGAATTGGGGTCCTTCGAATGCCGAAGGTAGTATCTGCGCGAGAAAACGTAAACTGTCAATCAGTCAGGACCAGTGCCGCTTGCCGACGCGATTTCATCTGCGTCGGGCAGACAATAACAAGGGCTCCCAAATAGACAGCCGACTCTTGAGGCTACTTTGCGATGTCGGCGAGGAGGAGGGGGGCGGGGGCGTTGAGTGTCAGAGCTTGCCGCTGACAGGATGACAGGGCTGCCGAAAAGAGCAGCCCAGCGTTGTAGGCATGCGTGAGTTCTGATTGGCTGATTTGCGGCAATAGGGGAGTGCGGTCTTGGCTTTCCTGCCTGACGGTAAACAGTCCTTTTGACAGGTAGCCGGCGTGAGCGGCCAAACGTCGAAACACTCGATTCGGGCGGTGTGATGACAGTTCAACTGAGTTTTCTTTTCACACCCTTTGTCTGGGCGTGAACGCAGATCACCAAATTGAGTGGGCGGAATCGGAATGTCGGAAGTGTCCGACTAGTGACATCTTGTGAAGTCTCTCATAATCGACAAAACTGTTCGAGCTGGCATGACTAATGTATACTTCCTGATCCGAAAGGCAGGACTCCGGAAAGGGAGTCAGCTGTGGCTGGTCGGATTCGCGAGTAACTGGCTGACTCTTGAAATCGAGCCGATGTTTTGCTTCTCCCCACGGATATTTCAGATTCACTTTTCGCTGATGTGGACCAATGACATTTAGGTATTTTTGACTGAAAATACTGTCTGGTTAAAAACAAAACAGCACTCTCTCGCTCCGCTGTATGGATGTCAGTACTCTTTTCTGCCGAGGCAAGATGACACACGACCGTTCGACTGTCGTGGCCGACGATGTCCACCGTCTGTTCCACAGCCGGTTGAGAGCAGGCACGGTTACTTGCGCGTGATTTATTTTATGGTGATAGTAGACTTGCACTTCGTATACTGCACTCTCTCCTCCTCCCCCACTTGGGTCCAATATCAAGAGATATACAAGAAAACCGCAGTTAAGAGAGAGAGAGAGAGAGAGCGCGCCGATGCCTCGCACTACGTAAGCCTGCACCTAGACGTACCATCACACTCTCCGGTCCACAGCAAATATTTGACCAGGAGTTTAACCAACAACAACAATGGGGGCATCAGGGATCCCAATTGACGCTACGGGAGCCTGAAGCGGAGTCTGCCACCCCACCCCGAATGTTGGCAATCGCTATGAGTGAGCATTCCCGATCACGCCTGCCAGAGTCCGATGTAGCCCCCGTGTTGGTCTAGTGCATCTATCGCGTGGCCTGTTTTGGGGACACTTAGTGAATAACCCTCTCAAGTTACTTAATATTATTCCTCGCAACCGACAGGATAACACGCCTGTAGTTTTATGGTAGTTTGTTGAGCTTACCGCTTAGTGCCTGAAGATCTCGGATTCGAATCTGGGTTTATCCAAACCTGAGGTCAGTTGACGATGGCTGATAATCCAGAAAGGGCCACCCCCTGTCTCCTTTTGCCGGTATTCGTTCCGGCACCATTACTGACCGCTAAGTAACCACCAACGGGCTCAAAAGCACAACGGGGCGAGCGTGTTCTAACCTGGTCTGATCGATAAACGACAACTTCACGCTACATATACTCATATGAATCTGTGAGATTGGATGGATTTAGACTTCATTCGGGAGGAAAGGCAGGAACATGAATCAGACCACAGTGCCGTTCTCACATAGGCTTTCTAATGGAGTAAGAAAAAACAGAGCAGAGTGAAAACGATGCTATGCAAGTCCACCGCATAGTAGGCCTGCCAACGCACCTGCCACCGTCCTCATACGAGTTGTCCTCTTGTCGGGGCTTTCACTCGAACTTGCAACTTTAACGGCATTCATTTGTCCCCTCCCACCCCCAGACCACGGCGTCATCATTTCTGCCTCCCTGCTCCTCGCCTAAAACTTTACCAGAACGACTGACGACTAACTACGGAGACATAAAACCCGGAAACCATCTCTCAATCACAATCCCGGTCGGAAAACTTGTTAATTGCCAGGACGGGTTTCCCCTAAAGGGGAGTTTGGTCGAGTGGCTATCTGCCGAGAAGCCGCTCAGCCCAGGATTGCAAAAATTTATAAGAAATACGATTTGTAGAACCGCTAAAGCGGGATGAAGAGAGTTGACCAAAAAGGGATGCGCGATAAGATAGACCGACGTCCATCATTCAACCTTTGCTGTTCTTTCCAACTCAGCCTGCAGGAGATTCATATATGGCAGAACGAATACGTTACAAATGTCTCTAGGGGACTGTGTTTCGGTGCAACCTTTAACCATCAGGATGATAAAGTATGTTTACCACTCGGTGTCAGATGGTTTGGAAAGAATCCGACAAACTGTGAAGTTTTCTGCAGTCTTCGGCGATCGGCACTTTAAGCAATCAACTTATCACTTCTGAATCGCTAAGATTTTTACTGGAGGGCCGAAACGTACAATAGATGTGCTATCGCATAGAATATTAACTGAAATTTTGAAATGCACTTTCCGTTCGAAAAAGTTACTTAAGTAACCATGTAATATTTATTATCTGTCAGCATAAGCCCAAGATAATCCAGTCACGTCCAGATGCCAGCTTTGAAGGAGCTTCCTATTAATCGCCTTCGAAAACCAATTTCCGAAAAAATGGCTACTTAAGTAGTGTGGACTTTTACCATCGATTTTCGGTGCCATTATAAACTCGAGTGCAAGATATACTTTCTTTTACTCATTTGGCAGCAAATTAAGTCTTCTATAAATTTCAAAATTGAAGAACGAGTACATTTTGGTTTTAAAAAGTTTCTACGTCAACAGTACGGTGAAGGACCCCACTCAACTGTCGGTAGACTGTGAACCGTGTCATATGGGATTTTGTCTTGACGTCCACTTGCAGGCCGTTGCAGACACTACACTGCCAACAACAGTTATTTACCATGACCTCAAACCATTATTTAAACTCCGTTTTGTTTTTAAAATTTACTTTATGTTCATTTTTAATTAACGCGCTAATTTCCGTTGCCGTGCGTGAGTGTACGATAAGACTTTCGGTAGAAGCTAGACAATTTCTGTGTTTCCTTGCATTCCATCAGCTTACTGTCTGGGCGCTGCCCCATCCGTAAAATCCTTATTACCGCCATTCCCGTATGACACAATGCACAATCTACCAACAGTTAAATGGGTGCCTTCACTATACCGCTGCCGTTTCTACTTATAAGATTTTTCAAGACCGCGAAGTGGGCAATCGTACAGCATCGCGGCAGCGCATTTGTTAATGCGGTTTGTAAAGTGGTCATCGTGGTATACGTCCATTACGAAAGTTTATGAGCCCTGCAAGTCCTCTTCATAAAAAAACCATAGAAATAGATGATTTTCCTTGCACGAAAAGTATAGAGCTTATAGCTCTGAAACACTGAATGCAAGTCTAACGACAAGTCGGACTTAAAATTATTCGGGAGTTTAGAAGGGTTTCTTACGTTCCGTAAAAACGCCAACTCAAGAAGTATGAATTTCCCTCACTGATTTTCGCCGTCTTTATAAATTCAAGTACGTCTTACAGAAGACCTGCGCAAAATACTCTTTCCTTTGCTCATTTGTCAGGCAGTTACGTCTCCTTCAAATTTTATGACAAAAGAAAGAGTACCTTCAGGTTTTAAAAAAGTTTCCGGCTAGATCGCAGTTGGTAGCCAGGCCCCGTATTAAAGGTGACGGGGGGTTAGTTTACTGGGGCTACTTTGTGGGGCCCCATAATCACATCTGACCCATTTGGCTTCCGTTTTACGTTTGGGGTTAGGATTAGGGTACCGGTTAATGGTGTCCGATTTTCGGGTTAGGGTTATGCCCTTTAGGCTTGGGTTTTCGGATTACGGTTAAGGTTTGAGTTTACGATTAGGTTTGAGTACTACGGTTTGGTTTTACAGTTAGGGCTATGTCTAAGGGCTAATGTTACGTTTACGATTTCGGTAAGGGTTAGGGTTAAGGTTAGGATTAGGGTAGAGGTCGCCGTCCGCTTCCTCGTTCCTGGCTACCAACTGCGATCTAGCCGTTTCCAATTAAATTTTTTTAAGACCGTGACATGCTCTGCCGTTCATCATCATCGCATCAGCACATTTAGTAATGCTGCTTATAAATCGGAGAACGTGGTCTTCGTCCATTACGAGCGTTTATGAGCTCTGTAAGTCCTCTTCATAAAAAACATAGAAATATATGACTTTCCTTGCACGAACAGTAAACAGCTTGTATCTCTGAAACTCGGAATGCAAGTTTAAGGACAGGCGGGTTCATATTTATTCAGAAATTGAGAAAGCGACAACAGTAGGGTGGATGACCCCAATTAGCTGTAGGTATACTGCGGATCGTGTCTTGCGAGACTGGTGGTGTGAGTTTACGGGTGGGGCAGCACACTGGGCATTAAACTGGCGGAAAACACAGAAGACAGTCGGCGGCAAAAACGACAATCTCGAGTAGAAGGATGAATGTATGCAGATACGACATCCGGCTGGATATTTCGTGGCGTTCCATCTTGGGTGGCTGTCCGACCATTGAACAACTCACTATGGCAGACATTTCTGTGATCCCGCAATTCATGTTTAGTCGATCTCTGTTTTTCGTTTTTCCGCTCTTTTGTACAACTGCAAGTCATCGGCACTTAACTAGATTTCGCAAGTTCATACGTCAGCACGCGATCCACAGTCTACCGACAGCTAATTGAGGTCCTTCACCCTATCGCCGCCGAGAAAGCCTTTGAAAACCGAAAGATGCTCTTCCTCAAAGGATGACAATTGAAGAAGACGTAATTTGTTACCAGAGGAGTAAAAAAGAACACTTTTGTGCATGTTTTCCACAAAATACCTTTGAATGTATGGAGGCGTCGAAAATCAATGTGAAAAATTCGTAATACTTGGGTCGTCAGCTTTACGGAATATAATTTGTGTGGGCGGTTAATAAGGAGCTCATTCATAAGCCGACATCTTGATGTGACTGGAATATCCTACGACTATGCAACACGAAAATTTATATTATGACACTACTTAAGTAACCTTTTTGAACCGAGAAAATATTTTAGAATTTCACTCAACTCTTCATGGGACAGACATCGAATCTTATCGCTGCAGTATGCAGCCACCCTGGTACGTGCGTGTGTGTCTAATGACGTTCTCGAAAGTACAGTAGGTGGGCTAACCCATGAGATGTCAACCGAAATTCCGAAATGAGATTTTGCTTAGAAAATATTAATTAAGTAGGGTTGTAAAACTAATCAGTTTGCAGTATAATTCTATAATTATTCAGTTACCTCAGGATGCCGGCCTTCGAAAGAACTTCCTTCCAGATGCATGCAAAAATTATACTCTGTAAACAATGACTACCTAATTAGCATTCATTTTTCTCATTGATTTTCGAAGCCTCTAAAAGTCCAATTATATTTCATGGAAAACATGCATAACAGTATTTTATTCTCCCGCTCATTCGGTAGTACATTACGTCCTCTTTCAATGTTGTACTCGAAGGAAGGGTATTATTCGGTTTTTAAAACTTTCCCAATTCCCGAATAATTTGAACTCCCTCTGCCGTCGCACTTGAATTCAGGGTTTTCAAACTACAAGCCATGCATTTTCTGCGTACGGAAAACCACACATTTCTCTACGACAGTAAGAGGAGACCATATGGGGTTCATCAAATTTAGCATTGGATTTGATCCATGTTGTTAACTTTACAAACTACATTGGTAAATGCAGAGACATGACGTTTTGTGAACGGCTACTTCACGGTATTAAAAAGTCTCACAATTAGAAACTTTTTTAAAACCGGATAATGTCCCTCATTCGAGTAAAAAAGACGGGTAAAAAACACGTAATGTTCTTCAGAATTAGCGAAATAATGGATATTTTTATTCATTTTTTCCATGAAATATAACTGGACATTTAGGGGCATCGAAAACCAAAGAGACAAATGCATGTTACGAAAGTAGTCATTTTTTACAGAGTATAATTTGTGTATGCAGCCGGAAAGACGTTTGTTCGAAAGCCGGCATCCTGAGGTAACTGAATTATTATAGAACTATGTTGCATGCTGATTGGTTTAACAACCCTACTTATTAAATCTTTTCGAAAAGAAAACGCATTTTGGAATTTCAGATGACATTTTTTGTGTTAACCCACCTACTGTAGGCAAAAGAGACTTGAGGAGTATGCAATTGCGAAGTAGACACCGATCACTTACCCAGCCCGAGTTCCGTCATTGCATTTGACATCAGTGTCAGTGAGGTATCGTAGGTAGAAGACCTTATAACTGTGATTGGTCCGTTGGGCCTGTCCAGCCGATCGATACCGCAGAGACTGTTGGTACAACCAGCTGTGCTGGAGGCCTGGCAGTGAGTTGTCGGATGTGGAGTTGTGGTGGCTGGGTTGCAGGCGGAGACCGCGAGCCGTGGAGTAACCGCTGGAAAGAGGGCTGAGGGGGAGCAGGAGGAGTGCGAGAGTCCGATGAAGACTGAGGCAAAGGATTCGCTGAAGAAGGCGCCGACGGTTGCTGCCGGAAAGCGAAAAGGCGGCCAACATGTTCTAGAGGACAGAGAAGGCCACGTGAGCTGTGGTCTCTTTAATGTTAGGGCGACAGTGGTAATGGCTTTTCTTGTTGCTCCGAACCTGTGTGTTTCGCATTCAGACTAGCAAGTTTGTGTCGACGTAGCGATCGGTGAACTTTCTTTTACTCTGTTCGCACTTTTCAACTTACTCAAAGCGATTTTTATCAGACATAAACCTGGCCGTCTGAAGGAAAAAGGTACGTAATTATTTACGATACTGTATTCGTATTCGGTCTCCGTTGTTGGCGAAGAGAATGGACTGAACAGTCCAGATCCGCTGACGCAGATCGTCACGCGTGGACAGGTACAGTTCTGGACATCGTCGAGACCGGTTAGATCGGGCATGATCGCAGCTGTGCCAAGTACAAGTGAGTAAGAACACAGGCACTAACTAAAAGCCTAGACACGCGTGTTTCTCTTGTTCTTCTGCTTGACGCAGCTGCGGAGGGTTCGGCCCATCAGTGGGTACTCCAGGGTTCCCCGTGCGTTTTCTGGAATATGAACTCCAGTTTTCATCTTGCCTTGTTTAGTTTGCCGGGAAATATCGACTTTCGGATGTACTCTGAAAAGGTCTTCTCTGAATGACTTACTTAAAGCTCGCACATTTATTTCCCCGGAATCTACACAGGGTAGAATGAAGACTGGAGTTCATACACCAGAAAACACAAGGGGAAGGCTGGTTGACCCACTGATGAGCCGAAGCCTTCGCAGCTGCGTCAGGCAACGACACAAGCTCGACGAAACGCGCGTGTCTGGGTTTTTAGTTAGTACCTGTGCTATCAGCACGGTAAATAATTACATAATTTTATACTACTGACTGATTATTGGCGACTTATTCCGCAGTAGCTAATGGATTTCAGCTCAAATATTCATAGAAACTTTCAGACCGAGCCTGAAAACGTCTGTCCCGGAGGATTTAAACCAAGTTTGCAGATTAATTTCTTCGGAAATCAACCAAGGCAGGAAAAATATTTTTTGGTGGAAAAAGGCGAAAATGCGGGGATCTGGTTGCTGTTGTCGTTGCTGGAGAAAGACAAATTGGCGATACTCATTTTTCTAATTAATTGGGTCTAAAATGACGCATCTTCGTACGCCCATCAACCCAGAGACGTTTTACCTGCTAAAACCTGACTGACTTAAGGTCGCAAAAATAACGCCTTGTGAATTTTTAACGTCCTATATGGCAAACGAATCTTATTAGTAGAAGGAACAAGTGTCTGGCAATTAATAACCCCTAAATGTCGATTTTTACAAAAAAAACTGTAAGTGGACAACTTATTTCCGTCGAAATTATTATTCAGGATTCATTTTTGAAAACGAAATTACGCGGCCACGACCCTCAAACAAAAAGCTTCGGCATTTCTGCCGTTTACGACTGACTGGCGTTACGCCAGAGACATTATTTTAAAAAAACTTTCTTTAAAGATTATCTTTGTAACACGTGTTCCCAGAAACGAGGGAATGCGTAGTAAGGACTTGAGACATTTAAAGAGCAAAAAACCAACTTAGAATTTTCGTTTATTTGTTAATATACGGTTGCCGCGGAAGAGAATCATTTCCCACCTGGTGCATTACTGATAAATTTGTAGATCCATAATTTGTACTGCACGGAAAAAATCTGCAAAGTTCTATCCTTGCCAACTGCAACCAGATCATTACAGCTTTAAAAAATTCTTTTACGTCTTTCTTAAAAACCTTTCTGAGGCAGAACATATTTTGAGCGATGGCGATACCATTTTGCGTAATTCCTAAAAAGCCACTTCCAACTTTTGGGGTGGCCTAGAAGAGGAAAAAAGTCTAAAACTCAGGGGAAAGGAATTAATACATAAAAGTTGTACCTTCTCTCCTAAACTCACGTTTTAAAAGCAAATAAAAGTCGGCTTCCACTATAAACTCGCTGTTAGCCGGCTGCAGGTCAGTTATTTTAAGCCAAATTAGAAATATAGATGGAACTCGATATGCCTCATAAATAAAATCACAGACGCCTTATGAAAAATAAATTTACCTCTCAAAAGGTGTTCTCGCCTAAGAATTTGTCGGGATTTTTCTTACACCTGACTGTCGGAAATTGTTAGCGTCCGCGAGATGCGCGTCATCTCGTACTAAATAGGTGTATCAGCGCATTCAGTGATGGCTGAAAGACTATAAGAACTCTTTTTAGGTAAAGACTAGCAACCTTTTTTTAATTATAATGACTTAAGCTTGTGAGAGGTATATGCATAGATATGTGTGACGGCCAAGAGCGTGACATGCGGAAACCTTAAGACCGAGCACGACGAAAGATCATCTTGCGTTCCGGCAAACAAGTCCACCTCTGCAATCCATCTCTCACAAAAGTTTACTGCTAAAAAACCGTCTTTATATCGCCATCATAAGGTCACAGGTAGGCTGGGCGAAAGTGTGCAGTTTGAATCATCAAAAATGGAGAGGTTACTCATGTGGTCAAGAGACATTTTCGTTATGTTGTGTCGTTTCGCTTAATTTAGTCTCTTTTACGGAGCTTCTTGAATTCGACCTATTTATCCCTGTTTCACAGAACAGCCTCTAGATTTTCTGCCAAAAATAGTTGATTTAAACAAACGCGAGGGTGTCAGACATTTCTGTCTGATGTCCCGCGACAGGCTCTGCCTGTTGAAAGTCACAGTACTTGCACTCACCTGACGGGATTATGCAATCCAACAGTTTTCTTTAATATCCCCGTTCTTCGTAGACGTTGCAGCCACTAAAATCCGTAAACGTGTGGAAATGCATGCAGTCATATGTGCACATATATGCATATACGTATGTGTATATATATAGTCCTCTACGCATGCGTGCGACGTGCGGGTGTGTGCGTATAGAAGATGTCAGTTCAGATCTGTGCGTGCAGCGCTCTGCTGGATTACCTCATTCACAAAGCAGTCGCCACCGCCGCCGCTGCCGCCGCTGCCACAAAGACGTCCCGCTGTGAGCCCGCAGTATTGCGTCCGCAACGGCAGGTGCGTGTGTGCCTCGACCTGCTTGCGGGCAAAGGCGCCCCTCCGCCGCTGCCGCCGACACCGCTTGACTGACAGCCGCAGCATCAGTCTTCCGCCGACGCTGATTGACTGGCCGACGCGGAGTGGCGATCCAGCTCGCGCTCGCTCGACTGGGGAGATCGCTAGGGAGGAGTGTCACCGTCTGCCGCCAGGCCCCACAGCGCGTTTCCCAATCCCTTCTCGGGAGGCTGGACTTTCAGTGTGTGCGTGCGTGCGTGCGTGCTTCGTGGCCTCCGCCATTCGACGCCGATCGGGGCGCGTGCGTGTGTGTCTAGGCGTGAGAGTGGGTGACTTTGGGACTGTCAATCAAGGCCGGCGGCGGCGGCGGTCGGTTTTCTCCTATTTCTTTTCTTGCCGGGTGTGCGCGCACATCTGGGCCACCAAGTGTCGGTAAACTGTCCGCATGCCGACGTCTTTGAACTGTCGGCAAACCTCCGCCAGCCGATCGACTGGGGGCCGCCGAGAAACCTGTCAGGCCACTCAGCCTTCCCCGCCCGCCCCCAGCAGCACGTGTTTCCACACCCGTCCCAGGCTAGGAGATTTTAATCGCACATACACACACGCACCCACGCACCGCATCGCACGGCACACTGGGTCACCTGGCTTGGATTCGCCCGGCGGGTGGTCCAGGAACCGCTCCCTCTGTCGCGTGGCATAATACTTTGGAGAACTTCCGGTTTGCCGCTGCGTGACTTTCGCCATTGTGTGTATGTGCGTGTGCGCGCTACTGCTGTATGAGAGGTGAAAAAAGAATAAAGATGGAATGTGCCATATGCAACCCGAAGTATGAAGGATCATATCTTACCATATGCACCGCCCGACCAGATCGGGGAGGAGAAGAATCCCTGGCGGGATACGGCGCTGAAACAGGCAAGGCTCGATGGGTGGGGGATTATAGGCAGGGGCAACTAGTGTGTATTTTTCCAAGGAAAAATATGAAACCCACTAGGGTTAGACGGAAGCATAATTATGCAACGCTGGGGCGAAAACTCGCCAGTAACAAATAATAATCTACTTATAACTGCCGAAGGCGAGTGCTGCGGCCGTTGTGCTGATAGATATGAATGCCAACCTTGAACGGTGAAATGTCGAACTTTGGATTTAACTCTGTTCTGGCCACCTGAAATGAGCCTGAAAACGTCGACATTTTTACAACAACGGCCAAAATTCACGAGACAGGTGATATGTCAACCAAATAGGATACTCTGAACAGACAGTTAACTACAGGCCTTCTTTTTGTTGACATAAACAATGAGCCTCATCCAACCCGAGGGCATGCGTCTCTGGAGACGATCGAACCCACGAAATCGCGTCGGGAATTTTAGCTGCTGAGCCACGGGGAGCACAACCACCGACTGATTGAATAATCGAAATCCCGTTTAGCAACTACTGAGACGAGTCAACATTTTTTATGTAAGAAGACTCTTCTGTGAAGCCTTTCTTGGCATATTTCGTATGTGCCGAAGCTAGACTGTGATTTCTGACTATGTCTCAGATACGTGGAATGCTTACTGTCTTCCAATGAGCCAAAACGATCTTTCTATCAGGATAACCCGAAAAAGAACCCAGGTCAATCGCACAGACGTCAAACAAACTGTGGGGATCGACCGAGGAAACAGGTTTCCCAACTGCATTGTCGGCATATATTCGTGATGTCTCAGTGAACTTGGTTTAAAGTAATTGAAACTGGATTTTGTGATCTAGCTCCAACTGTGGACTATCACTTCTCCCGGAGGAATATGTACATGAAATTTCCTAAATACAAATCTTTTGGGCGGGTCATTAAAGTTTTCCGGCCAGAAAGCCCAGGCAGGTATCTCATACATTTTCTGAAACTGCATGACTAAACCACAAATCAATTTTCCGCAACAAATTGTGCCGATCACCCAGGCATATTTAATCAAAAACGAAAATGCCTATGCGGCAGGTTCTTGTCGTCTTCAGAGGTTTGTTTAAAATCTGTTTGTTCTTACAGAAAGAATAAAAAGACCAGTCTATGTCGTCGCTCTGAGAAAAAATTCGCTTTCGTAAACAATCGCTTTTCAAAAGATTGGCCACATGATTTTGCAACGTTGTATTGGTAACAGCCGAATACTACGGCTTCCCTGTCTCTGATTGGTTAAAACCAGGCCGGGTGCTCGAACTTTGTCCGAATATTTTAGGAACTGCAGGACGTCCTGCCAAAGCCAGATAAATGGGTTGAGGAAGTGCCCTTGGAAATTCTCTGTGTTCCGTAAATTGAAATTCACTGTAAAATCTGTGATCACAAAGCATATTTTTGGAAAAATGTGATTGAGAAAACTTTCCGAAATTGCAGAAAATTCATTCTTGACTGCACATCACAGCATCTGAGAGAGTAGAGATTTGGCTTATGAAGTAAAAGCAGTGCGTTACTATCCGAGGAACACAACGTGATGACTGTCTGTCATTTCAAAAAGTGGCCAGTCCTGATTGGTGGAAATTTTAACGGCTTTGGGCATTTCGGGGGATATTTGGCAAACTTCTTCCTGTGTATTGCAACTCGAACCCGAACCTAAGCGCTCGCACGTTGCCCAGAGGGACGCTGGATGTTCGGTCTTTCAGCATCTCCAAACGGCAACCCATTCTCTCATTGTCAGAATCCGCCAGAAGTATGTCGGATATTACCCATGTAGTTCGGCTTCGAAACGACGCATGCCCGCCTCTTTAGCGTCTGACGATGGGTAGACCAGCCAACTTCACGAATTCCAATTTCATTGGTCGTAACGGTCGAACGCAAAAATCTTCTAGCCGTAAATTTGAGAAAAAAACCTTTCTGCTCACTAGGGCTGTGGCTTGCCATAACAGCGAGCCTAGTCATTCGCTCTCACAGTTCAGTAGGGGTCCCCCATTGAGAGCTCTGACCCCCCCCGGGACCATCAGCCCTGCTTACACGAGTTTTCGCTGAGACCCTGTCGTCGTCAATTTTGACAGTGCTCGTCACCCTGCTAAGATGACGGTCAAACTGGCCCATGACGTGTTAATTGAGTCGCACAAAGCCAGAGTGGGCTGCGGCAGCACGCCTAGGCGCAGTCCCTAGACAGCGCCATTCACTACACCCAATCACACAAAAAGCTGGTTGAGAGCCTCAGACAGTCCGGTTGGTGCACAGGAGCGAGGGAAGAGAGAGTGAAGTCGATAATGGAAGATTCAGTCCTCATTATAGAAAATATAACGCGATCGAATATGTCACGAGGAGCTAAGAGCCTTGGTTTGGAAAGCCGCCAATTGTCGAAATAACTCAGCCCTCTTCAGGACCGGAGGTCAGGCCAAAATAGTCCCCTCTCGTAGCGATTTTTATGGAACTTTCACACATCTCAGATCCAAGTCGCCTTCATGAAAGCCAGATATCATGTGGGGGGCCATATCGTATGCGTGGTCCGCGTAGACAAACCGTTCAATTTTTTCGGCCATTACACTTGAGCTTGTTTACGGTCACATTGACACTGTCTCCTTGTCGGCGTGAAGTGGGCAAGCAAAGAGATGATGCGGAGAATATTACGCATGTCTGCTTCTGGACAAACTGTTCCATACGTAACTCACGGGTGCCACGCCCATTTTGTGAGGCAAGCATTGAACGTCGTTGTTTTCGACGGTCGAACCAGCAATGAGCGCTCCTGGTTCCAATGTCCTTATCCGTTATATTAATATGTTTTCCATTTACTCTCACGATACTAGAGATCCGGACTCCCAATCATTTAAAAATAACAGCAATGGCTTGGCAGCACAAAATTACTAGGAAACATATATCGGTGAAAAGTCAATTTGACAAACACGTGTTTTCGGTAACTCTTCATCATGGCAATTAATTGTCGCTGACTCACTTATAAGCCACGTAACTTCTCATAACTTAAACTTCTAGGTAACCGTTTTGGCCTGATGAAGAGTTACCGAAAACACGTGTTTGCCAAATTGACTTTTCAATTGTAACATGGGAATATTCGCTGAACTTAGATATATCGGTGAATTGGCATATAAATTTCAAATGTTCTTTGACGGTGGAAGGGCTTAGTTGTGACTGGCGAAGATCTTCGTCCTCGAATGCAGAAGCCTTGATTGAGTACTATTTTATGAACTGTAATTAGATGGAAATTCGACAGTTTTCATCGAAAAGATACTTAAAAGCCGACCTGTTAACATTAATGAATCGGCTGCGGCTTTGGTTGAGAAGTCATCAGCACGAGTTAAAATAATCGAAGCTTTTCGCACTCGGAGAAACAAACAGTTAGTTCTTTGTAACGCAGGCACAATAAACTAGACTCAGTAAAAAAGTGATTGTTATTTTTCCCTTTTTAATTTTGTCTCTAATTCTTATATTGGTTGAACATGAGAATATGGGCCCCCGCACTACGAACGGCGTTGCGCTAAATTCCAGTGGAGCTACCTATTTCCGTATCCTAATTTTTATCCCAAATCTCATAGCCCTAGTTGCCTGAAATTTGACCCACGTTCCCATGTCCTACCCATCTAATTGAAACTAAAAAAGCTTTTATTGAAAAACTCGAATCCTTTTACATTATGGAAAGAAGCAATTTATTTTTCAGAATATGGATGCTCCAGCATGGAATCCTACCGTGGAAATAACTAGTAAATCCCCTTTATTTCGTGTTATTTTTTGCCGTTACTCTGCAGACGTCGTCCCCTCCGCCCGCTACAAGAGACAAGCGGAAACAATTTCGTCGAGCTAGGTTCCGAGGCAGTGGGGTCGAAAGTAGTAATAGTAGTAGTAGTAGTAGTAGTAGTAGTAGTAGTAGTAATAGTAGTAGTAGTAGTAGTAGTAATAGTAGTAGTAGTAGTAGTAGTAGTGAGTCAATCCTCAACCAGACAGTGGTGACAGACGAAACGGATAAACTTATTCGACACCAATTGTCATCCGTCCTCATGGCTCATAGGCCGCGCAGTTTGATTTCCAAGGTTGAACTTGACGCACTTGTGGAACTCGGGGCCGACAACGACCTCGTTATTGTGCCTGCGGGCAAGGGGCGCTCCACGTCGTATTGGAGCCAAAAGATTGTTGGGGGATCGTCAGCCCTACAGTTGGCCGAAATCTGAAATGCCTTTTAGATAAGGAAGGACTACTTATGCGGGGTTGTAATATCGATTATCTTGCGACACAATCCTGCATCAGTTCAGACTCGGCAGGATGTAAGCTTTTGAACGCACTTTTTTCCAACTTCCTGTAAAAACTGTACTCGGCAAAAAGTGACTACTTGAGTAGCATGCATTTTTCACTGTTTTTCAATGGTCTTATAAATTCAAATATATTTTACAAAAAACATAGACAAAAATACGCTTTGTTTCAATCGTTCGAGAGAAAATCACGTCAACTTTGTATTTGATAGTCGAAGAAGGAGTATAATTAGGTTTTTAGAAAGATTTCTTATTCTCGAATAATTTGAGCCTGGTCAGCCGCTGCACTAATGCCTATTGATTACAGATTACACGGTGCATGCGTTCCACGTAAGGAAAATCCCATATTCTTCTGTGCTTTTAAAAAGATACCATACAGAGTTTATTAAATTTAGCAATGGATGCGGACTATGTTGTACACTTAATGAGGAGAAGTGGTAAACGGACAGGTACGATGCTGTATGAATGGACACTGCACGGTCTTAAAAATCTCATAATTGGGAACTTTTTTAAAACCTAATTATGCTCCTTCTTCGACTATAAAATACAAATTTGATGTAATTTTTCATTGAACGATTGAAAGAAAGCATATTTTTCCTATTTTTTATAAAACATATTTCAATTTATAAGATCGTCAAAACGCTATCTGAAAAATGCATGCTACCCAAGTAGTCACTTTTTTCCGAGTACGGTTTTTGTAGGAAGTTGTAAAGAAATGCATTCAAGAGCCGACATCCTGCCGAGTCTGAAATATTGCATGGTTATGTCGCAAAATAATCGGTATTACAACTCCGCCTAAGTAATCCTTCCTAATCGAAAACGCATTTCAGATTTCGGCCAACATTTCATGAGATCGGTCGCTCACTGTATGTCCCGTGCGAATCCAACCCCATAAAGACACCGACACGAGAGATCAGCGCGAAGCTGATGGCAGTGGAGAATGCAGGTGCAATATCACCGATCGATAGAAGCAGGACGAGAGTGCCAGAAACGGCCCTGGTCCGATTCTATGGTCTCCCAAAAGTGCACAAAGAGGGTGCCCCTCTCTGGCCTATCGTATCACTAAAAGGCACTCCAACCTACTGAGTGGCAAAGTAGCTGTTTCGACGTCTCCAGGTTCTGATCTTTGATGCAAACACCACAGTCAGCTCGTCAGCACAATTATTGGTGAAAATTAAAGAAGTAAGTCTCCTGCCAGTGGACGTCATGGTATCCTTTGATGTCACGTCTCTTTTTACTTCCATTCCGCAGAACCTGACAGTCAAGACCATCAAACTATTTGTTGGAGAAAGTACGACGAAACGAAAAAATCGTCGCGGATACACCCAAATCCTTCAACATCTGAAGTTCTGCCTCAAGACGTGCTTTACATTTGAGGGAATAATCTACGAGCGGGTGAAAGACACGCAAGCGATTTTGCCGATTTCAGGATTCATAGTCGAAGCGGTCCTACAGTGGTTGGAGTCGCTGGATTTCTAACACCACAAACGGAAATTCTGGACTCGGTATGTGGACGCAATCAGGTGCTGGCCTTCAAAGAACGTCTAAAATTCTTTATCCCGGACATCTGATTTGCGATGGAGGAGGAAGAGAATAGCCAGCTGGCCTTTCTGGATGTCCTCGTTTACCGCAAAGATTGTGGTGGCCTAAAAACAAAATTGTTCAGGAAAGCGGCAAATACGACGCAAATATTGAACTTCAAAAGTAACCACCCGATCAGTCACAAACGCAGTTTAGTAAGGGCGCTATATCGGCGCGTTGAGACGCATCGCAGTGAGATGGAAGACAAGGTTGCTGAATTACAGTATTTTCGACGGATACCGGGGGTCAATGACTATCCGCGCAACTCTATGAACCAGCGCGTACGCAAACAAAACCGGAGATCAAATCCAATCGGCGCTAAGTTTTGACGACCTCTTCCGTACGTGATAAACGTCTCGGAAACCGTCAGCGCCTTCTCGCTCCACTTGGATTTGGGATTGCACACAGGCCGGCAGCAACCATCAGGCACTAAGTCATTGGGGGCAAAAGGCTCACTGTCACGGCAGGAAACCATTGGAGTTGTTTACCAGATCTGATGCAGTTGCTGACGGACCAACTACGTCGGCGAAACTGAGAGATTACTCCGTATGCGGATGGCCGAGCACTCAGCGGTGATGAGAAGGAAGGACGCCAGCTCTCAGGTAGCAGCCCATTCCACGGAAGCCGGCCATATTTTCAAGTTTCATGAGGCCGCAGTCCTCGCAAGAGCTGACAACCGCATGAGCCGCGAGCTGCTCGAATCAGGGTTCTCGGGCCCACATTCCATCAACAAATGCAATGACTTCCCGGTACCGTATTTGGTGCTGAGAAATTCTCTGAGCAGGGGAATCAGTCACGTGGGGAGGGTGCGGGCGAGCAATTATCCCATTGACAGTGAGACAATTTGCAGAGCAATCGTCACACCAGCATCCAGCACGCATGACGAAATCACGGCGGTTAACGACTCGGACGCGGACTGACAAGCCACCATCGCATCAATTACGATCCCAGCGGTGATCGTGAGAGCTGTTAATTATAGTACGCGCGTAGCCCCACGCAGCTAATGCAGTCTTAGTGCCTTCCCTACCCTTACATACGACTGTCTCTGATGATGTATTCGAGTGAGAATCCGAGGCAGCAGGCCAAGAAACTTCTTGTTCCAGTGGTCACATCTTCTTCTTCATCTGAACTGCTTCCTGGAACTCGCCTGTTCGCTTCTATCGGGAAGCAATATATCCCCGTAACGCAATTTTTCTTTACTGTAAGCTGTCAACAGTAGGCGATCTGTCAAACGAAGGCATTCTACCTCACCGTCACAGCTTTATTCCTTGCTTACTGGCAAACTAGACCGAGAGACTTGCTGAATCTTAGAAGCCCTGTAAGCCTGCAGGAAGGTGCCACTGCCTTGGTCGACTTTTTTTGCTTTACTGCTCTCGATTCAGGAATTCACCGGAATAGTAATTATTTACCCACAGGGGCTCTTACCCTCCCCCCGCTGGGGGTCGGACACTTCCTCCAGTCAGTGCCTGAACGAAGGACGCCCGACGATGTCCGAAATTGGGCGCATATTTCGAGGCAGCGGACAAAGACTGGTTTTCAGCGCCGCGTGTGGTAACTGACACTTCTGCTGCGGTTTTCAACTGCATACGGTTTTTTGGCGATCGACATCTAACAGAGGCACACCTATGGGAAGTCTGGAAATGGAAAGTGGGATTCCGTGGAAAAGCTTCGTAACAAAGTTGGCCTGTGGGAATTTTACGTCACTGGAAAGTCTCTTAGCCTAATATGAAAATGGGCAGCCTGCACCTACTCCAGATGCATGCTTGTACGGATGTGACTCACAGATTTCGGACGCACAGATCAGTTAAACCCGGGTGTGTATTTTAAGCATGCCCACCACAGCTTGTTAGCATTCTGTTCTAGCGTTCACGACGCTTTTCTAGGCTGCTTATTAGAAGGTTCTCGCTGAACCTTGGCAGCGGTCTCGACGTCATTTTCAGTCCTGAATCGGCACCCACCGAAAACGCAGGCCGACTTTGTAAACCGGTGGGCTCCACGGCGTGATTGCTGGGGGATACAATAGTGGAGGGGCGCTCACCGATCGTTTTTACGGAACTCACTCGTTCCGTTGTGCCTTGCGGGCTCTCTCTCGAGCTCAACCAGCAGCCGCACAGCAACGCATGATATAAGCAGAAGGTTACCACCGACAAAGACAAGGGAGACTGGGATGGCTATCTCTGGCTTATTAGCCGTCGCCAGCCAGTAACACCCAACCCCGTGACGTGGAACACCTGGGGCTCGAACTCGCGACCTGTTACTTAGATGTCTAACGCCTCTAACCCCTGAGCCACGAGCTCGTTGTCCTGTCGGTTTCGATCGGGAATATACAATGATGGAGGGGCACTCACCAATCGTTCTTACGGAATTCACTCGTTCCGCTGGCTGACGACGGCTGATAAGCCAGAAATGGTCACTCCAGTCGCCCTAGTCTTTGTCTTCTGCTGGGGGGATATGATAGGTAGTGCTTTAGTAATGCCTCACCGTCTCAGGTAGACGCCATCGTAACTAGAGGGCAAGAATGCTATTGCTGCAGTGATCAGCCTCATTCTTCGCCGGATCGATTGGTTGTTACTTGCCAAACAGTCCCGTGCTGGAGGGCTTCAGTGAGAAAACTACGTTTTTTCCTCCGATGTTGTGGATCGCAGTCCGCCCTGGTAACCCAATCTATCTAGAAATATCAGGCTTCAAGAGGTGCAGCAAGTACAGATACCGTTTATTGCCAAACTTTTTTTATGAAAAATTGGTTAAATTCGACCGTGATTAGCCCAAACAATGCCAGATGTGGGGAACGCGGTCGTTGTTCGGCTGCCCACCGAACTTTGTTTCACAGCTTCCAGATAGTTCGGAGTCACTCATGTTAAGAGCTTTCACACCTAGGGTTGATCTCAATAGATGTCTTTCAGTGGAGCACTTCGGGACCCCGTCGTGGCTGTCAAAGGTTAGGGCGACTACTCCTGCTGATCGATCCTCATCATTGCCAATAGGAGCGAAGAAACGAATCCCAGGAAACAGTCCTGAAGAGGGAGACAAGATCGCTGGGACAAGAGCTTTATTCGCGGAGACTTCGCCTGGGCGGAGTAATTAGCCACGCGGAGAGCGCACAGGTGAACAGTGGTCTCAACGCCAGGATCGGTGCGTCAGATGGCTGAGCCTTTATCACACCAACATCGAGCACATGTGATGAGATTGCAACAATTAACGACGCAAATGTCGGCCATCAAACAGTCATCACACCAAGTGCGACGATCCCTGATGAAGGGGGGAGGGGGGACCGTGAATATTCATAGGTGTGCGGTAGCATGGCGACTGCATCCTATAAATACTACAGCCCCTTGCGCATGAACCGCCCGTATCCGCTTTTGTCTCCGATGATGGGTTCGAGCAGGAATCCGAAACGTCAGGCGAATAAAGCTGTTGTTCCAGCGATCGTGCCTCCTTCTTCACGATCCTCATCATTTTGACATGTCGCATCGAATGCGGGTTCTCTTTGTCCCAACGACTAACCAAGAGCATATTTGTGGATTTTAATGTGCTCATTAGCCTCTGGGCTCTAAATCGGAACGCGTGCTTAAAAATAACGAAATGTCACTTCGGTTAGAAAGGATTACCTAGGTGGGATTGTAATACTGACTGTCACGCAACACAGTCTCAGGATATTCCAGTTACGTCAGGATGTCGACTTCGGAATGCACAGCACCCGATAAAAAAAACGATTACCTCAGTACTGTGAATTTTTTCACCGATTATCGACGCCTCTATAAATCCCAAACTATTCTGTAAAAAGTAAGGGCAAAAATATGCTGCCATGCACTTACTGTGTGGCAAATTTCGTCTTCTTTAAAACTTTTGTTCGAAAAGTAGTACCCAAAAAGTCTTTGATTTTGGCATCTTTAAGACCGTGAAATGTTTGCTCACGAAGCGCAATATCTAGTCGTTTATTTGGCCTCGTGGGAAGTATACAAAGTTCTCATATTCGTTACACAATTTTGTCAGTCCTACTTGGAACTCTCGTAATGGCACGGAGGAATACCGTAAGACCTCGCTTTATCGCGCCTTGACACTCGCGGCTTCATGCTATCGCGGATTTCATACATAGGTATGCTGTCAGTGAGCCCCTTTATTTCTGGTACAAGCTTCCTCAGTTGACTTGTCCGTCTGCTTTCATTTACTGGACGTTATTGGATGCTGACTGTAAAGCTACTAATATTAGTAATTAATTATGTTCCACTGAACTTACCATCTTACCACAGGCAACAACTGACAGTGTTACCAGCCGAAATCAGTCGAGAATATAGACATTACCGGAACGCAAATGGCTCGTGACTGTAGTGTTTGTATTTGATAAATATGACGTCGATATTAGTGGAATAATCATGATATATCTATGAGTAATTACATGAAATGAGCGCATAACTGTGTGCCACAGTAAATATAAGATTATTTTTGTTAAAATACATACTATTACGATGTGTTTAAAAACGCATCACGCATTAAATAAATTACCTTAGTGAAATACGATACGTCTATCTACGCGTAGTATACAAACAATGTGTCTGTATACATAATTTCGACGAATCTTACATAATTTCTGAGAGACTATAAAGGGTTTCTGCTATACAAGTGTGTGGTGATTGTTTATAATAATGCGGGGGGAGTTAAAAGGCTTTGAAATATATAAAGGTAAAGACAAGGGTATGGTTAATGACCCTGGCTACTTACTCCGGGTAACGGCCACTATTTGTTTGTAAGTGCCAGAGAAAGTAATGAGAAGACCTCGAGTGAGGTAGTCATCGGGGTAAAAATACGAAAAATCATTTAGCATTATCATTAAATGATAAAAAATAATATCGCCCTTCAATTAAAGACAGTACGGAGGATCGAAATTCGTGATACCACAAAGTTCTTAGATGTCCAATTTTTGCTCAAAACAAATTCTACCCGGAGTAAGAAAACCCCGGCCATAAGCCATACCCTTGCCAAAATCACTAAAAAAATACTTTGCGGATTTTTCCTTTTCGCGGTGGGGGAGGGGGGTTCTTGAAGGCAGTCCTTGCGACTGAGGAGATACCACTGTCTATGGTTCTCCTTAAATATAAAGTCCAGCTTGTAGTCAAACCGCAAATCAGATTCAATCTTTTTCGGAAATTAGCATGATTCCTTTAAAATGGAAGATACGCCTCCCTCGAGTGAGAACTTGAAAAAAACCTGATATCCTACATAATAAAAAGGGGAAGGAGTGTTTTTATGCTCTTTTCTTCATAAAATATGCTTCGATTCGCAAGAATATGATAGACCAATGGAAAAAGTGTATTATTTAAAATAGATTTTTTCGAGCAGCCGATAAGACACGAATTCGCAACCCGATATAATGAACTGATCACAAAATGTTGCTCAATATAGCAGCACCTCCTAAGTAATCCGATGTGACCGAAACTAGCTTTCATAATTTTTAATATTTTTAATTTTTTAATATTTTATAAGATACTCAACCTACTGCATATCCAGCATCGAAATGGACCTCTTAACTGTAAGAAATAGTCGAAATTTCACCGACTGTAATGTCTAGTGTAATTTTGTTGTGTGAAAATCTACATTTTCGGCAAAATACACTCCACACACTAGTGCGGAAATAGAGAGGAAAATTGCAACTTGCAAAATCCATATGTCTGCGAGAGCCAGGGGTTTAAAACATAGTTTTTTATTCAGTTTAATCGACTAGTCACAAATCCTGCCTTAACGGGCAAGACAGGTTCTCTCGGTACGCTGACGTTCGACCGTGAATGCAGCGACACTCGCTTCGGATTGAGCAAAGTGACTTGTCAACAGGAGGGCCAAAAAGTTGAGACGATCCCTGAAACGCAAAGTGCGACCAACGAACAGCCGTCGCACTATACAGCCGAATAGAGAATACGGAGTACTAACTACAGCAAAAACGGACATAAAGGAGGTTCCTTTTTAATACAAAATAAGGTAACAATTGGGAGATGTCACCCAAAAAATTCCGTTACCTATGAGAATATGCCGGAGAACTGCATGAGTGTTCGTCCACAGGCTGATGAAAGGAATAAAATAAGGGTATTTTACAGAGGGCCGGAAAACTTTCAAAGCATACAATCCTAGACAGACGGTGTCATCAGCTAAGCAATTTCACAAAATGGCAACTCTCGTCGGGGTCTAATGGGGCGATGTTTTCAATCACGTCCTCTGTGTTTATGGAACGTGCAGTTTTAAAAGCGGGGATATGAAGACATAGGGTCATGAACAGCACAACGTAGAACGTTTCCAAATGCATTCCGCTTTCAATCCCCTATTTAAAAAAACAATTAAGCAGGAAATACGAGCTGGATCGACTTCATATTATCTGCCTCTTCAAGTAAATCCGACACCGCGCACATTTTTGTTGCCATATAGTGACGAGGTTAAACTTTATCGTTCGAAAAGCTATTTCTGAAAAAACTTCTAAGCATTATTTACATTTATCCACGCAACCGAAGGCTCCACCCGTAAAACCCCTAATACCACCTGTCCCGTAAGACAGGCTGCTTTGGTTGGGCGGATTTGTTTGGGTGCCATCTCCCAATTGTTACCAAAAAAATAATAATAATAACTCCTCATTTCCAAGCTAACGGCTAGAGAGCTAAATGAGAACACAGGCGCAGAATATCAAACGCAAGTTTTTGATCGTGTCAAAAACAGGTTAGACTGAGGAGATCAGGAGAGAAATCAGGAAACCGAGTACAACCAAGATATTGGAAGGTAGGAATTCCACAAGAAATAGAATTTGGAGGCAAAGTGTTTGGGAATGTTTAGAACCAGAAAACATTATGAATAGATGTCTGACTGTTTAATAGAAATCAGTCAACTGAAGACAATTTTCTTCTTACAAGTTTAATTGCAGAAAGTTTGAAACTCTTTTGATCCCCTTTGTTGCAGCACTTTTAAAATTTCCCACGTATCTCGAGGTCCTGTTGTCGCTTCGAGCGAACTGAAATTCCCGTAGTTACACGGTAAATAAATGTCGGATTAAATTAACCCTTTATCCCCCAAGCCGATTTTCAAATTGACTGGACTGAAAAATTAATGTTCACACACGTAGAACGATTACCATAAACCGAGATAAAATCAATGTTCTACCATGCGCTTCAATAATGCATCAAACATATCCGCCCTAGTGATTGCTCTCCGACGTAAACCAAATAAACCCAGTGGAGAGCTAAGTTGACAACTTGTCTAAGCTCTGAGGTGTAAAGCATAGGGCGCGTTATAATAATCATTACTTCTAAGTGCAAAATTTTGCTGGCCAAAAATGGTACCTAGATAAGTAAGGAGGACTGGTCTGGCACCGAAACATTCTGTTTATTGTTCTCAACTTTCGAACTAGTACAGGAGTCCATCGCCAGAGGTAGCAACTACAACAAAACGAGCTATTATTACAAGGCGTCTCAGCCACACGTCGATCGATGGTGCAAGACCGTGGGTAACTGCGCAGGTCTCTGTACACCGGTGCTAGATCGATAAATCGATTGGCTGAGTTCTCATCCGGCGTCCAGGCTTCAACCGATTCTCCAACTGCTCTGTTTTTGATGTGAGCGATTATTTTGTCGGCTGCGAAGTCAAACTCGCAACCCATATCGCAGATGGAGATGTCTGTTGGACTGCTTGGTCAGGAGGTCTTCTTAGAAATTAAGTCAGAGTGAGTTTTTGAAATAGGATTATCCTTTCCATCTCCGAGACATGATATCTATAGGTCTTTTTCATAGTATTCTTTAAGATAAGTCAATCACAGTAACCGGTATCGGTAGGCTAGTTTTGAACATTCCCAAGCACCGTACTAAAACTATCTAAAAAAAAACAGAGTGATCTAGCTCTTTATGACAAGATAAGACGTAAAATACGTTTCTGGCGAAGCAGTATGAAACTACCAAGATCCTATATTATCCGGATCAAGTCTTCATACGATAATCACTTCATTGCCTGCTACTGTCGGCCCTTTTCCTCAAGAGGACGTCCATGAAAATGAGCAAACGGACCATTCTCATGGGCCTTTTTGCTGACTTTAATAAGTAGTCTGACTCAGCTGTGGAAAACTTGAAAACCCCAGCAGGATTGGACGGCTTTGGTACACCTGGCGCGTCAATCACCTGAGCTACACAGCCTCGACAGAGCACCATTGAATTTATCAGGCTTTGGATCGGTTATCCGACCAAGTGACCGCAGAAAACGTAGTCTATCCATTCCGATGGAGTGAGTTAACTGACCAAGCAGGTTCTCCTAAGCAGTAAGTCTAGAATCCGACCAGAAAATGCCGAGTGTCTCTAATTATCTTCCCTTATTTTTCACCTTCCGCCTACTAGTATCCCGATCGATGTTTATAATTAATGAGTACTTGTCTATAAGAAACTTTGTACTCAGGACCACATCCTAAAACCCTTAATGGGAATTCTTGCAGACCAAATGGATAGATGCCAAACAGTTTATTTGCTCAAATTCCAGGGAGGATTCCGGCACCGATCGAGTATGTGACCCCACCTGGACACTGCATCTGTGAAACTACTTGGGTCATTTGAGTAGGAGTGATTCAACCCTTCGCCTTTCACTCATTTCCCTCCACGCTTCTCTCAAGTGATATCATTAGAGTTGACAGTCGGCCTGGGATAAGGAGGTTGTAGGTTAGGGTTAAGGTTGGTTCTGAGATTAAAAATTAGGGTTGGCGTTTAGGGTTAGGATTAGAACTAGGGTTATGCTTAGGGCTGGGCTTAAGGCGTAGAATTAGGGCCAGGAGTCAGGATGCCAGTGTAATAAATTTTATGTATGTCTTCGACCGCGGCCATCACGAGTGCCAAATTTAACAAGATACTGTTCACACTTTCTCCCTCAAAGTGACCGGCCGTCATGAGCGGGGTAAGTTAGCCTGAAATATCTAACCAGTGACCTCGGTTTTCATTTTTTCGCTGGTCCGCAGCTCCCAATTTCCAGTATTTCAAATTGCACGCTCTCTCTTTTACGCTTTATCGGCGTGCTTAAACAAGCCCTTTTCTCAATGGGACCACACGTCCGATCGTCGCCGAGTTCCTAGCCCTTGCGCCACCTCTTACCATTTATCTACTCTTAACCCTAACTCCCGCATCCTGCCTTTAGGACAAGTTCGCCAGCCAAAGACAAGAAAAAAACTGGAATTGACACTTCTAGGCTACTTGCAAGGTCAACAACCACATAAATGGCAACGTCAGCCAGGAAAGAGTCAAGTTCTGGATCCAAATCCAGTAGACCACACTTTGCTATTAGGATCACGAGTCAATGGCCCACCGAGTCCAGTCGATAGGGTTCGAAGTATCCTTGGTGTAGGATGGTCCACCAATGTCCGTCTGACACTGGCTCTACGGTCTAATGCGCTCATGCTGTGATGGGCGTCTCCTCGTTAAGACTGCACGGCTGGAGGGAACCGTTTCCGGCCAGGTTGACCTCCTCAGAGCAGCAACCGGTAAAATCGGGGGACCCGAGCTCGGGCTTTGCCCCTGACTACTGTATGCGAAAACTGCAACCAGTGTTTTTGCTGTGCATAGTAAAATCATGAAAAGATACTTTTGGCAACCCTTTTTTAAGAATGTTTCCAGTAGTTTTGAATGCACTCAGCCAAAGGAAACATTCGGCTGTAGTTAACTGTTTGTAGTAGACCAGGGGTTCCCAGCCAGGCATGCGAGATAATGCCTTCATTTTCGTCTAAAATAAATTAAGTATTAGTTTGAAAATTACCCGCACGACATCTGTGCTCCTGCAAAACAGATTTGCCGTGCATACGGCTAACGGCAGCCGCATTTTTCAACGTCATGTAGGTTAGTTAGTTCAGATAAACCAGTTAATTCATTTCAGTCCTGTCTCTAGTAAATAACGAGTATAGTTATGTTACATTAATTAACAACCGTTGTTATTCTTCTAGTCAACTTGATCCATATTTTAGGTTGTATTTCTCCCATTATTATCAATTCAGGATATCAAGGGGAAGAAAATGGAAGGCAAGAACGACAAGTTGCGTCTTCGCCTCGACGCTTCCGTGTTCTCTTAACCAAATGGAATGCAATTTACCTCTTTGTGAAAACGAACGGCAAGAATTGCGAAAAATTTACAATTTTCGCTTGTAATGTCAGATATCTTGATATCCTCATCGGGGAATCGAGATCCTGGTAAGCATGCGTTTTTGCAAGTAGCTGTAGATAAATTTAGCACGAGGGCGCAATATTCTATCTCCGCATCTCTCCGAATGTTTGTCTACTATCGCGTTCTCCTTTCCGCCGTTTACCTCCACCCATAAATTGTACACAGTAGGTGGGCTAACTCATGAAATGTCAACCGAAATTCGTTTCCATTTCAAAAAGATTAATTAAGTAGGGTTGTTAAGCTAATTATCATGCATCGCTATTTTATGATAATTCAGTTATCCTAGGACGCCGGCTTTTGAACGAACTTCTTTCCGGCTGCATGAGAAAACTGTACTCTGTAAAAAATGACTACATATGTAGCATGCATTTTTTTCATTCATTTTCGATTCCCTTAAAGTTTCAATTATATTTCATGGAAAACATGAATAAAAATATTCATTCTTCCGCTCACTCAGTAGAAAGTATGTCTTATTCCAATTTTATACTCGAAAGAAGGGTGCAATTTGGTCTTCAAAAAGTTTTCCCGGTCCCGATTAATTTTGAACCCGACCTGCCGTTTACCTTGCATTCAGGGTTTCCAAACTGCAAGCCGTATATTTTCCGCGTACGGAAAACCACACGTTTTCCTACGGTATTCAGAGGGGACCATATGGGGTTCATAAAATTTAGCAATGGATTTGATCCATATTATTAACTTTACAAGCCACATTGGTAAATGCAGAGACATGACGTTTTATGAAGGGCCATTTCATGGTATTAAAAAATCTCATGATTAGAAACTTTTTAAAACCGAATTATACCTTTACTTCGAGTGTAAATTTGAAATATGACATAATTTTCTACTGAATGAGCTAAAGAATGAATATTTCTAGGCATGTTTTTCATTAACTATAATTGAGTCTTTAAGGGTGTCCCCACTCTGATTGGCTGGCGACGTGGAGACAACGAAGGACGCACACACGCGGCCCAGCAGCGTATCGACATCGAGTGTGAGGCGGACAGGACGGCAGCATGACAAAGGCGGAGGGTGAGGAGACGCGAACTGCTACAAGGGCATCGAAAATCAATGAAAAAATGCATGCTACTTATGAAGTCACTTTTTGCGGAGTATGGTTTTTGGATGCAGTCGAAAAGGAGTTTGTTCGAAAGCCGGCATCCTGGAGTAACTGAATTATTTTAGGATTATGCTACACGCTGATTGGTCTTACAACTCTACTTAATTAATTTTTTTGAAACGGAAACACATTTTAGAATTTCTGTTGACATTTCATGAGTTAGCCCACCTACTGTATTTAGCTTTGGCCTTACTGCCCAGCAGATAGTATCAATTTGTTTTTCAAAATTTCGTCCTGGTACCTATGACCACACGAATGGGCCATGCGGCCGATCAGAATCACAGGTGGATAGTGACGAACGGAGAGACACCGTCAAGTCAGATTCAGTTCGAAGTGCGCATGAATTGTCGTTGATGTTTGATGTTGGCAGGCAAACAATATTAACTCGCCAGTCTGAAGTCGGTAAAGTGATGAGTTGGATATAAGGGTTCCAAATGACTTGCGCGTGAATTAGTTTATAGTTAGAGCAGACTTGCCCAGTGTCCACCGCACTCTCTCCTCCTATCCCCCGCCTGGACCCGCTGCCAAGACATAGTCAAGGAGACCGGAGGCAGTATAGGACGCAGGTAACTGGCGTGGTTGGAGCCGCACCTAGGCGTACCGCCACACCCCATGATCCGCAGCAAACACTTTACCAGGATTTTAGCCCACAACACCAGGACTACAGTGGATCAGAAGGACGAGGATGACTGGGCAACGATACACACGACCTGTATACCCAGCGGGAGTGGAAGCATATCTCCCGGCAGGGGACCAGGTGTCAGAGAACTCCCAGGCTGCGAGAACCATAGTTTTCTGATAGTAGTATAGCAGGCGCTTACAAACTAGTGGGAATGGAGTTGCACAGCATCTACCGCACTCCCTCCTCCTCCTCCTCCCCACCTGCGCCCGGCGTCAAGACATCGTCAAGAAGACCGAGCGCAGGATAGGACGTAGGTGGATGGCGCGGCCGAACCCGCACCTAGGCGTGCCATCACATCCCCTGGTCCACAGCAAACATTTAACCAGGGTTTTAACTAACAACGAGATAAACAGGTCAGAAAAGAAGGAGGACTGGGCGCACGGCGGGAGCGCAGAAGCATCCACCGGTAGGGAATCAAGTGCCAGGTAGCTGCCAGCGCACACCGGACCGCGAACGGCTTATCGATCGTCACAGAAGTATATTGCAGCCATATGGACCAAAGGATCCAAAAACTAGCGGAAATACAGCCTCAATTGGTTAATCGATCAACTCCTATTCTGTTGCACACACAAGGGTTGACCACACTACTCACAAATGACAGTAGTAAAATACAGGAGTTGAAGTCGGAAGTTCTCTACCATCCACCATACTGCCCAGATCTTGCCCCCACTGACTACCACTTCTGTCGAAATTCGGATAACCTTTTTGTAGGAAAACTATTTAATTTCGACAGTGCTGTGGAACAGGCTTTCCAAGACTGCATATACTCTCGTTTAGGAGGTTTTTACAACACCAGACTGAACAAGCTATTGCCGACATGATAAAAATGTACTAGAGTTGCGAAAATGCCCATTGAAGAATTAAAAAGGCAATTTGGCGAGAATACGTAGGCTTTCGATAAATTCCCATCAGGCCTATGCATGTATATTGCTGTCGAAATGATTAAAAACAAAATGCGGGCAAACAGAAGTTAGTCTGTAGCTGGGGTTTGGGGGGAGGGTCTGGGTGGGTGGGTGAGGTGAAAAACAAAATTACCGTCAGTGTCAGTGGGGAGAAGGGAATGGTGGGCACTGGGACGGGTGGCTGGACGCAGGTGGTTGGCATGGTAGCTTTGGACCATGGTAACTGTGGGGCCTGTACGAAGTTCTATGCACACAAAAGAACTTCGACAGCAATCTAAATGTATAGGCCTGATGAGAATTTATCGAAAACTCACGTATGCTCGCCAAACTGTCTTTGGAAAGATGTACTAGTTATATGGGTGCATCCGCGGGAGAATAAAACTATTCTTAGGGTTTCAAAATCATTAACAAACTTTTTTGTTCACCGGAAATTTCATACTTGGCGGTCTGATTAGTAATTCCGTCGACTAATCCCCCTAGCAGGGCTTTCTGCAAAAGGCAACAGACTAGAGAGACTTACACAGAGAGGCGGCTTGGAGTGGGCGGGGTGGGGGCGGGCCAAATCAATGTGGATGCAAGCGAAGGCCGCGATTGACAGCCGTTTTACGCGAGTCCGACGCACAGCTGGATCCCATGAGGGTGTGCGTGTGTGGCCCCGGAGCAGTCCGCGTCTACTTCCTCCCTTCGAGTCCGTGTTCGGGGCGGGGAGGGGGCGAAGATGAAAGGCCCGGTCAGCGCCGACGTCACTCATGGTTCCAGCCGCCTGCCCTCCCGCTGGGGTCACGGCGGTCCCGTGTTCCCGTCCGTAAAAAGTGCGAACCGGCATAATGGCGGCTAAGACGACCCCCTTTTTATCCAAAACTGAGGTTGCGAAAACAGCGGGTGGCAAGGCAGACGAACCGTCTCCTGTCCGCCTGCCGACGAAAACATCGTCACTTGACGGACTCTCAGCCCAAAACCAGTCAGGGGATTAGAAAGGTACTTTGGGCAACGCCATTAGGAGACGCTGCCGTGGTTTCTGCCATTTCTTTCTTGGTAGTTTAGTTGATCATCAGCGAGGACGCTCTGCCTTAGATACACAATCGAATGTACTGGGACCTCTTAGGAGTGGGAGTTTCACCCCCTCTTTGAACATGTTTAGCAAAAACTTAGATAGATAAATGTGAAAACGAAAACTCGTTTCGCATTGTAAATCAAAAGGTGCTAGCTAAGTGCCACGTCCAATGGGTTGCTAAACAATTTTAAAAAATGCGTTTGGCAAATTACGTAAGGTAAATTTTTAATTTTTGTTCAAACTGAAAATGCGCCTTGAGCGGTAGGTCGGAGCCAAAAGATTACCGATATCTTGCAGGCGAATTTTGATTAAAAATCCTTAAGGAGGTCTCTAACTATTTTAAGGGTAATTTGCTGTCATAAACATTGTCTTCTCGTATCAAAAGCAATCGTTATTAGAGGTATATCAGGGTGAAACTTATGTCGACTCGCAGCAGAAAGAACTTGCAACCTGAAGCATGCACAACGTGTAACAGGATGCCATACTGACTAAAAACAACTTTCGCATGGTGCTTTCAACGGTAAAGAAACCTCAGAGCACATTGTTTTCTTTTCTCATTGATATCTTGTGCTTTTTTGTGAGTTATGATCGGACTGAGCAATCTCATCCTCAGATTGGCAAAGTTGAGAGATCCGGGTTGATTATTTGAAGAAGAAGAAGAAGAAGAAGAAGAAGGGCTCTCCGGAACAGGTTTATTTAAATGCTGACGTTTCGATGACCTTAGTCGGCTTTCCATTGTTAATACGTAAAACGCACTTAATCGATCAGACATTTCAGGCCGCATGTTGTGTTGGTCGGCCTCATGCTGATCGATTTTTCTCCCCTCTCGCTGCCTCGGCCTCTCGGGAGATAGTTGAGGGGCGTTTTGCCTGTGTGCTTTGTGTGTCACCACTCCGTCGGGGGGAGGCGACTGAAGCAGTGCCGGGTGGTCGATCTGGCGGTTCTTGTTCTTCCTCACCGAGTAAACTCAGCGTCAGGCTATCCCCGTACGGCCTTCTTAAGTCCGGTGTGGTTATTTGGTCCTGAGCTCTACGATCGTGATGACGTAGGACTTTGTAAGCTGCAGGAAGGTCCAGATGCCTATTGATAGAGTAGGCATCTGAGAACCACGCCTCGAGAGTTAACCGTCTGGAGAGTCATTCCTACGTTAAAGGGGTCTCTGAAATGGTCTCGCGACTGTTACAACCCACCAGAGTAGGCATAGCCCATCGATCCCAGGCAACAGTTCGTCGCCGTCTATAAGGAGTGGCAAACTAAACTGCTCTATGACCCCTAAAAAGGCCTCGATCCAAACAGCGGCAGCTGATTGGGTGAGCGCACGACTTGGTGCCCGCCACGCAAACGGCTTGACCTGACAAGCGCATTGCTGGTGACGGCCGACAAACCAGAAACGAACACTACAGTCCTCCTCCAGATTTATCCACTTAATGGCCTAACTGTTTACATCTTATAAAATCAGCATAAAAATCCCAATAAGGCGCAGACCACCCACGCCCGCTTCCATGAAACGGCTTCCATGATGAAACGGCCATTCTTTAGAGGAACACAGGGTTTGTATGGCAATTATCATTTATTAATTGAAAAATAATATTTTCATATTGACTCAACTGTGAAAAACTCGGCGCCTCGGTGGGATTCGAACCCACGCAGTAAGGGGAAGGCTTTAGTACAGCCAACGCTCTAACCACTTGAGCTACGAGGCCCTGCCGGACGACGCGAGTTTTCAAAAATCTGCCAAAGTATCTATGAATTACGTGAGTCTAGTAGTCATCTGGTGGATTCTAGGTGAATTACCTAGGAAATCCTGCTTAGGCAGTCAACTTACTGTATCAGATTTGGTGGATCCCAGACGTTGGAGTAGGTTGGGCAGGTAAGTTGACCCAAATGTGATTAAACGCGCGTCGTCCGGCTGAGCCTCGTAGCTCAAGTGGTTAGAGCGTTGGCTGTACTAAAACCTTCCCCTTACTGTCCTGGGTTCGAATCCCACCGAGGCGCCGAGTTGTTCACAGTTGGGTCAATATGAATTATTCAAAATCTGCCAAAATATCAATGAAGTAATATTTTGCCGAAAACGAACAACTTAAACGAACACATTACGAGCAGCTACATAAAAGTTTAATATAATGGAAAGAAAGGGAGAAAATAAGAAGAGAGTAATGGAAAATAATAGCAAACAAAAAAATATACTTAGGCGGCTGGCACTTTGCGTGCAATCATCCTGCATCGTTATGGTGTCCATTTGTCATCGGCAAATGCCAGTGCAGCCGGAGGCATTCCTTACAATGTCGGTGAATATCTTTTTGTCCACCGCTCAGACTGGTTCCTGTTTAAATTTGATGGCCATCAAAACCATCCTACTTGAATGCCGCTACCAACACAGCGTGTTCCCTTGGGAAGCTCTTCCCATATATGCTCACATGGACTGGCATTGTAAGGTCGTTTTAAAAGCCCTCATCACTAAAGTGTGTATTTTTCTAAAATGAAAGTCTGTTGACATTGTATGATTTAGCATACTGAGATGTTGCCGAAAAAGTCAAGTGAGACCGGAATGGCCACTTCTTGCTTCTTAGCCGTCATCGGCAAGTAATAAAAAACCTCAAGTGTGGATCACTTGGGCTTCGAGCTCGAGAACTTTGGTCATGGATTCTGACACTACCATTGAGCCACGGGTCCGTTGTCCTGTCGGTTGTGATCGAGAATATCAATTACAACAGATGGGCGCTCACCGACCAGGTTACGGAACATGCTCGTTCCGTTGCGCCCTGTGTCCTTGGCTCAATGGTAGAGTATCAAACTCCACAGGCAAATATTCTGGGTTTGAATCCCAAGGGAACCACACTTGAGATTTGATATTGCTGACTGATAATGGCTAGTAAGCCAGAAATGGCCATTTCGGTCTCATTTGTCTTTTTCGATATCATCTCATCTACTTCTACCACCATTCGCCGTGCGACTGCTTGCGACGGTTCTACTATGATCCCAAAGACATAACGGAACTAGCATGTTCCGTAGCCTGATCGGTGAGCGTCCATCTGTCAGAATAGGTACAGTAGGTGGGCTAACTCATGAAATGTCAACCGAAATTCCGAAATCCGTTATCTTTTCTAAAAGATTAATTAAGTACGGTTGCCAAACCAATCAGTCTGCGGCGTAATTCTATAATAATTCAGTTACCCTAGGACGCCGGCTTTCGAATGAACTTCTTTCCGGCTGCATGAAAAAACTATACTATGTTAAAAAATGACTGCTTATGTAGCATGCATGTTCTTCATTGATTCTCGATGCCCTTAAAGATTCAATTATGTTTCATGGACGACATTCATAAAAATATTCATTCCTTTTCTCATTCGGTAAAAAACTACGTCTTCTTCCAATTTTATACTCGAAGGAAGGGTATTATTCCGTTTTTAAAAGCTTTTCTAATTCCCGCTCTACCGTCACACTTAGATTCAAGGTTTCCAAACTACAAAACGTATATTTGCCGCCTACGGCAAACCACACTTTACTCTACAGTAGTAAAGGGAAACCATATAGGTTTCATAAAATTTAGCGCTGAATTTGATCCATATTGTTAACTTTACAAACCACATTGGTAAATGCAGAGGCATGACGATTTATGAACGGCCATTTCACGGTATTAAAAAGTCTCACAATTAGAAACTTTTTAAAACCGAATTATGTCCCTCCTTCGAGCATGAAATTGGAAGAAGACCTAATTTTCTGCCGAATAAGCAATAGAAGGAATATTTTTATGCATATTTTCTATGAAATCGAATTGAATTTTGAAGGGCATTGAAAATTAATTAAAAAATCCATGCAACTTAAGTAATCCTTTTTTACAGAGTATAGTGTTTGCATGCAGCCGGAAGGACGTTCATTCGACAACCGGCGTCCTGAGGTAACTGAAATATTATAGAATTATGTTACAGGCTGACCAGTTTTACAACGCTACTTAACTAATCTTTTCTAAACGAAAATGCATTTTCAAATTTCGGTTGACATTTCATGAGTTCCCCCACTTACTGTACTAGCTAAAAGCTTAAGCGCGTATTCGACCAATATTCTGCAGCTGTATGTTTGGTCATCTCGATCTCCCCTGTCTTTTTCGGTAGCATCTCTTTTTCTTCTACTACCAGTCGATGTGCGACTGATAACGAGGTTTCTAGTATGGTCTCAGCTTCATTTGGTAGTCACTTTGAGACCGTCAAAATCAAAGCCCTTGTCTGTTCTGTTGAACATCATACAAACGGATTTTCGAAGTAACGTGCAGTATAGCAAACACAGAGAACAAACTTCTAGAAGGAAGAAAGGTTCTGTAGGAGTTGAAAAAGACACACCATCAGGAAAATCGTTTGCTTCCCGGTAAAGGGTACTTTTCGGTGAAAACCCAACGTGCAGTGTTTCATGAAATAAGCGGACAGTATATAAAGGCTCTAAGTAGTTTCTCCTGGTTGAAAGTAGACGTTCATGGTGTTTATCGTAAACACAAGTGCCTGCCTTTTGTTGAAGTCTAAAGGAGACAACTCCCTCTGATTTTATCTGAGGAAAACTGTAGACAAGAAATACCGAAAGGAAGGATGGTTGCATTTTGAGGCTTAACTAAATGTTAATTTCGCAGATCGGCTGCCTAGACAGAAGCCAAAAACCACAGCGATGTTGGGACATAACCAATGTTTTCTAGCACCCAGTAGTACTCGACAGCCTCAGTGGGATTTTGGCTAGAGCGCAGTTGGTAGCCAGGCCCCGTATTAAAGGTGACGGGGGGGTTGTTTACTGGGGCTATTTTGTGGGGTCCCATAATCACATCTGACCCATTTGGATTCCGTTTTACTTTTGAGGTTAGGATTAAGATACCGGTTAATGGGTTCCGATTTTCGGGTTAGGGTTATGCCTTTAGGCTTACGTTTTCGAGTTACGGTTAGGGTTTAAGCGTACGTTTAGGTTTCAGTATTACGGTTAGGTTTTTCAGTTACCGCTATGTCTAAGGGCTATGGTTAGGTTTTTCAGTTACGCCTATGTCTAAGGGCTACGGTTCCGTTTACGATTTCGGTTAGGGTTAGGGTTAATGTTGCCCTTAAGGTTAACGGTTAACGTTTAAGGTTGAGGTTAGGGTTAGGGTGAGAGCTAAGGTTAGGATTAGGGTTTGGGTCGCCGTCCGCTTCCCCATTCCTGGCTACTAACTGCGATCTAGCTGGGATTTGAACCCGAAACACTTAATGCAAGGTTTAATTGCAACCAACACTCTAACCACCTGAGATACGAGGCCTCGAACTGTTGGTCATCTGGTGGATCCTAGATTGCCTGCATATAAAATCCTGCCTGGACAGTCAGCTTACTGTGTCGGAATCGGTAGATCCCATACGTTACAGTATGTTGAGCGATCAACTTTGCGCAAATTCAATAAAGTTCACGGTTCTCGTCTAGGACCGGGTAGCTCACGTAATTACACTGTTAGCTGAACTCTCAAGCCCCGTATTTTCTGTCATTGATTCAAATCACACGTAGGCCGCGGAATTTTTCATATTTGCATCTGCCAAAAGCACCTCGGAAAGGAAATATTATTTTTCATCAAAACTCTCCTTTGAAACTTCAAGGGCCGATAAAACTTGCCGCTAAGTGCGGTCCATCAAACATGTAGGACTTTCGGAATGCCTAAAAGTACACCTATGCTTACTAATTGCATATTATTTACTGCGCAGTAAGAAATTTGGCCGGCGAAGGCAAAATGATTGGTTTCAGTTAGGCTTCCTCATCAGATCGTAATTTGAAAAAGGGGGGTGAGGGAAGGCCTTTCTTCGAAAGATCTGCGATCGACCCACGTCTGTCGACTTTTAGAATTGGCCCGAAACAAACCCTATTTGACATTCTTTACAGTTCCCAGCTGTAGCAGAACATGCGACTCTCCCATCCCTCATGATCTGCCGCAATCAAGAACTTTTCAAATTATTTTGTATGCTACAGTTCCCAACAAGTTCCGCCGGATAAACAGAGGTCAAACTTTTTCTTACTGACCAATGAGAAGAATGTATTCATGATGATTACCTGAGTTTGCTAGCCAAGAAACTGCCAGGGAAACCGGAATAGATGCCCTGACCGAGTTTTTGCCGTCATCGAGCTATAGCTCATCCTTGAGTTGGAAGAAGCATCCGGTTACGAAAACAATGTCGTGGTCAAAGCTCGATTAACCCTGCAACTCTCCGCACACTTCCGCTCTCGCTCTGTCGTCCTCGCTCTTACCCCCATCTCCCCCCCCCCCATATTCCCACATCCCGCCTGTGCTTTAAGACGGACTTTTATTGATTCCTCTAATCACTGACACGTTTTACTTCTACCCCGTTCCCGCAAAAATGTACTGGCCTGGCGAAAATTTATCCAAATCAAACGTATGCTCGCCGACTGGTTTTCTGAATACTGTCGTGGGAATTTTCCCAATTCTAAATTTAATTTGTCTCATTAAGTTTTACGTTTTATCAGTCAAACCAGGAGCTCGCACCATGTCAGATACAGATGGGAATATTCGAGGTTGAGTGCAGACGGCTTTCACCAGTACATCCTGATTTTAGACACGAATACGGCAGTGTTTTGTCAGTAATCCCTCCCAGTTGCTGAATACCCGTCACTAGGCAACCGTCTGTGAGGACTCTGGTACGGAACACCAAAACGCAAGTGCAAATGTTCGTCTTCGCATTGTGCAGGCAGGTCAAGGTCAGCTGCATCTTTTGTGAGAAAAATACGTCGACTAAATCACAATGGTGTGCTGAAATAAGCGCATTTGGAGTAGTCCGAATGCATACCTGACAGTGGCCCTTTCTAGCCGATTTTGCTGCGAAATAAAACACGAAATAACTTCCCTGCTCTTGACCAAAAAGACAATATCCAGGGGGAAGGAATATTTGTTCTCCCATGGTTGGGTACTTAAGACTATTGCCGGAACATCTGGTTGGAGAAATATGGCGATTCTGATGAGTTCGCTGCAGCATCAAGCACATGGACTTTTGATATACGCAAGGGAGACTGGGATGACTATTTCTGGCATGCCGGCCCTCGTCAGCTAGCCCTGGGTTCAAAACTGCGTTCTTTCGGTTAGCGAGTGATTGTGAGTTCAATGCCTGAACCTTGAGTGGACAGAGGGGTAAGACTGGCCTACGTAGCCGCCTAAACAGGACATGAGAAAAGGAACCAACCGCAATGCTGGTGGTCTTGAGCCGACTTCCAATGAGATTGGGGTTAGGGCTAGGCCAAGGATTGATTTTAAGGCCATATTTAATGCTAACGGCAAGGTGATTCGGGATTAAGCATGGGACTAGGGTAGGGACCAATGTTAACTGCAGAGTTAAGGTTTAGGGCAGGGTTAGGGTCAAGATTAGGGTAATGATTTAGTATGAAATTAGGGTTATTGCCCTAATTTCGGTCTAACCCTATAGACCTGAGTATAAACTGATCTACTCCAAGTTCGCAGCTGATTTCTGAAGAAAAAACGACATTTTCTAAGCTGAAGGCAGACGGGAAGTGTTGGGGGACCTACTGGTGAGCCCAACCGGTCGAGGCCGCAGAATATCGGCGAGACACGCGTGTTTGGGCCTCCCAAGTTGCGAATGAAATGTCAGTGGAGCATTAAAACCCAGATTCAAATCAAACTCGGGGCAACAGCGTACTATTCACATTTCATTCACTAATCATGTGCCCAAAAAGTATTCAACTGCGACAGCAATATTTATTTTACCTCACAGTCTACATAACGACTTCGAGTGATCAACAAGCCTTGACAGAGAGGAGGAAATTTTCTAAAAGCATCGGGCAGTTTCGTCGAATTGCAGCTCTTCAGCTCGCCCCCACGTCGGAATCCTCTGCTTGAGAGTCCCAGTAAAGACCTCAGCGCAGATAACTTAAGGCCTTGTGAGCTGCGCTGTCTACCGAATTCATACCTTCGTGATTCACAAACAAACCCGTCTTTTGAGGCTTCTACTCATATGACGTCTGGATCTATTTTCCCCTTTATTGTAGAGTAATAAATATTCCTATGGAAATTTTGTTGCTCAGTGGTCAATGGAGGATGCAGAAACAAGCGCACACAATTAGAGATTTAGGTTGTAAGGCAAGTGGTGCACGCCAGACAAGGTAAGGAAGACCAGTCAGGTCGCCCTGTCTACCCCGGTGAAATCTTCAAAAGGTGCCGAATATTGTTCAGAACATGCAGGCGTGGACGAAAACATAGACCTCAGCTTTACTGGGTTGGATTCTGTTGAGAGGTCAGACATTTTTGTAGATAAGTCTAGAACTTCGTAGAATCCATATTTTTCCCCGAGATCAGACGGACGACCACACGGCAGCCTACACATATCTTTAGCCGTTGTAAATTTGATTAATGTTCTGCCATTAATGTTTTTTAATTTTTTGTCGAAGATTTAAAAATTATTTACTTGTAAATTTATTGTGGAAAAATCCACACAGCGGAGCAGCCATGAAACAGAAATTATTTTATTCGGAGAATTATTCAGCCACAAATTTTCGATGGCAAATGGACTCACTGGCCCTTCTTCATTTTGGGTAATTAAAGATCAGCAGTTTACGTTGCGAAAAATTCCTCTGTCACTCAGTTAACATTCATAAATTAATCTCATTTTAGCTCCCCATGGCATCTTCAGCAACCGTGCCATCGTCAGCTAAATCGGCACCGAGAATGATGGCATCCCGTGTATTTTATACCAAACTCCGAAATCAGCCTCTCATGACCACTTCCCAAGTGATTATATTTAGTCATTGCCAAATTTTCCTTGGCAAAATCTATAAGAATCCACAGCATCTAACTGCTAAATACAGCCCACCTATGCCTCACATGTTCACTTCTCATCTAACTTCAGTTTTTGGTCGAGCAAGGTTACTTGGGTCCCACAAAGGTGCTGGCCATTTTCATTTTCCTAATTACCGCGTTGGTAAAACTCTCTGATCATACAGGAACCTGACGTCAACGTCCACCCAAAAAATTTCCAGCGGGAGTCCTTTGAATCATTTGGTGTGAGCACAAAGTCCTGGCGGTATTTTAAATGTTAATACTTCAAGATGCACACAGTACATAAAGTTGCCATCTGTGCAACATAAATATCCGGAGTTTAAAGATGGATAGGGCCTGGGCATCGGACGAGAACGTAGCTACTGAGTTTTCGGACGGATCTTATTTCGTAGTCGTGCCTGCAGTAGACATGCTCCAGTCGCCTGTCATATGGGGCCAGTGCTAATAAGGAGTTTAATCCTAACCCCTAACCCTAACCCAAACCCTAGGCCCTAACTCCTAAGCCCTAATCCCCTACTCCTAGCCCCTAACCCCTAAGCCTAACCCCTAACAGGTACGGCTACGAAATAAGATCTTGCCGAGTTTTCTGACCCGTGTGGTATGTCTTTGTTGTAATCTCTGAGGGTCAACCCCCGCTCGAATTCGAAGATTCGGAATAATAAACAGATGATCACGGTGCTCTATCAGCGGCCCTTCTCATAACTCGATTATTGGCCTGTATTCATGGAATTTTTCAGGACGCCGAAATGCCAATCCCAGTTATCGGAAGAGAAGTACCATCTGTGGTCATTCGCTAGTCGGTCTCTCAACTGATTGGAATCGTTGACGACCTCAATCTTACGAAGGCAACTGGTTTTTCTTGCTGAGTGTACAACCGCTTTCAGAAAAATTAGTTTAACTCTTATAAGCCTAATGACCTTGAATATGTCAGGTGGACGCAATCCACATTTAGAGACCTAACTCATGAAATTAACGAATGATTGCCAATCACTCGGAAAACGGACACCATTTCATGAGTCCGATTTCTATGTTAATTAACTACAAGTTTATAAGAATTAAAAACATAAAATAATTGTTAAAGGCAGTGTTGCATTATTTAGAAATGTCGATTTATTTTGAAAAGCGCAATATCCCGAAAACATCAGAAATGGCTCTAATTTAAAAAAGTTCGTTTTTAGGTGTATAGAATGTATTCGCATACCAAGAACGTAGTAAATATGAAAGTAGACATAAATTAACGCCCAATAACGGTGTTTTAGTGAAGTTTTGCATTTAAATATCGTTTAATCAGTAGTGTGATTGCATATATGACGGTTTGTCAACTGCCTACATTCCAGTGAGTCCTCTTGTTTTTTATTTATTTGAAGTAGATGAGATGGGATTCAACAAGAGAAGCTGTAGTTTGCTTAATTTCACCGATGGAAACGTCGTAGGAACAACAGTTTTCATAAGGTGACATGCAATGAGGCCGTTCGGTGCCTAATAAATGTAAATAGAACTGACAGGCGCAATCGTAAACATACCATTTTGTGTTTATGGAGATAAATTTTCTTCCGTTAAATTAATTTGCACTTCTCGTTCGTTTTGGATTACGTTGAGTTTCAAATCGGCCTCGAAATGTTGGTGAATACTTCATGATTTTCAGTGTTTCCACTCGATCGCCCATAAAGACAGATTCTGAATTACCTGTCTGCTGAGAACTTTAAAATAAGATTATTCTTGAAGGCATTTACCGAATTAGTGAGTTTTCGGGCGCTCCTTTTCATGAAGACGGTCGTTTTGGACCACATGTGGCGACTCATACAAACATCAAACTGCATTTTCGAGAAAAATGTCTGTCCACAGCGAAAGTCAGCAGCGAATTAAAACTCTCGCGGGTAAATTACTATCCTTCTAATGAAAAAGTCGCTCAGATGCGTAACCGGAGTCTAAGACATGTATTAGCGTAGGAAATTGCACGAATATATTCCAATGTCAATTTTCGCTAAAAATTTATTGATATTTTACTTAATATAATTCCGTAAACACAATTTCTGCACAAGAAGGGAAAATTTTATTGAAGAAAGTGGATTAGCGAACAAAATGCGCAACGTTAAAGGCGTCCAGAAATTCTCCCATCAGATTCCGTTATCAGATTTCATGAGATAGGTCACGTACTGTACATTTTAAAGTCAAAGTCCTTCCGTGGTATTTGAGCAAATTTCCACTCTCTGTGGTCCGCACATTGTAAAATGCGAAATTTTCGACTCAGCAGGCGCAAATCACGTCAAATCCTCCTAAAGGCTTCCTGAACTGCGGTCACAGTCTCCTCGCTCTTTCACGGATCGTGTGACTCGTGGAATCAGCGTCTCGTAACCTTTTCGTCTAGTTGTTGTTGTTTGATTGCATCCATGGTGTTCCTTTCCTGTGCTGAACAGTTACTTAATGAGTAGTGTCTTTCAGTTGCTGCCTGACTGATGATGGTCGATGGTCTAGGCTTGTGAGCGAGCGCCCGCTATGTCATGATCAGCAAATCATGGTCCTCGCAGACTGGCGTACGCTGGCAGTTCTCTGATATCTGGCTCTCTGGCGGTGGATGCGCTTGTGCTCCTGCTAAGTATGCATGGCTGCCCAGTCATCCTTGTCCTCTAACCAGTCGGGGTGTTGTTGTTGTTGGTTAAAATCCTGGTCAAGTGTCTATTGTGGACCAGGGAGTGTGCAGTGGAGCGCCGAGGTGCGGGGTCGGCCGCGCTATCCACCTGCGCCCTCCCCCGCCTCCGGTCTTCTTGACTCTGTCTTGACAGCGGAATCAGGTGGGGGAGGAGGAGGAGGAGGAGGAGGAGGGAGTGTGATAGATGCAGCGCAAATCCACTAGTACCATAAACCCCGCGCTAGTCACTGTCTCTGCTCCCACCCTGCTGTGGGGCATACGGTGGACATCGTCGGACGCAGCGGTCGAGCTGTTAGTGAACAGTAAAATTATTCCCAGACGTATTTCTACTTTAAACTTATGAGTAGCAACATAAATGGCTAATTTGTTTTACTGCTGGAACGTGCAATTGATTTTTTTATCTGAAGATGTTCGAATATTTTGAAAATTTAAAGCGAAATTTGCAACAAGGAACTGCAAGCTTTCATCCTATTAAGGGCCATCAATCCCGTACTTGTACCCATTGTGCGTTAAAGTTATTGCCTGCACATGCTTAAGTATAAGTAGTTCAACATAAGCTAAAAATTTGCTCTGAAGTTTATGTGTGAAGTGGGACATTTACACTTTTCTTCCGCTAAATTTTGTTGTAGACTAAAATAACTTGAAACCCTTCTTTTTCTTGTATTGTTTCACTTTAGTCACTAAAACATTTAAAGGCTGAAGTGAATGGAACCTAAAAAGTAGTAATTCCCGAGTTATATTTATAACGAGTCACCGAAGTTGAAACCACAGCCCTCGTCCCTTGGTCCAGCCGACTCGCCTTTGCTCGGCTGTAGGTTCTCTTCAGGAACCCTGATTTGCTTCCAGAAACGGAGAGGCAGTTTTCTCAATGAAAAATCAGTTTTTGTGAGCCTTTATGGGACAGTTTTGGGTAGAGACGGTCCTTTGTTAGATCAGACGCATAAAGACCGCAGTGCCACCTTGTCCTCAAATCGAGTATTTCGTATGCGCCAAAATTCTTCAATTTGACCATTGCTAGTGACAATGTGTGCTTAACACATGTTTGATGACGAAGTCTGTCCAAAAGGAAGTAAACCCGCTGAATACCAAAAGTTCCATCCGAGTAAGGTGATTGGATCAGGAACAAAAAACAGTTTTGTGGGCATTTGTCGTCTCCTTCGTAAATGGAATCATGTATTTATACCTCCTCAGATAAAAGGAGATCATGCAAATGGGTCACGAACGAAAGTCTCTTACACATGGAATCGAATTTCCATTTCCATTATTATTATTATTATTATTAGCAGCTCGAAAGCACAGTCCATCGTGTCCAGTCGGAAACCGTCTGATTATGAATTATAATATCACTAGGCTTTTTGAGTGCGGATTTAGTTCTTCAATCTCCTCTGTGAACCTGAGACGATTAAAATGAGCATGAGAACGAACCGCATAGCGCGTTAGTGCCCAATTAAACCTCGCTTGAGGAAGAGAGATCGTGTGATATGGACCCCAAGTGAACGGTCACATTTCAAAAGCTAGCAAATTTTGACAGCTTAAAAAAATTTCATCGAGAATTTAGCGTATTGGACGAGAAATCATTCCTGAAAAACGCAAATGGAGGATCTGATCACACTTTACTGGAAACAATGATTGACAACCGGTGCACACAAGACCTTATGTTATGGTTATGGTGTTTTTATAAAGATTAAGAGATTTAAAACTTGCAATAAAACTAATAATTTTAAATGTCTATTTGCCGCGCGTTTTTGACAGGTAGAAATTATCTTCAATAGGGATCAATCAAAAGACCAGTTTATCAAGCTAATCACGTTTAATAAAGCGTCAGTCAGAGCAATGCTCCGATAATTCTGGCGGTCCCAATAACTGAGTGGTTTTCACCTACGCTCTGTGCAACTTTTTGAACTCCGCATTGATGGGCGATTAAACTCTGCGAGTAGAAACGGAAATGTGAGGTCAAGGTGGATTTAAAAAATAATTACTCGAATATAACGATCACTGGACCCCAAATTTCACATATCCGATAAAAAAGAAAATAACGGGTTATTTTGAATAGACAAATCCTGTTTATTAGGACCAGTCACTGCGAGGGAGATCATAAGAATAAGTGTGAAAGGCAAAAACAGGGTAAGCAAACCAAAAATGACCATTAATGCAATTGCCACAACAACTACCCTGTTAGCGCCACATTCGCAGAAGAGAATAATATAACAGCGTCCGATTATACATGATCGAGGCGTATTACTCTGACAAATACAAGCGAGACTTAGCTGACGCCGATAGTCGTCCATACCGGATGGGAAGCCTGTTCATAGAACCAGCTTAGTGGGACACTGAACACTAAATAAAACATACAACCACCAAATCGAGGGTCTACTTCCGACAAACTGGCGATCGAGAATGCTCAGAGTCCCAGGAGGTTGATTTATACCAATATAACTTGACTAGTACTTCTAGATCCCCGATTGTTTATAAGCACATAATTGCCTTCGCGGGCACCAGACCAAGGCCGCTAATCAAACCAGAGTTTTTGTGTTTTCTCCGACGAAGTTGGGGGATCGTGGGTGTTACTTCAGGACCAATCCGCAATTATTCCATTGAGCGTCTTTTTACGATTTCTTATAAGCCAGTTGATTCGAGCTTCAAACTGTTGGGAATGAACAGTCGCCGTCCAACTTGCCTTTACTTAATTCACGGGACGTCAAACATATAAATAAGGCAGTTGCGTATGAATCTGGCGCATAATTGGGTCAGATTTTAAAATTTTTTGGGAAATGCTTCCATGCGTTATTTACAACACCCAACACCCGTGGTTCCATCTGAAATTTTCAAGATCTTCAAAAATGTTTGGCGAAGATCACTCAGTTGTCTTTTACTAATTTACAAACTTTGTGCTGTTGGAGCTCGCATTTCAGGATAAATTATAAAATTTCCGGTCAAAAGTTATGATGTTGATACATATGCACTTTACGGTCACAAACGCTTGTGTCGGTTGGCCGCGACAGCAAATTTATGTTCTTAAATGACCGCTGGATTGGATTGTTTGTGTACATCTGTTGGTTGTGGTGCGTGTGTCATCATACTTCATCACACAGAGGGTTTCCTTAGAACTAAGTTTTTCAAGGCGTCTGTTAAAATTGAAGTCCCACAGGAATCAGTTTTTGTGTCGTTCCTATTTATTATCTATGTAGACAGCGCTCTTTGCAGATGACCTTAGGCTTTGGATGGTGATAAAAGATGAGAACTGGAGAGAACTCTGTTGCATGAAATTCAATGTAGAAAGACGTATTATAATGTACATACTGTCGGCGAGACGAAGAAGTGTACCTTTACGACAATATCTTTTGGAAAATCAAACACTTAAAAACGTCAGTGTGCGAAAAGACCTTGAAGTATTCGTTAAAGACGATTTGAGCGTGACAAAGCAGTGTTCCAAAGCTGCCGCTCGGGCAATACGCAGAACCTTTTCCAAACTGGATGAGGATATCTTCGGTAAGGTATTCAGAGCATATGTGCGACCAAACCTAGAATATGCGTTACAAAAAACTGTTATCTTTTTCGGGCACTGAGGCTGTGATAACAATGATAATAATGGCAGTTTGGCCGTCGTATCCGACGGTATTTACCGTGTGCTCCACAGATGGACAAAGTAGGCACGGTGTCTTGCGCGAGAATTAGTTGGTAATAACGGCAGACTTGC
>CACRXP010000254.1:801019-819596 GCA_902702965.1 Spirometra erinaceieuropaei
AATTGATTGAAGCCTGGGCCTCGGATGAGAACTCGGTCAATCGATTTATCGATCTGGCGCCGGCGTACAGAGCCCTTCGTAGTCACCTCCAGTCGTGCGACGTCAGTCGATGATTGGGTCTACGTGCCTTATAACTGCCGCTGGTCCTGTTTTTGCCACTACCTCTGACGATGGACTCCTGTACGAGTCTGAAAGCTCAGGATAATAAACGAATTGTTCCGGTGCTCGATTATTCTTCTTCTTCAAATGAGCAACCGTACTAACAACACAGGTATTAGCTAAACGCCCAGACACGCGTGTTTCGCTGACCTTATGCCGCTGCCTGACGCAGCTGCGAGGGGTTCGGCTCGTCAGTGGGTCCGTGCCTGAAAACGTCTGTTCCGAAAGATTTACTCCAAGTTCGCGCATTAGTTTCCTCGGAAATTAAACAAGGCAGGTTGAAACTGGAGTTCATATACCAGAAAACACACGGGGAAAGCGGGGGACCCACTGACAAGCCGCCCCCCTCGCAGCTGCGTCAGGCAGTGGCATAAGATCGGCGAAACACACGTGTCCGTGTTGTTGGTATGGTAAATCATTGCACAGTTAGAAAACTGTCAATGCATTCTTGAAGTTTGTATTTTGATTACGCTAACAAGCCTCAAAATTCTGTTTCTGTTCTAGCTGTGGCCGGAGACCTGACGGGTGTTAAACGGCTGCAGTCAGGTGAGTGGCCAGTGCAACTATGCCTAATTAACTCATTTGCTACTCTGAGCTCCTCCGCCCTCATTGTTAACTCAAATGGCCCGAGCCCTGCAGCCATTTATTTATATTCCCTCAGATGTTGACTTCTTCCGGGAGGGTCTTGCAACGTACCATCGACAGGCCACCATGACTAACAAGATACCTAATTGCCGGCCTATTGGTCTCTTCATGGTTGATACAACGGCCTTCAAGAACAAGGTCATACCCTCACCCCTGCGCTGTTTGGACTGTATTCATGCGATCATTCCACTGGTGTCCCGGAAAGAGGTCGATCGTCTCACACAGGAGACCCAAGACGCCGAATACACCCTGGCTCTCCCGCTATCTACAACCGCCGACTACGTCAGCCATCTTGCCTTCCTACGCAAAGTTCAACTCCGTGTATGTCATTCGCCCTTTAAAATTCTACACCACGCAATAAACCCTACTTGCTTTATTTAAATAGACATGCCGACTTCAATAAAACTTTTCGATGTGATGGCTACAGATTGAACCGCTGGAGCAAGAAGCGGACGTCGTGCGATCCCTCTACGAACTCATCGATCACTTCAAGGTGCCTTCACCTCCAGAGGACTTTGCCGTCTACCAGGTGGGTGTTTCTTTTATAAGACCTCCTTGTCTCACCTGTGTAGTTCCGCTTCCAGTGACTGTGTCCGCTGTTTTTTTTGGTTAGACCCTCTTCCCCGGCATTGAGCGGGCCAAGACGGCGATAGATCGAGCGCTGGCTGAACGCGACGGAAGCATTGACAAGTTCTGCGCCTGTCTGGACAAGGACATTGGAGAATTGCTGCATGACATCCGTGAGGCAAAACAGGCCGTCGGCGTGAGTAAAAGTCGTTTCTGAGAGCTGGAATCTCTTAACGCGTGAACCGTTGAATCTTTTATTGCCATGCTGTTCTTAAGCACGCGTTTGCGTGGCGTACGGAGTCATGATGCAGAGAGGGGGTGAATATGTTTTCTGAAGCGCACTATTTGCTGTTTATTCTCCCTCTTTTCAGAATCCAATGCTTCTGGATATTGAGAAGGAGAGAGAGCCTCTCTTAAATGAACTGGCCCGCGTGCGTGAGATCGTGGATGAACTTCAAACAAGAGCTCAAACCTACAGAGGCTATCAGAAGTCGTTCAAGGTCGGTTTATCCTAGTGTCTTTAGAAATTTGATGAGTTTGATCATTGCGATAGAATACCGCACTAAACCCTTTATTTCCCCATTAGATTTGCAGCGGCCAAGCAGCAAGTGTGATCGGAGGGTCACGTTAACCAAATCAGGTTCCGATTAGCAGAAGAAGACAGAGGGCACCAGAATAAGTGACTTAGTGGGCAGAAAACCCCCTGAGCCTGTGTTTTGAGTGGCGTTGGCCACTGACGAGGCCAGGACGTGTGTTGACGGTGTCCAATCATGCCCTGAGAGAGAGAGAGAGAGAGAGAGAGAGAGAGAGAGAGAGGGAGAGAGAGAGGGAGAGAGAGAGAGAGAGAGAGTAACAGTTGCGTCGACCGCTCTTACTGTTTTGTGTGAGAGCAGATTCAGGTGTCTTTGTGTTCAAGTGGCAAGTGTTGTATTACGAGGGGTGGTGTATTCAAGTGGGATATGGACAGCCGTAACCATCTGAATACGAGCATATGTGCGCACGTTACAGACGGTCGGTGCGTCCGAGGTCGCCCACAGAGAAACTTAATGACCTTGACTCAGTGAGACGTTGGCAAAAGTTGACACGAGCCCCTACTTTAGCCCTGAACTTTGTCCTGACTTACCTTACCATTAACTTTAAATTTAGCCTTAAGCCCAGTTTTCAACCTAACTCTAACCTTGAACCTAGCCCTAATTTCACTGGAAGTCGGCTCAAAGCCACTCGTATTGCAGACAGTTTCTGTTCTCATGTCGTATTCAGGGGTCCATATAAGTCGGTCTTACTCAAATCAACTTTAGCTCCTTGGTAAACAGTCTGGAGGTTATTCCCGCAGTGCCAAACCACTCTCTCAGAGATTAGGCTCCGTCTGTCATTGAAGGCGCTTAGTGTGAACTGCCTGATCAGACGGTATCCAAGCCCCCAGGGCTAGACGGAGTCAGAAATCTAAACTCTGCTCAGCAGAATGAGGGACTTAGTAGGCACAAAACCCCTCGGAGCCTGTGTTTTGAATGGCATTGGCCACTGACGAGGCCAGGACGTGTGTTGACGGTGCCCGGTCGTTTCCGCAGTGAGCGAGAGAGAGAGGGGGGAGGGGAGAGTGTGACAGTTGTGTCGACCGCTCTCAATGCCTTGTGACAGCGGTCTCAAGTGTCTTTGGATTTAAGTGACAAGTGTTGTATTACGCGGAGTGGCATATTCAATTAGGATATGGACTGCCGTGAGCATCTGAATGCGCTCATATGTGCGCCACTTACAGTCGGTCGGTGCGTCCGGGGTCACTCACAGGGAAGATTAATAACCTTGACGCGGTGGGACGTTGAGCAAAGATACCAGTCATTGTGATGGTGGCTGTCGGCTACAGATTCCAGTCTCCAGTATGGCAGCGGCTGATTGGATGAGCGTCTTTACTTTCTCTGTCTGCATTGATGAGATTTTCAGAATGAGACATGCGCTTCTCTGCTGAAGCTTGCTCGGTATGCATCAGGCTGGCATCCTAGCGACCATGGAGCCGGGTCCTAACTAAATCATGGTGGAAATGATTTACAATAAATCATGAAACGTCAAACGAAATTTCGAAATGCGTTAGCGTTTCGGAAAGATTCATTAAGTAGGGTTGTAAATCTAAGCATCATGCAGCATAATTCCTTAATGATCCAGTTGCCTCGGGGTGTCGGCATTCTAACCAACTTATTTCCGACTGCATTCTAGATCTATACTCTGCAAAAAACGAACTTTTATGTAGCATGCAATTTTCCCATTGATTTTCGATTCCCTTGAAAATTTCAATTATATTTCATGGAAAACAGGCATAAAAATATTCATTCTTTTGCTCATTCAGTAGAAAATTACGCCGCTCATAAAACGTCACGTATCTGCATTTACGCATGTGGCTTGTAAAGTCAACAATATTGCTCAAATCCACTGCTTACTTTTATGAACCCCATATGGTCCCCTCTTAAACCCGTAGAGAAATGTATGGTTTGCCGTACACGGAAAATATACGGCTTGTCGTTTTGAAACCCTGAATGCAAGTGTAACAGCTAGCCGGGGTCAAAATTATTCGGGAATTGGAAACGTTTTTTAAAACCAAATAATACCCTTCTTTAGATTATACAATTGGAAGAAGACGTGATTTTCTACCGAATAAGTAAATGAATGCATATTTTATGCATGTTTTTCATGAAATATAATTGAATTTTCAAGATCATCGAAAATCAATGAGAAAATTGCATGCCACTTCAGTAGTCATTTTTGCAGAGTATAGTTCTAGCATGCAGTCGGAAATAAGTTCATTCGAAAACGCACACCCTGAGGTAACTGAATCATTATAGAATTATGCTGCATAATGATTAGTCAAACAACCCTACTTAATTACTCTTTTCGAAACGAGAATGCATTTCGAAATTTCGGTTGACATTTCATGAGTTAGCCCACCTACTGTATGTGGCCCCCTAAACAGGACGTGGCGATAGGTGCGCTCCGCCCAAGTAAAAAGGTGGACCTGCGTATAATTCCGGAAAAAGCAAAATATTACCGTGCCCTAACCCCAACAATAACCCTAGTGCGAAAGTAAACCGTTGGCCTAATCTTGACCCTTTAAGATGTGGTTGTGTAGCCCCACCTGATGGACAAAATACTGTTGGGATTCGGGTTAGGGGTTATGGTCAGGGGTTAGAGTTAGGGGCTAGGGTTATGGACCAGGGTTAGGAGTTAGGGCGACTATTTCTCAACCACTCCAAGTACGAGAGCACACTCCCAATAGCTTTTCTTTTGCATGCAACTACTTGACCTCCTCGCCTGTGCGTCCTCCAGCCCCACCTGTAAGAACCCCTATTGCCAGCGGTCCCGTTAACTTTAAATCCAGCCTTAAATCTATTCCCCAACCTAACCCTAGCCTCACTGGAAGTCGACTCAAAGCCACTCGTATTGCAGGCGGCTTCTGTTCTAATGTCCTGTTAAGTCAGTCCTACCCAAATCAACGTTAGCTCCTGTCTGGAAATTATGACCGCAGTGCCAAACCACTGTCACAGAGATTAGGCTCCGTCTGTCATTGAAGGCGCTTAGTGCAAGCTGTCTGATCCGACAGTATCCAAGCCCCCAGGGCTAGACGGGGTCAGAAATCTAAACGTTGTTCAGCCTGCGCGAGGGAATGATCCTCGCTGCATGCACGCATGTAGGAGTGCACACACGCACTTTGTGTGGAACGTTACGCGCCTATCAGGCGAGTGGTAGGCGTTAACGCCGGAGGCGGAGGTCACACATGCACTCCAGCACGAACGCATACGCCTGCATGTGGGGGCGGGGGGAGTGCGTCCGTACGCCCGCGCGCGCGCGCAAAGAACGGGTCGGCAGAAATTCCTGCGAGGGTTAAACGCCGTTGCTGTGCCAGCGAAGAGACACCGCTCAACCCTCGCATATGCGTCCCTCCAGGGAAGCCCTCTGTGCATTCTTTCTCCTACACGCACTTCTGTAGAGAACCCAGAGTTCGAACGGGGCAAAGAGAAGGACAATGGCAGAATTTAATGGCGTCCGAAAATTTCGTCAGCGCCTATTCAACTTCACGCTTGAAGTTCACGTTTATAAAACTAACGCTTGGCAAGGGTATGGTTTGTGGACGGGGTTACTTACTCCTGGGAAAAATTGTGCCAAAAGAAAATAATCGGCGGTACTTATTTGTACGTGCCAGAGAAAGAAATAAAAAGACCTCGCGGTGGCTGTTGCGTGAGGGTGTTCGGGATGCTTTGAGGTAGGCATTGGAGAAAAAATACTAACATACGACACCTTTTTGACAATGTCTGTAAATGCGCATTAGATTCATTTACTTTTATTATTATATGGCAAAAATAGTGTCCCCTTTTAATTGGTAACAATATGGGAGATCGAAATTTGTGGTAACACAAAGTTGTTCTATGTTCGGTTCTTTTACTCAATACAAATGCTCCCCTGAGTATGTAATCCCTGCCCTGCATAGTTATGGTTTAGTTTAGGGTCAGGGTCAAGCTTAGGGTAACGGTTTGGTGTTAGACAACGGTATGGAAAAGGACCAAATTTTGCTGTCATACGTGATTGACGAGAAGGGAAGTTTTACGGGTGGGGCGGCGCACTAGACAGTAGGCTGATGAAATGCAGGAAAACACATAAATTGTTTGGATTTCTCCCTAAAGACTCATTGCACGCTTCCGTACGGCAGCGGAAATGAGCGCGGTAATTGAAAATAAACAGAAAATAAATTTCAAAAAATAAAGGAGTTTGAGTGATAGTCTGAACTCATTGGAAGTGACTGTTATTGGCAATGTAATGTCTGCAAAGGCCTGCGAGTGGATGCCAAGATGAAAGCCCCCCTATGACGTGATCCACAGTCTCCCGTCAGTTAAGTGGGGTCCTTCTCCATACCGTTGCCTAGAATTATACTAGGGTTATTGATAGGGTTGGTACAAGGGAATATTTTGCCCTTTCCGAAATAATGAGCTGATTCAACTTTTCTACATGGAAGGTACCTATTCCCATATCCTGTTAAGGCGGCCAAAATTTGTGATACCACAAAGTTCTTCGATTCTCGGCCCTCTTGATAAAACAAATGCTCCCCGGAGTAAGTAGCACTGACCACTGACCATACTCCTGCCTAACGCTTACACAGGTTATTCACTAAGCGTAAAACTGCATCTATTGGGAGTGTCATCCTTTATAAGAACGAAAGCCTATTTAGAAGTAATTATGCCTTATATTTCACTTAACTTATACCGAGATGGCAGTTAGTAACACTTCCATTTTTTCGTAAAACGCGAATTCCGCGGTGGGACACCTGTTGATCTTTTGAAAGGTACTTCAGCCCTACCAACACTGCTCTGCCCATAATGCTATCCACTGTGTTTGAATGACTGAGACCTGTAGGCACGATGATACCGAGTGTGCGATCTTTCGAATATTACTAGTTGATGTGGCAGATTTTGAATACTTTATTTCGACCCAACTGTGAAAACCTCGGCGCCTCGGTGGGATTCGAACCCATGCGGTAAGAGGAAGGCTTTAGTACAGCCAACGCTCTTGCCATCTGAGCTACGAGGCCCCACCGTAAGACGTGAGTTTAGTCACATTTGGGTCAAGTTTATCCGCCCAACCTACTGCAACGTCTGGAATCTACCATATCTGATACAGTAAGCTGACTGCCCAAGCAGGATTTCCTAAGTAATCCATCTAGAATCCACCAGATGACTACCTGAATCACGCAATTAACAGTTGGCCAGGTGGGGCCTCGTAGCTAGAGCGCTGCCTGTACTATACTGATGGCTGTCGGTTACAGATTCCAGTCGCCAGTATAGCAATAGCTCATTATAGGAACATCCTTACTCTTCTTGTCTGTATCTATGAGTTTTTCCAGAATGCGACGCGTGCTTTTCTGCTAAAGCTTACTCTGCATGTATCAGGCTATAACCTTAGCGGCCATGGAGCCGAGTCCTAACCAAATCAGGGTGGGACCGACTTATGACAGGATCTGAGAATAGGTACGTCCCGCCTTAGTAATAAGGGTGGACCTGTATGTAATTCTGGAAAAGGCAAACTATTCCCATGTCATAATCCCAAAATGAAACCCTAATACGAAACTAAAGCATTTCCCTTGTCTTAGCCCTAACCTTACCCCTAACCTTAACTCTACAGTTGGCATTAGCCTCCACCTCAACCCTGAACTTTGTCCTGACTTACCTTACCGTTAACTTTAAATCTAGCCTTAAATCCAATCACCAACCTAACTCTAGCCTTGAACCTAACCCGAATTTCACTGGATGTCGGCTCAAAGCCACTCGTATTGCAGGCGGTCTCTGTCCTAATGTTGTGTTTTGGGGGGCCACATAAGTCAGTCCTGCCCAAATCAACCTTAACCCCTTGTTGAACAGTCTGCAACTTCAGAGGACGAGGTGGCGAGCATACGTAGCTTTCGATAAATTCTCGTCGGGCCAGTACAGTTATATTGGAACGGGGTAGAAGTAAAACATGTCAGCGATAAGAGAAATTGATAAAAGTTCTCCTTAAAACACAGTCGGGGTGTGGGACTGTAGGGGAGGGGGGTAGGGGTAATAGTAGTCATTGTCAGGGACGGGGTAAGAACGGAAGTGCGCGGGGGGAGTTGCAGCGTTAGTCGACCTTCGACCACTGTAGGCGCGGAGCCTGAACTTGGTTCTTCTGTGCGCACAAGATTGGCTTCCGTAACCTAATGGCGACCTCTTTTGCTATCGCTAACAGATCCCGGCCTAGTACCTTAGGGTAGCTCGATGGGACCTTATAAATCACACGAAAAGCTTCGTTGGGGTCCATACGATGTCCGGAATTGACAACATGCGCGAGAATGCCGCTGCTTATGCTCATCGTTTCCCCTTTTCCCAGCCATGCCGGGAGGTGTTCCCCTATTCTCTTTGATAAGCGCCGACTCGTGCGATTTATAAGGTCCCATCGAGCTACCCTAAGCTACTGGTATACTTTCAAACGTTGCCAGACATCTGTGAGTCCGTCGACGCTGTCAAAAATAGTAACGGTACCGTACTAATGATGTTCCGCTAAGATTAATCACCACTGTTTATCAATGTATCTGTGGTAGAAACATGGGAAATCCCTATAACGTCATTCTGCGTACGACCTATCAGTTAAGGCATGCCAGTGATAACCATAAAGGAATTACTTACGCGTTGTACAGAAAACGTTTAGTTCTTCTGCAATGGCCAGCCATGCTGTGGCAATGAATTCACAGCATGAACCGTTTTCCGCAAAGGCAGGATCGAGAGACCGAGTTCACCGGATAGGGTAAATGACATCGACATCCCTATCCAGAAGTTTAACAGTGTGCACGGCCCTCGATGAATTTTTCTTCTGGGTCAAGGACGAATAACGAAATCGCATTCTTTGCTGTCCCTTTGCAGACATGTTTGAATTACCTGTCATGATTTTACTCCTATGGAGCGTTGAATCGGATCCCTCTTCTCACGTAAACCCACTGCTTCTCAGTCTAATGCCCACCAACTTGGTCATAATACAAGTGGCCGTGGGGATTCAGCGACATCTGACTCCCTCCTTCCCCTTACTCATACATCTCCATCTTACTCAAGCCACTTGACGCATTTGCCCGCCCCTAAACTACCAGCAGCCCCATTTGTCGCTCCCAATAGCCCACTGGGACGCATGAAAGTCCGTCTACATCAGCTGGGCCGATAACTTCCCCAGTTCATCAGGGTGTTGCAAGCTCTACAGTTAGGTCAAGTGTGGCTTGGCGTCAGAACGGTGAGACTCCAAAACTGAATCAGACTCCGACCCAAAAGAAAGGTAGTACAGTTCCATTTAGGGGTACGCCGCCTTTACAGCCCAGCACGTCTACAAACCCCGCAGCCCCAATTATATCCTTAAATAATTCTCTGTCCTGCCTACTGGTTACTTACCAATGCCCTACTATATATCCAGCAAATAATTCATACATGAATCGCCCTAAGCCATTTACGTCCCAACCTAGTTCAGGCTTCCCACCACTTAAGGCCATTTGCTCTCAGGTAAGTCAACCTAACTCCTTTGACTTCCAAGCCTGATTCTCGCATTTCTATCACCATCCGTCCATCCCCGAACATATCTAGATCTCTCCTTCCCTGCCTTTAACAGCGCCACTCTCGTCGCATAGTCGTGCCCCCTATTCAGTTGGTAAAAGCAATTCGCAGTCGTACTGGACACTTTATTAATGTTAAATGCAGTGCAGAAAAGGACGTATATACACAAGGGTCCCAATAGGTGGCGGCTGGACTGTTAATCATCCCGGATGATCGTTGTCCAAACGCACTTCTCGAAGACAGAGGCAGCAGTCACCTTCGCACATTCAGAACGCTTCTCACCACCTTCTCAAGATTGGGAGAAGGGTGGACTGTCACAGCCAACCCTCCACTTACGATATAAATCTAAATAGAAGTGGAATAATTACTATTAACCAGTACTTACCTGGGAGTATCGAGTACGCTGTGAAGTCGGGTGCATTGTCAAGCCACCAATGTCACAGGAAGTGTCCGGTCCCTCTGGCATTCGAAATCGATCATGAATACTGCTCACTGCAGCTGCGGGGTGGCATCGTAAGCGAGACTTTGGAGTGTCCTGCAGTGACTGAGTGCCAGACAAGGCATCTCACAGTACTTGCGAAATCCAACTCGCGAGTCCTGTTTGCACTGCCACGGTCCGCATTCAACTGTCTAATAACGCTTTCATGCACAGTTCAAATGAAAATTTGCACATCCCCGGGGGTCAGGCGCGTGGGCTCAATCGCATCCGCTTGGCAAATGCTGTAAGTCACAACGAAGGCTGCCTCCTGCTGGAAGATGATAGTGAACTAAACAATGTTGGTAATGAGGCCTGTTTAACGTTCGCCATGTCGATGAACCCACCCATCCGGTGTCTGAGTGTCGCACTCAACATGAATCCCAGAGTGTCTTTAAGGGAGAAGTTGAGGCCGTGGGCAATTAGAAACTGCACAACACACTCTCATCTAAGACCAATGCTACTTAAGCTTGAGGAATATGATGAGGATTTACCTCTAGACCCTCGTACCCTACTACCCTGATAGCATTTAAGTCGTCCGGGGTTAGACATTTGATAGCATTGTGGGATATTACAGGAATAGTAATCTAATTGGCTTACGCAGCGTAGCCTGCGCGAGGAAATAAGCCTTTTGCTTCAACTGGATTCGGAAGCGCGTTCGAGCACGCACGTCTGCACACCTGCTGGAATTTTACTCTCCTGCTCGGGCGAGTTTGGGGCGCTGACACGTTTGTGCCGCACTCAGCGTTACGCCGTGCGTGGGTGAAGTCAAGTCACTCGTCAAGCCACTCATGCCAGAAAGTGTTTAGCCCATCACATCTGATTCGAAATCAACAACCGATGCTCATTGCGAATGGACAGGGGGAGGGCGGTATTGTGCGCCTTTGGAATGTCCTGTAGGTAGGCGCGACTGCACGCCAAGCAGGCCAAACGCCACAGGCGTATCGCACTAGTTCCCAGGTTCGACTTCCGTCCCGCTGCTTCGGCTCCTCTCTATCTGTCATTCATATGACTTATTTCTTGGCTCTTTAGCATGCACTGCTCAAACAACCATTCTCACTTCCCTGAGAGTCAGTCAAATGGGCTGAAACCAGTGCGTCTGGCAGATATCGTGAGTCCCAGTGAAGACTGTCCCTTGCCCCACGATAGTGAAATAAGTAATGCTATTAGGGGGGCCGATTTAATTTCGGCATGTCGATGCACCCTGCGCGCAGCAGCCAACATGAACCCCAGGTGAGGTTGAGGGCATTTAGAAGCCGCGCATCTCACTCTCAAATAAGATTACTATTACCTAGCCTTAGGGAATACGAGGAGGATATACCTCTAGACCCTTGCACCATACTGGTCAGCAAGACTAGTTATCCTCTGGTTCCAGTGGCCAAAAGAGAGTATTTTTACACATCGGCCCTCGATCATCAACTGATGCCAGAGATAGAAGATCACATGGATGAAGTAAGTGCTTCGGAAACCATAGAAGTGCATCTTAATTTCGATGGTACACCACTTTCTAATAAAACAAGAATCAAATTGTGGCCCATTCTTGGCATGGTTACTTTTCCATTCCGTTGTTTAGTTTTCCCTATATTCTGCGGCTCATCAAAGCCGTCAGATGTACATGAATATTGTAATGCTTTAATTAGTGAGATTGGAACTCTAGAATGCAGTGGATTATTAGTTTCAAAAATAGGACGATCTCTAGGCTTTAGGGTTACGGCCATCATTTGTCATGCGCCAGCTAGAACATTTATAAAGCAAATTAAGAACGTTAATGCCTACGAAGGCTGTGGGAAGATGATGTTTAGGAAGATGATGTACATAGGTATAGATGATAGTCCTAGGTAAGACAATGATTTTATGCTATATGTACCACACGACCATCAGGTCGGGCGGTCACCGTTTTTTACCATGTAATGTAGGCCTCATATCTAGCTTCCCTTTAGAACCTACGCATTTAGTTTACCTAGGTATAGTTAGAAAGATTTTGCAGTTGCGGCTAAGGAGTCCCGCGGGCAAGGAATATCGACTAGCGCCTTCAAGTATCCGCAGCATTAATGAGCGACTGTTGTCTTATAACAACAGTTTGCCAGCGGAATTTACGCAGAAGTCGCGAAAAGTAAGCGAATTCGATAGCTGGAAGGCAACAGAATTTAGAATGTTCTTACTCTATACTGGCTGTTTAGCGCTTAAGGATATTATTTTAGGTAAATATTACAGGAATTTTATGCAACTAGTTGTAGCAATTAGATTATTAAGTTCTAGCGCTGACTGTGTGCCGCATGCGGCATACACAAGGCGTCTATTAAAACATTTTAATTCGTCTTTTCAGCATGCATATGGTCCGGAGCACATGGGGTGTATAACATTCACAGTGTTATACACCTGCCAGACGAAGTAGAACGGCATGGACCTCTAGAGTCTTTCTCAGCTTTTCCATTTGAAAGCTTCTTAGGACGCCTTAAAAGGCTAATACGTAAGCCAAGTAGTCCTCTTCAGCAAATTTCACGTAGACTTAGCGAGGGATTACTGCAGGAGGATAATAGTGACTCGTCCAGTGACAAGTCAAGCTATAGAATAGCCGCAAATAGTGCGGACGCCTTTATACGAACAGAAGGTAGGTTTATGTACGTCAGATACGTACATTCTAGAAGCATTTCAGGTTTTAACTTGCCAGTATCGTTATTTTCTGATATTTCCGATTTTTTTACTTATCCTTTACCGTCATCGGCAGCGAACGTATATAAAAGCCAGGCTGTCCGATGATGTAGTTCAGCTAACCCTTTCCAGGAATTTCGAAAAGGCTTTCCCGTAGAAGACTTCTATGTTTTGGTTAAAATTATTCAATTGCTTAAAAATGTAGTAGACTCCAGATGTCCGTATAGCAATGTTCGGTTGCTGTACAACCATCCGATTCGCATATCTTTCGCGACTTGTGCGTAAATTCCGCTGGCAAACTACTGTTATCAGACTGGGTGAAACCAGTGCGTCCGGCTGATAACGTGAGTCACAGTGAAGACTGCCCCCTGCTCAACGACAGTGAACTCAGTAATGTTGTTAGGGAGGCCGGTTAAAGTTTGCCATGCCGATGCACCCTGGGCGCAGCAACCAACATGAACCCCAGGGTGTCCCTTAAGGGAGAAGGTAAGTTTGTGCGCAATTAGAAGCCGCACATCTCACTCGCATTTAAGATAACTTACGATTAGGACATACCATTAGACCCCCCGCACCCTACTGGACAGTAAGACTAGTTATCCTGTGATTCCAGTGGCCAATGGAGAGTATTTTTACACATTGGCCCTCGATCATCAACTGATGACAGAGATAGAAGGTCACATGGATGAGGTGAGTGCTTCGGAAACCATAGAAGTGCATCTTAATTTCTATGGTACACCACTTCCTAATAAAACTAGAATCCAATTGTGACCAACAGAATTTACGCAAAAGTCGCGAAAGGTATGCGAATTGGATGGTTGTACAGCAACCGAATATGCATACATGCATACAAAACACATGGTGTATAACATTCACATTGCTATACGAACCTCTGGAGTCTACTACACTTTAAGCAATTGAATAATTTTAACCAAAACATAGAAGTCTTCTACGGGAAGGCCTAAAAACTTATCAACATTCCTCGAAATAGTGAGCTAAACTACGTCATCTGACAGCCTGGCTACCGATGAATGCAAAGGATAAGTAAAAAAATCCGAAATATAAGAAAACAATGATACTGACAAGTTATGACTTGAAATACTGCTGGGATGTACCTATCTGACGTATATAAACTTGCCTTCTGTGCGTAAGAAGGCGTCCGCACTATTTGCGGCTATTATATGGACTAATGTGTCTAACGTAGATGGTACATGTGGGTTTGACTTGTTATTGGACGAGTCTGTAGCAGCCGCTCCAGCCCCCCTTTTCTCCGGCTCCGTTTTGTCGGTCGATGGCCGCGACAAGCACTGACAGGCCGCTGACACACGACCACCCCCGCCGGCTAGAACTGGGACACCTCCAGTCCAGCTGCAGTGACCCCCGCTTGCACTCACAAACTCCGACAGTTCGACCATCGGTTTCGATGATGTCCACCGTGTGCCCCACAGTTGCAGCAGCAATGGGAGCAGGGACGGTGACTTACGCAGGGGTTTATAGTGCCGGTAGACTTGCGTAGCATCTACCTGCACGCTCTCCTCCTTCCTCGCCCGAGCCCGGTGTCAAGACAGTGTCAAGAAGACCGGAGACGAGAGAGGCCGCAGGTGGATGGCTCGGACGGATCCTCACCTTGGCGTTCCACCACACCCCCTGGTCCACACAACAAATAACCAGTATTTCAACCAACACAAGAGAGATTTGGAGGCTGGCACGGCCGAAGCCGCACCTGGGCGTGCCGCCAACGCCTGTACTCACAAACTAGTATCACCTAACGCGCGTCGAACGTTTTGGCTTGATTTCCGTGAGGCCTAGTGAGTATGCGCGCTCTCCAGTCCTCCCCTAATTTGTCCAATCACACGACTACCACTCAGACAGTTATTCCGCCCCTCCCTGCTGACCCAGACACACGCCCGCGTAAAGACAAACCGCGACTGACCGCCACAAGTCACTATTATACTCTTGGAGCAATCCCTCACTACGCCTACGTGCAATTTGCTGCAGCGGACTACTAGGCTTTCGTATCAACGTTCTAAGCCGTCCTAAGAAGCTTTTAAAAGGACAGGTAGAGAAAGACTCCAGAGGTCCGTGCCTTTCGACGTCGTCTGGCAAGTGTATAACACTGTGAATGTTATACACCCCATGTGCTCCGGACCATATGCGTGCTCAAATAACAAATTAAAATGTCTTAGTAGACGCCTTGTGTATGCCGCATGCGGCACACAGTCAGCGCTAGAACTTAATAATCTAATTGATACAACTAGTTGCATAAAATTCCTATAATATTTACCTAAAATAAGATCCTTAAGAGCTAAACAGCCAGTATACAGTAAGAACATTCGTAGTTCTGTTGCTTTCCAGCAAATTTTGCGTAAATTCCGCTTGCAAACTATTTTTATAAGACAACAGTCGCTCATTGGTGCTGCGGATACCTGAAGGCGCCTGCGGGACTCCTAAGCCACAACCGCAAAATCTTCCTAGGTACACTAGATGCATAGGTTCTGAAGGGAAGCTAGATACAGGACTTACATGACCAACGAATCGCAGGGCGTCTTTAAGGGGAGCAGTCGAGGCCGTGGGAAATAAGCAACTGCACAACTCACTCTCATCTAAGATCAATACTGCTTAGGGAGTATGATGAGGATTTACCTCTAGACCCTCGCACCCTACTACCCCGGTCTAGACATTTGCTAACCCGCTAGGCTTTGCAGGAATTTTACGCGCTGACACACGTTAATGCCGCACTCAGCGTTACGCCGTGTGTGGACGAAGTCAAGTATCTCGTTAAGCCACTCATGCCAAAAAAGTGTTTAGCCCGTCACATCTGATTCGAAATCGATAATCCATGCTCATTGCGAATGGCCAGGAGGGGGGGGGGGCGGTATTGTGCGCCTTTGGAGTGTGTCCTGTTGGTAAGCGACTGCACGCCAAGCAGGCCGTCCATTTAAATACCCCACAGGCGTATCGTACTACTGCCTCTTCTGGTTTTTGTCTTACTCTTTTGACCCGCCTATATCTGCTGAATTTCAAACTCTTACGATTTAATTCTTGCTTTTCAGAATGAATTCCCCTAACAACTCATCTTGCGTCCCTGGAAGCCGGGCTGAAACGAGTGCGTCCGGCGGATAACGTAAGTCACAATGAAAACTGCCCGTTACTGAACGATAGTAAATTAGGTAAATTTGTTAGGTAGGCTGGTTTGATTTTGCTTTGCCAATGCACCAGTTCATCCCGGGGTGCAGCAGCCAGCATGAACCCCAGGGTGTCCCCTTTAGGGGAGAAAGTGAGGTTGCGGGCAATTAAAAGCCGCGCATCTCACTCTCAAATAAGACTACTACTACCTACCCTTAGGAAATACGAGGAGGATATACCTCTAGACCCTCGCACCATACTGGACAGTAAGACTAGGTATCCTGTGGTTCCAATGGGCAACGGAGAGTATGTGCACATTGGTCCTCGATCATCAACTGATGGCAATGTGTAAATACTTTCCATTGTCTACTGGAACCACAGGATAACTATTCTTACTGCTCAGTATGGTGCGAGGGTCTAGAGGTATATCCTCCTCATATTCCCTAAGGCTAGGTAATAGAAATCTTATTTGAGAGTGAGATGCGCGGCTTCTAAATACCCACAACCTCACCTTCTCCCCTAAAGGGGACACCCTGGGGTTCATGTTGGCTGCTGCGCCCCGGCATAAACTGGTGCATCGGCATGGCAAACTTAAACCGGCCTCCCTAACAACATTACCTAGTTCACTATCGTTCAGTAGCGGGCAGTCTTCATTGTGACTTACGTTATCAGCCGGACGCACTCGTTTCAGCCCGGTTGACTGGCTTCCAGGGACGCAAGAAGAGTTTTTAGGGAAATTCGTTCCAAAAAACAAGAATTAAATCGTATGAGTTTGTAAGTCAACAGATATGGACGGGGTCAAAGGAGCAAGACAAAAGTAAGACGAGGAACTAGTACGATACGCCTGTGGGGTAATTTAAAGGACGGTCTGTCTGGCGTTAAGTCGCCTGTCAACAGGACACACTCCAAAGGCTCACAGTACCGACCCCCCCCCCCCACTCGCAATGAGCATGGATCCTAGATATGACATAGAAGACCAAGCTGCACTTGAACAGGGAACGGACTCTCCCCTAGACTTCTTACCATTATGCTCTTGCAATAATCCCTCACTAAGTCCGCGCGCAATCTGTTGTAGCGCACTGCTCGGTTTTTTGAGGCATCCTAGGAAACTCTCAAACGGAAAAGCGGCGAAAAACTCCAGAGGTCCGTGCCTTTCTACGTCGTCTAGCAGGTGTATAACACTGTGAATGTTATACACACCATATGCTCAGTGCCATATATATATATATAGGCGTGGACTTCTAAACTAACAGGTCGTGAGTTCGAGGCTTGGGTGTTCCACACTTCGGGCTTGGGTTTGGCTGGCTCACGACGGCTAATAAGCCAGAAATGGCCATTCCAGTCTCCCTTGTCTTTGTCGGTAATACCATTCTGCCTCTATATCATGCGCCGCTGTGCGGCTGCTGGTTGGGCTCGAGAGAGAGCCGGTAAGGCACAACGGAACGAGTGAGTTCCGTATGAACGATCGGTGAGCGCCCCCTACCATTATATATATGCTGGAATGACACTAATGCGGCTATGTGTGTGCTACGTGCGACATACAGTCAACGGTAGAACCTAATAATCTGACTGACGCTGCCAACTCCATAAGATTTCTGTAATATGGACCTTCAATGAGGCCCTTCAGTGCAGAGAACGCGGAGCACAGGCAAGAACATCCGGAAGTCGGTTGCTTCCCAACTATCCAATTCACACACCTCTCGCGACTTCTGTGTAAATTCTGCTGGCAAACTATTGTTGCTATATGACAACAGTCGTTTATTGATGCTGCGGATACTTAAGGAAGCCAGTCGGTATTCGTTGCCAGCTGGACTCCTAAGCCACATCTGCAGCATATTCTTAACAACACCTACATACACAAAGTGCATGGGGTCTAAAGGAGAACTAGATACAAGACCTACTACTTTACAAGGCAAAAAGAGTGACCGTCCGAACTGACGGGTCTAAAATCGTCTGTACGCGCGTAGATGATTTGCCTAAATGAAGCTACGTATGTTCCACGAATGCTGTATTTTTCGCAGTCTTGGTAGGCATGCATATTCTTAATCAGATTAATAAATGCCCTACCTGGCAAATCACAAATGATCGCCGTGGCCCTAAATCCTGACTATCGTCCTATTTTTGATACACAAGTATTCTGCTGGATTCTAGAACTCTAATTCCCCTAATGAGAGCATTACAGTATGCATGAACACCTGACGGCTTTAATGTGCCGCAGAATATATCTACAGGAAATACTGATAAACGGAATGCAAAAGTTATCATATCTAGAATAGGTCATAATTGAATCCCAGTCTTCTTAAGAAGCAGTAAAGTACCGAAATTTAGGACCACTTCAGTGGTTTACGAAGCACTTACTACATTCCTGTTATTTTCTGTGTCATCAAATGATGACGGAGGCCAAGGTTGCCTATGAGGGTACGAGGGTCTGGAGGTATATCCTCATCATATTCCCTAAGCTTAACGCCAGTAGTGAGCTTAGAAGAGAGTGACGTGTCCGGTTTCTAATTGTCCACAGCCTCAACTCCTGCCGCAGGGATATCCTATGATCCGTGTTGGATGCGGCACCCAGAGATCGGGTGCGTGGTGCGTCGACATGGCAACCGTAAACAAGCCTCATTACCAACATTACTGAGTTAACCATCTTCTAGTAGAAAGCAATCATCATGATGACTTACCGCAATTGACAAACGGATGCGATTGAGCCCACGCGACTGACTCCCAGGGATGTGCAAATTTTCATTTGACGTGTCCATACTGAAAAGGTGGAAAAAACCAAGTCGTATGAATGGAGTAGCAGTAGACAGTAACAGGATAAACAGAACCGGCAAAGTGGATTTCGCAAGTACTGAGAGAGACGCCGGTGGGGTACTTT
>CACRXP010000254.1:819728-849654 GCA_902702965.1 Spirometra erinaceieuropaei
CGCTATCCTGTCAGCATGTCCTTCACTGCAGAACGCATATTTTTCAGTATTAATTGACATTGCCCTCCGGTCGCCGTATATACATTTTTTTGAAGCAGGCACACACACAGCAGAATTTATTGGTACCAACATGTATATATCTGGAGGAGCAACAAACACACTACTCCGATAATGAAAACGAGGAAGTTGCCGAAGCGTCAGTTCAAGTAAAATCTAGTCCATGAGCACACCCTATCTTCTTCCTCGTCTTCTTTTTAAGATGATGAACGCAAGATATGCGTATAAATTGAAAAACAGGCATCCCAGATACACGTAGCACACCTCGAAAGAAAAGGTGTTGTCTAAAAAAATCCCATGTTCTAGTTGTGATGCCGTCTATTGTGGCCAAACTGGAATGTCGGTCTCAACCCGTATATCTGAACATCGGTCAGCGGTAAAGAGACGCGACCATCTCTCCCAGGTGGCCATGCACACACTGGACACTGGGCACAAATTTGCATGGGAAAACAATCGCATTATTGGCGTCTGCCCAACAAGGAAAGGCTGCGAATTCCTGAAGGAAATGCACTCAGATGAGGCATTCATCAACCGGCATATCTATCTAGATGCCACATATAAAATCGTTAAGGACAGATTCAAACTGACTCAACCAATTCCGAGAAGATGACTTTAACCAATCATACAATCCTTTGTCAGACTTGGTCTAGAAGTTAATTGTTTTTGCACACCCGTTGTCTGAAGACGAGCTGGGGAACCAGTCTCGAAAATTTACACAATAAAGTTTACTGTTTCCCAAAGAATTGCATCTTCCTAAAGATATACATATATAGCAGCAAGGAGGGACGACAGAGAATGCGGGTAGATTGATACAGTACTGTTTCGGGCTTATTGTGCCTTCATTCAGCCAATCATAACCCTGACCACCAGCAGCTGGGACCAGAAACACAAACATGCACACAGACGCACCTGGCGCAGTCGGTCCACCACTGAGGCCTACCAGATGGGTCATAAGCACTTCATCGAACCGAAGTTCATCAATGCCTCGCCACCTGTCATTCTCTGTCGCTGCAGATCGGGTATTTATTCAATCAGGAAAGGGCGCACACCGATCTATTGGCTTCACGAAGCAAACAAGCTCCGTATGGGTGGCAAAGGTTTGTGTTTCTGGTCCCATCTGCTGGTGGTCAGGGTTATGATTGGCTGAATGAAGGCACAATAAGCCCGAAACAGTACTGTATCAATCTACCCGCATTCTCTGTCGTCCCTCCTTGCTGCTATTATGACTTGGCCGACTTCGGCTTGGTAATTGGTTGCCTGTTCGTGACCTTTGCCACCCATACGGAGCTTGTTTGCTTCGTGAAGCCAATAGATCGGTGTGCGCCCTTTCCTGATTGAATATACATATATGTACATATATATATGGGATGGTATCCACAAAAACTATGGAGATCGGAATGGCCGTTTCTGGCTTATTAGCCGTCATCAGCCATTCATACCCAGCGCAAAGTGTGGATCCCTTGAGGTTCACACCCGAGATCTTTTGTCATGGAGTTCGACACTCTACCACGGGTCCGTTGTCCAGTCGGTTTTGAACGGGAATATCAATTATGAGAGATGGGTGATCATCTATCTTGTTCGGATCTCAAGTGATCCAAACTTAGGGTTGGGTACGACTGGCTGATGATGGCTAGTAAGCCAGAAATGGCCATTCCGGTCTCCCTTGTCTCTGTCGGTACTATCTCATTTTCTTCTACAGCCAGTCGCTGCGCGGCTGCCTACGAGGGTTCTAGTATGAGCTCCAAGGTACGACGGAACGAGCACATTCCGTAACCTGATCTGTGAGCCCCTATCTCTCATATTACATGTATATATCGTCATTTTCGTCCCAAAGGGATTACGGTCCGATTACCCTCCCGAGTGTTACACCACAGCGTGCCGTGACCTTGAAGGACTGTTATTCAGGTTGGTGAATGAGCCCCGGCTTCTCGCGGCCCTAAACCTAGTGCTCTTCTTATCCACGGAACCATTCGGGCAGGAACGGGCCTTCTGTCCAGGGCAGCGGCATGTAACGGATGCATACCTTCTGCTCTAGCATAATGGCGAGATGATTTTTGAAATTACATTAAACGGTTTTCAAGCGTTACTCTTCCATGTGGATTTCCCCATAATACATTTCGAAGGTAATAGTTACTGAAACCTTCAAAAACAACTAAGAAAACGACTGAAAAATTGCTAACTTTTACTTTGAGACTGTTGAACTCAACGATATCACTGCGTGTTCCTTTATAGGACTGGCTGACAAAACTCTACCCGAACATCGTCAAAGTAAGTTTCCTCCATATCCCATTTCGTAGTTTTCTTTTTTGATTCTAATCGCGAGGTTTTTAAAGAGCGCAGTCCAAATTTTCTTTGTCTGTTGGGAGTATTATGATTTCCTCATGCACTAACTGGCCAACATAATTGATCACGTCATCTCCCATTCCTGATTATTTTTCACTAGGTTGCTGTATCAGGCAGCTTCTTATATTTAGCGGATTGGGCTGGTATTTGGAGGTTAAGATCACTTTGTTGCACGCGAACTGTGTCCGTAGGTGGGTCAAGGCACATTCAGGAGGGATTGGCTTATGTATGAACCTGCCAGCCCATAAGAAAGGCGTACCCTTGAAGCTCTTGCGGTAACTCAGAACCCTTCAAAACTGCCATCGGTTGAGATGACGTTTCGAGCGCGCTCAGAGGTCAGTGTACATAGGTTTGGGAAGTAGGGTGGTTTTTCGCACACGAGTCAGTGCATACTGTGACTTGTAGACCACTGACGGATGGGGAGACCTGGTGAATGTCGAGGTCCCTCACAGCCCACTTGCATGATCAGTGGACCGACCTACTAAGGGTACAACTCGAAAGCGTGTACCGCAGTCTGAACTAGGAATCCGATTCTCCGGAGCAGTTTAGGGTTGCCAGAAGGAGTATGACTGCTTTTCATTATTTACAGACTTGAATGTCAGACTTTCCGACAAGACCCTAACCTACGTCCTCCCTCTTCAAGGGCACGGTTCTTTCGCTACGCAATTTGCGTAAGCCTTTAGGCCGTGACCCTCTGGGGGGCTCATTTAACTTCTTTCATCCCAAGGCTTCTCGGCAGTGTGGGATAGAACATGAACTAGTGTACCCCCGAGATGACTGAGCCCACGCACGTTTTAGTTTCGGTAGGTAGGTCATCATGCTGCGTCGGCCCGACCGTATCGTCAGACAGCTGATAGTCCTTGACGGTCGACCGGGAGAAGAAGATATGATAAGGCCGACGCCAGGGAATCCATCCTCACGGGTCTAAATATATCATGACGCGCACAATCAATCATGGCTTGGGAGTCTGCCACCTGATAGGATAACTCGGTCCTCCCCTTCAGATTCTTTTGAAGGGGATTCAGGATTCTTTCAGCTTCCTGATTGTTTCACAATTTCGACACAGCATACGTATATCACATGCTTGCTATATGTAATTACGTACCTACACTTCTTTCCAACTTGTCTTACGTATTGTTTTTTTTCGTGACGTTATTGTAATCAATAGGAAGTTCAAAGGCGTCGGCCTACCTTTACCTTAATAGAACTGAACTGAACACACGAATTCCCTGCATTCGTATGCCAACCTTTAAAGGAATAGACAGTCCAATTGTGATATCTTTCCGTTGTTTGACCTCGGCCCTGGTCCGCCATTTTAGGTTGAACAGCCGCGTTTCGTAGAGCTGGAGGAGGTGTCCACGGAACTGCGCTTGAAGCAACTCCTATGGGACAGCATCACCGAGTGGGACCAGAAGCACCAGAAGTGGATAGAAGCGGATTTCATGTCCCTCGACCCCGAGGATGTGTCTGGAACTACCATGAAGTTCAACAAGACGGTCACTCAGTTGGAGAAGGGTCTCCCACCAAATAACGTCGTTCCCCTTCTGAAATACAAGGTTGACAAGATGCGAGTAATGGTAAGTGTTCCGTCCTCTCCTGAATGACAGAAAGAACGGCGCTCTTCTCAGTGAGATGTACCATCTGATTCTGTCAGTTGGTCCGTGGCAGTATACGTCCTCCACAAAGTTTAGGCTAGTGTTAAGCACATCTCCAGACTACACACCGAGTTTTGATCACGCAACGGTCACAATCGCGTATGTTTCGTGGTAGTGGCACGCCTACGTGCGGATCCACTCCGCGCCAGCAGCCTACGCCCTCTTCCGTCTCCGGCCTCCTGGACGTTGTCATGAGACCGGGCCTGGGTAGAAGAGGAGTAGAAAGTGAGGTAGGCGCAGTCAAAGTCCACCACCAGTATAAACTAGTTTAAGTTCTAGTTACTGTCCCTGCGACCATCCTGCTTGTAACGCAAACGGTGAGCATCGTTGGTAACGACAATCGGGCTGTCAGGGGTGGTGGTGGTGGTGGTGGTGGTGGTGGTGGTAGTAGTAGTAGTAGTAGTAGTAGTAGTAGTAGTAGTAGTAGTAGTAGTAGTAGTAGTAGTAGTAGTAGTAGTGGTCCACTGAGAACACACCAGACTGCTCCTTCCCGTCATCCTGGAGCACTTCGGTGGGTCCGTTACGTCTGAAGTTGGGAATGACCGAGGCGTCAGAGTCAGGCAATGTTGGAAGACACCAAAGCCCAACTATGTCGCAAATAAATATAGTGTAAGGTCAGACACTTAGCCACACAATTCTACTCTCGAATAATTAATAGCATTACGGCGGTAGCGTTATCAGGCCAACAGTTCGTATTGGGAATTACTTTCTATTTAACGCATAACAAGACCTCCTCGTCTGCTTTATGCTTAACAACTTCCCCGTCATGTAAAAACGTCATCCCGCCTTGTAGGGCAGTACTGGACACTGCCATTTGAGACGTTCTATGATGTAGCTTACCTTCTTGTCTACTGGTACCTCTCCCCCTTGTTTTCAGTTACCTGCCATATCGGACATGCGAAATCCTGCACTGAAGCAGCGACATTGGGCCCTGCTCGAGGAAGTCATCGGCTTTTCCATGAAGGAGCTGCCCATGCCACTCAATCTGGGCAAGCTGATCGAACTGAACGCGTTTCAGCACTCTGAAAAGATCCAGGAAATTGCTGGCATGGCCAGCTCGGAGGCCAGTCTGGAAATGTTACTGAAGAAGGTACGTTGATGGCTGGCCTGATTTATCTTGCAGAGGTGTCGGGACCTCCTGTCAACCTAGAAACCATGGGGAATTTTGTGATATGCGACCAGATATGTAGCAGCTGAAATAGAATATACACTGGCCCTAATACCATGACCTGCAGTACGCACACCTAATCGAAACAGTGCGATTTTTAAAAATCTTATCTCTTTGCAGGATTGGAACTCCTTCCAAGTAATATAGTGTCCGCCGAATGTTCAAGGCGTCCCGTTAAAGTCCCAGACAGAGGGGAATAACGACATCTGCAATAGCAAACTCGAGTAATAGTCACTGGCGCAAGTCGGCTCAACGATGTCCGCTAAATCCTCTTGTTCCATCCTTTAAGGCACCATGGTTGTCAGTTTGCAAGGGTCTAACCCTATGTGTTTCTCTGGCCAGATGTTTGCAAGGCTACGTAGTACAAGCACACAGTATATATGCAGAAGTCGGTGTCAGACATTTGCAATTTAGTTCGGAAGACGAAACCGTAGATCTGGGATTAGAACGCACATAATCAGCTGCACCACCCTGATTCGTAGCCAGTCGTTCTGTGTTTGAATTTCCTCTCCCCTCTCCTGGGAGGGGTGAGCCTTATCTCCTAAGCACAGTTATAGTCGAAGTTTTCACTTTTCTGACGTATTATAAACACGTCTGTGACCAGAATGGCAGTTTGAGGCTTGCTTCCATCTGGACGTAAATTGTCTTTTCTTTACCACCAAGGCTTACCTTCTTCCAATAAGTGTACAGGTTCCTTTTACTCGGCCCAAGAACTAACTATATTCCCTTACCCTGGGTCAATTTTCAGGTAGAAGATTCGTGGAAAACCACAGAATTCATTGTGTTGCCCTTCAAAGACAGCAAGGACGTCTTCATTCTCGGCGGAACTGACGAAATCCAGCAGCTATGGGATGACTCCAACATCAACATTTCGACCATTGCGTCGTCTCGCCATGTGGGACCCATAAAGCCGAAAGTCGATGAGTGGGTCAACAAACTGCAGCTGTTCGGCGAAACACTGGTAACATATTGTTTAAATTGAAAAAGCTCTTTGCTCGCGTTTCGGTCCGAAAGCATCCGCTTTGGTGAGGTACTCCGCGTACCCCGATTTTTTTAAAATTAAACGCTCATTGGCTCTGCGGTCACTTCGCGCCTTTTAATCTAAAAACCGGCCTTATGAACCGCCAATGCACGGCGCTAAATGTTCTAAATATCGTAAAGAAGATGAAAACACGATCTCTGGGACAGAAGGTGTATTAGTCTTTGCTTTCGGTCTCGTACAGGAAGTCATCGTCAGAGACTGTGAGAATGCGACATCAAATGAGCAGTTTTTGTAGTGAAGCCATGAAGGAGGGGGGATATGAGTGCAGAGGGCGGTGTTCGCGATAAGCTGAGTCCCACGGCCGCGTGACGGCGTGTACCCTTGGCTGAAAATTGGGTCTCGCCTCTTGGCCGCGGGAACGGAGCGCGTGATAGCAGGGAGGTATGTCAACGTGTCTGTTGATAGAGTTGGTGTCAGACACCGAGGCCTCCAACAGTTCTCGCCCTGTCTTAATGCTGGCCCGCGCTACTATCCGCGTGCTCGCGAAGTTGAATTCGTGGCCTTCCTCCAGGGTGTGAGTGACGCCCTGAGAAAACAGGTCGCCTCTCCGGACGCCCGTTTATGCTCCGTTATTCAGGAGCTAAGTCGGCCTCCGGTCTGTCCTGTGTAGTGGCGAGGGCAGTCCCGACATGGGATCTGATAAGCGACACCGGATTGTTCTCCCACGTCTAGTCGATCCTTCACTCGCATGATTTTGTTGCGCATGATCTCTGTTGGATGGTGAACGATACCCACGCCAAGCTCTACAGCGATACGTTTTATCGCTTCGGACACGTTCTTTATATATGGTTGAGGGTGCCAGAGTGTTGGCGGCTCTCCTCCGTTTGTTCGCCGTGGGTTCGTGCGGAGGCAGCGGCTGACGAAGTTATTCGGGTATCCGTTCCTTGACAGTTGGTCTTGAAGATGCCGAAGTTCTCGTACTCGTCCCCCTGGCTCACTGCAGTAGGTTTTTACCCTTTGGAAGAGTGTCCTAACACAGCTGCGTTTATGCACCATTGGGTGGTTACTATGGTAGTTGAAGATCTGAGTCGTGTTAGTCACCTTTCTGTACACCGTGGTGTTGAGTTCGCCGTTGGGTGTGCGTGTGACGAGATCGGCAAGGGAAGGCAGCTGTTCGGCATGCTCTTCTTCCCTTGTGAACTGAATGTCCGGGATGATGCCGCTAATCAGGTCTTGAAAGCCGGCCACGTACCGGCGTCAAAAAATCGATTTTTCGTCGTTCCCAAAACTTCCGTTGGGATGAATTTGATTGCCTATTGGCAGGGGGGCAGGATGAGGAAGCGGAAAGGGCAAACCAACTGGCATGAGTCACTGTCGTGGGTCCTTTGTGTCAATCGGCGGGATAGGCGTGTTCGATTCAGCAACCTGTTTCACTGCAATGGGTCTCAGTGCGCCGGTAAAGCGGCCTTACACAATTGCGTTTCGTGACTACTCGCTTCTATCGGCAAACATTATTTCTTTAAATTGTCCATTACTACATTGGCCTGCGATAAGTAATTACAAGTATATGCGCTTGTTCGCGCAGACTTATCTTGATCTGGAAATGACCGGAAAGCGTTTCCTGACTAGATGATTAGAAGTGCAGCCATCGCTCCTCAATCGCGAGGGTTGCGTTCCGAAGCCCTCGCATGAGGCGAAAATCCGGGAAGTAAAAGCACATGTTTCCAGGAGTATTTTATACACTTTAAGCCCTTATAAAAAAATTTTAAACATAAGTGAAGAAGAAGAGTCGAGCACCGGAACACTTTGTTTATTAAGTGAAGAAGAAGAAGAGTCGAGCACCAGAACACTTCGTTTATTGTCCTGAGCTTTCAGACTCGTACAGGAGTCTATCGTCAGAGATAGTAGCAGCAACAGAACAAGCGACAGTTATAAGGCATGTAGGCCAATCATCCACCGACGGCGCAAAACTGGAGGTGACTACGCAGGGCTCTGTACGCTGGCGCCAGATCGACCGATCTGACGATGAACTGTTGTGCGAGTCTGAAAACTCAGGACAATAAACAAAGTGTTCCGGTGCTCGACTCTTTTTCGTCACTTATGCATACACCTGGAACTCGAAATTTCGACTCCATTTCTTACACCGTTTTACAGCATAAACCCCGTTAATTCTCTCAGCTATTGGGCAAGATACGCTGGAATTAAGGCGCTTAACCGCGTTCTCTGATTGGGTAACTTCACAGCCATCTGTAAATAGTGTCCCATTTATGACATTAACTGGGCAATCCGACTGAGGAACCATGTACCAGAAATAAAAAGACTCATTGTCCTCAACCCAGCAGAAAATCCGCTAAATATATTAAGATTTGCTTACCTATGAAGCCGCGAAAGTCGAAACTCGAAACAACAAGGGATTCCTGAATAAAAATTCCACAAAAAATCAGACAGGCACCTCGACTTCAAAAACGCAAACTGTTCTCCTACAGCAGTCTTAACTAGCCAACGTGAACGTAAACTGCAAGAGGTGGTCTTATGCGTTCCTCTTACCGCCCCCCCCCCTCGACCCTGATAGGAAGAATGGATGAACTGCCAGCGGGGCTGGATGTACCTGGAGAGCATCTTCTCCGCGCCTGACATTCAGCGTCAACTGCCCAGCGAGGCAAAGAGTTTCATGGCCCTCGACAAGTCCTTCAAGGATGTCATGCGCAAGGTCCAGAAGGTCCCTCTGGCCATGCGTGCTGCCACCCAGCCGGGTCTCCTGGACACCTTCCGCAACAACAACCAACTGCTGGAACAGATCCAGAAGTGCCTGGAGGCCTACCTGGAGTCCAAGAGAGCCGTCTTCCCCCGATTCTACTTCCTCTCCAACGATGAACTGCTCTCCATCCTGGCACAAACACGCAATCCGTTGGCTGTACAGCCACATCTGCAGAAGTGCTTTGATGCCATCAGCAAGCTTGAATTTGCTCCTAATCCGGAATATACTGAGAACTCCAGCGGTAAGAGCTTGAAGATTTTGGTCTGTTCTATGTGGTTTTTTGAAGGCCACGCTGCCAAGACTGACATGTATACATATATATGTGTATGTTTGTAACGTCTATCACCCTTCTCTAGAGCCACGCTTCACGAACGACATTTTGGCAATGCTGTCTCCGGAAGGCGAGCGTGTTTCTCTCGGAAAGGTAAGTATTCACATGTTTTGTTTGCCTTTCACGACAGTTCGACCGTCGTTGACGAGATTTCCATCGTTTGCCCCTCGGCAGGGTTGGAGCAGGGACGGTTACTTGTGCGAACATTTAGTTGACAGTGATAGTAAACTTGCGCATCATCTACCGCAGTCTCTCCTCCCCTCACATGGATCAGGTGTCAAGACAAAGTCAAGAAGACCGGAGGCGGGGGAGGGCGCAGGTGGATGGCACGGTCGAGCCCGCACCTTGGCGCTCCACTCCACACCCCTTGGTTCACACAACGAATGACCAGGTTTTTGACCAATTACAACAATGAGGGGGGGCGGTAGGGGTCCCAGTGTGCGCGACATCTACCGGCAACCCGGTCTGCCACCGCACCCCGAAATTTTGACATTTGTTATGGTGTGCAATCCGATATGGCCCCCGTGTTGGTCCGGCGCATCTACCAGGTGGCCCGTTTGGGGGCACGCTTGCCTTTTACAAACCCAACCGCTCAAACCGTTTTCGTTTTTTTTCTGATAACAGTCATCGTTCTGGTAATCGACATTGGCTTAAGCACGCTAACCTGACAGAAAGACAACGGGTAGTTGAGCAACAAAAAACAAAGGACTGTTTCACTGAGATTGCCACACAAGCAACAGCTTACAATGTGTTGTTCCGCATTCATGTGGCCGACCGGTTTTGAGCGTTAATCAGTGCTTTTGAGATCGGCAGTCGGAATCCTAAACGTAAAAGGCCAGTGTGATGTGCGTCTGAATGTGTTTTCCGTGGGACCACTTTAGTTAGTCAGAGAGATGACAGGAGTGATAGCTGTTTGTTACACAGTTTCTCTGACGGATACTCGAAATTATTTCAGGCAGAAAGTAAACTTGGGCTAGGGTTCGTACTTCAGTAGTACACTAAGAAGAGGAAGAAAAAAGAAGGAGGATAAAAATAATATGACGAAGAAATTTCGAACCCTGAGCGAGAAGCTATATTTCTTTGTCGTGTCGCACTCGTGCTCAAGTTCATAATTAGGGAGATAAAACTTTGTTGAAAACAAGCATGTACAGCAGAATTTATTGGGGCCAACAAATTTCGTGACGGCTTTTCAACTGCAACCCGTCTCTGCATAACATAGGTAACGAATGAACGCGCACAGCAGTATGAATTTGTACAGAATGGCAGTGCATAGGAGCAAGGTCAAAGTTCAAAATAATCAATAATCAGCTAAGACGTCCACATAAGCATCAAAAAGGAAAAAAGGAAGACGAAATGTTAACAACAAATCACAGTCAGAGGAAAATAGAGGCGTGAGATTACCAGGGCAATTGCAGATTGATCACATGATCTAACTGCTTGCACAGGTCTGGTTTCTCCCTCCGTATGTAGGCTGCTTCCAAATAACGCAAGGTTCGAGTTGTACGTGCTCGGACAAGTACTCGAAAGGATGCTTTAGGGTCGACAGCATGACCGCTATCTAACAGGTGTTTCGTTATAGACGAACGGGGGGTTCTATTTTTCCTGCCTAATTAGCTTTTCAAACAGGAAAATAGAACCCCCCGTTCGTCTATAACGAAACACCTGTTAGATAGCGGTCATGTTGTCGACCCTAAAGCATCCTTTCGAGTACTTGTCCGAGCACGTACAACTCGAACCTTGTGTTATTTGGAAGCAGCCTACATACGGAGGGAGAAACCAGACCTGTGCAGGCAGTTAGATCATGTGATCAATCTGCAATTGCCCTGGTAATCTCACGCCTCTATTTTCCTCTGACTGTGATTTGTTGTTAACATTTCGTCTTCCCTTTCTTCCTTTTTGATGCTTATGTGGACGTCTTAGCCGATTATTGATTATTTTGAACTTTGACCTTGCTCCTATACACTGCCATTCTATACAAATTCATACTGCTGTGCGCGTTCATTCGTTACCTATGTTATGCAGAGACGGGTTGCAGTTGAAAAGCCGTCACGAAATTTGTTGGCCCCAATAAATTCTGCTGTACATGCTTGTTTTCAATTCATACCGGGGAAAAAATGCTTCAAATAAAACTTTGTATTGATGGCCACTTGCCTTTATCAGATTGGGCTAGTTCGGAAACTGATTGATTTCTATTAAATGCGGCCGTATACTAGCTGATACGCCTGTGGACGGTGTGTTTTCGGCGACAAAGGATTTACCAGTCTGATCGACAGTCTGATCCCATGAATTTCTTCAGTAAGTGACGAAATTCAAGAAACAAACTATATTTAGAAAAGGGGATGATGCCTCCCGCACTTTTGTAAGGGCAAAATCAGCGACACAAGCATTTACCTCGGCATCATTTTAAACCTACGCTACGTACCACCTGATCGACCCGTAAAACGGGTCACGCTGTAGACGCGCTGGACCAACACGGGGGGTACATCGGATTCTGGCAGGCGTTGTCGGAAATACGCACCCGTGACAAATGCCAATATTCGGGACTTGGTGGCAAGCTCAGCTGCCAGTTGGAATCCCTGCCACCCTCCCCTCCCATTGCTGTTGTTGGTTAAAATCCTGATCAAATGTTTATTGTGGAACAGGGGGTGTGGTGGTACGCCTAGGTAGGGGTTTACGTCGTTCCAGCCACCTGCGCCTTCTTGAGTTGGTCACGACACCGAGTCCAGGCGGCGGGGCAGGAGGAGAGAGTGCGGTAGATGTTGCGCAAGTCTACTCTCACTATAAACTAATTCTAGCGCAAGTCACTGTCCCTGCTCTCACCCGGTTGTGGGGTACACGGTGGACATCGTCGGTGACAACGGTCGAACTTTCACCAAAACAGAAGACAGGCGGGGATGGCAGAAAACTCAGCAGCAATCATTACAAGCACATCAACGTCTCCGACCTCCAGTTCAGGGCAGGGTGTTTTCTGCCTGGCGCATTCCGATTGGTTAGTCTCGGGGCATAAACGTAGGCAGACCACACACGAATGACCGGCGTCCGAATATCGCGCACGCCCAGGGGGGCTGCCGCAGGTGAACGTCCAACGAGAAGAATGGCGCGTTGAGTTCCATACTGCCTAACTAGGTCCTTTTCGAGTCCACGTTTTAGTGCACTAGTTCTTCGGACAACAAACCTTACCCGATGGAGCGTCATTCACTGTTGTCTTACGCCGACCCAACCCCCGTCCCCCCCCCGAACCACAGGGCCTGAAAGCTCGAGGCAACGTGGAAGAGTGGCTGGGCAAGGTGGAGGAGGCCATGGTGACGAATCTGCGTAGGCAGATGAAGCAAACTATCGCCGACGTCTACTCCATGTCGCGGGAGGAGTGGCTTACTAGCCACACTAATCAAATCACTCTCACAGTGGAACAGCTAATGTGGGCACGCAGCATCAGCGAGATTTTGGATGGGGACGGCGATCGTCTGGCAGGGATGCAGGACTACGAGAAGAAGTCTTACGATGTGAGTTCCCCCGCTGCCCTGTGTCTTCCTACAGTCTGAGAACTATTTTCGTTATCTTTTGTGCATAATGCTACTGTACATATTTCAGTAACGTTTTCTTTTTTCAACTAAAGTTTCTCCACAAGTTCATTGCACGCGAATACTGACATTCCCCTTTATGCCTGCAGATAACTGAAATCATACTACTTTATCCCTAGACTGACTATTGTACAACTTACCTAATAGCGGCAGTGTTTCTAACGCCTGGAATAATCCGTTTACCTGCACAATTTCGACAATTCTTCTGTAGCTGCTTGGTGTTTCCGTTTTCAACTTTTTGATATACTTCCCTTCCTCGTAACAAATAGGGAGTTCGTAGATGCAACACCTGCTGAACGGAACTGAACTACGGGGCATGATATTACAAAACCTGTTATTTTTTCCATTCGTAGGCTCTAAATGGCCTTGCTAAGATGGTCCGAGGCAAACTGCCGAAACTGATCCGCATGCTGATGTGTTCGCTGATCACAATTGACGTGCACGCCCGAGACATGGTCACCGAGATGGTTGCAAATCAAGTGGATTCATCTAATAATTTTGAGTGGCAACGGCAACTTCGGTATTACTGGGACACTGACATTGACAACTGTGTGGTACACATGTCTACCTCAAGATATGTCTACGGATATGAGTACCTGGGGGCCTCCCCTCGCCTGGTCATTACCCCGCTCACTGACAGGTGGGTAACCTTATATATATATATATATATATATATATATATGCCCATTCCTTACTTGCTACTTACTATGTTTTTATCAATGCCCGCCTCCTGATCGTTGGTACAGATGCTACCTCTGTCTGATGGGAGCTCTGCAGTTGGATCTGGGAGGAGCCCCCGCCGGACCCGCAGGGACGGGGAAAACGGAGACCACTAAGGATTTAGCCAAGGCCCTGGCAAAGCAGTGTGTCGTATTTAATTGCTCAGATGGGCTGGATTATAAAATGATGGGCAGATTCTTCTCCGGCTTGGCCCAGTCCGGTGCCTGGTGCTGCTTCGATGAATTCAACCGAATCGACATTGAAGTCTTGTCAGTCATTGCACAGCAGCTCATCACCATCCGGTTAGCGAAGGCCGCAAAGGTGAGCTTTTCTAATTTGGTTTTGTGTAGTCATGTGCTTACGTCTGTATCACTTGCCTCCATCAAAAAGACGATTGCATCGCCATCAGCATACATCTATTCGCAGACTGACCTGGCGAATGTCACTAATCCTTGCACTTCGGAGAAACCTTCCGAAATTTATTTATATCGATACAGCCTAATAATGCTGCCGAGAATGCTGCATCATATCTAGTGAGTGAACCTGAGTCTACTTTATGCACTGGGTACAACTCAGATCAGAAATTTGGCTTTGTGAGGTTGTTTCACAAAACATGAGTTTGTCAAATTGGAGTACGAATTAGGTGGTAGAAGCATCAACTTTCTAAACTAGAAAATACCCTAATGGACGTTAGTGACGCATAAATACTAATTACACGGAGTAATTTGCGGAATAGCAATGTTCATCCACGTGGCTAGTTAATAAGTTCCTAACCCAATGTACTATAATTAAATTTACGGTTGGATCTTATTTCATAGCCGTATCTGCAGTAGACAAGCCCCAGCTTAACGTTAAACCCTAATCCCCAACCCCTAACCCTTAACAGGTACGGTTACGAAATAGGGTCTTGCCGAATTTACGCCTCATCCCATAAGGCCAGCGTTCACTGATCCGCAATGCCTTCCGTGTTGTCTCTGAACTCCGGTCTAGACGCGTCGTTGGCAAAGGCAAGGGTGCCTGGTGTGGCCGTTTCTGGTGTGTATGTCAGAGAGGTGCATCCCTGACCTACAGCACGAAGGGCTCATCCCCGAACCTGGGTTCATTTGACGACAAGTCCGTGGTCCTTACCAATATGACCTGATTTCAGAACGAAGCAAACTGATCTGCCAATTGCTCCGGCCTCAGCTGCACGGCAGGATGAGGCAGATGTGAGCAGTGTTCGCCCCTGCGAGATCGATAAAGATCACTCTCATGAGATAGAGGGTTTTCTCGAGACCGCGTTCCATGCACGAGACTTGTGTGATGACGAATTACGTGTGTACGAGATGAAGATTACTTCGCAGCTCTATTGACTTTTACTCCGCCGTCATCGTGGGCATTGGCACAGGGGTTACGATGGCAGGTCTGTGGAGGCAGCAGGTGGAGTTGCCGTGCTGTTGTTGTATTGAGTTCGGTGATGTCCCACGAGGCCGAGGAGTGCTCGAAATGTCCGCTGACAGTCTGAGCATGTTGGAGGGGCTTGGGTGTTACCGTGTTACCATCCACTTTAGGTTAGTCCAACTTGTAACCAACATTCTCTAAAGTTCATCAAGTTAGGTTATGTGGATGACAGTATTCAGTGAATTTTTGGAAGGCTTTCTTAGATAAATACTTAGGAAAACAAGTTAGTGTCATGCGCAAATGACACTGTAGAAATTTTTCAGTAGCGGTTATCGGAGAGATCTTGAGGTACATTTTTTTCGTTTTTAGGTCAGTCGGTTCATGTTTGAGGGTCGTGAAATCAAGCTTACGCCCTCGTGTGCTGCGTTCATCACCATGAATCCCGGCTACGCGGGCAGGACTGAACTGCCGGACAACTTGAAAGCCCTCTTTCGACCTATCTCCATGATGGTGCCTGACTATAGTACGTTTAATTGTGTCGCAAAGCATATCTACCGCTACTTGCCTTTTTCGTTCTCAGTTTTTTCCTGCTGGTGACCTCGATAATAACAAATGAGTTTTAACCGCCATCCCAACCCTCCTCCCCCCCTCCTCCAATCAGAACTGATTGCCGAGGTCATCCTGTACTCTGAGGGCTTTGAGTCCTCAAAGACACTGGCGTTGAAGATGACACAAATGTACAAGCTGTGCAGTGAACAGCTTTCCCGTCAGGACCACTACGATTTCGGTATGCGAGCCCTGAAGTCTGTCCTGGTGATGGCCGGCGCTCTGAAACGCGAGAATGCCGACAAACCGGAGGACGTTGTTCTGATTCGAGCTCTGAAGGATAGTAATTTGCCCAAATTCTTGGTCCAAGATGCTGTCCTGTTCCAGGTGAGCCTTTGTAAGATTCGGTGACCGGCCCGTAAAATAGCATATAGTGCGACATCCCTGATGTCAATTTCTATTATCGTCTTTTTGCTACTAACCGTTTGTTAGTAACCAGACTTTATAGACTTGTGCAGCACCTGCCGCACCCGCCCACCTGAACTCGGTGCCATGATAGAATCGAGAAGCCGGGGGAGAGGGAGGGGGATTGGTTCGGGCGCAGTGGCGCGTTCTTCACACCGCCTGGTCCCCGCACAATGGATCAAGTTTTCGCAAAACGGAAAGAGCGGCTCGAATTCAAACTGACTGGGAGGGGGAGGGGGGGGTCATATGGGCCACATTCACTGGGAGCTACTGAGCCTGACTCTCCGTCCAGTCAGTTCGTAGCCTTACAGACCACGACTTCCAGCGCGTCGTCAAAGTTGCAAATCACATCACTTTTATTATGGTGAGGGAAGCTTTGCTGTGGTGGGGGGATGAGATCTCCAGCATCTGCGCTGGATCACGTAAGTAACACCCCAGAGAAGCCTGGATTCCTGAATAACAGGCGAGAGGTACGAGTTCGGGACCCAAAACGTTCCGTGTAGAGCTGCATACAAGTGCCCAAAGGCAAGCTTTGGTGGCTGTTGTCATCCTCTCGGCCGATACTTAGCCAATCAGTGAGTCACCAATATTGATGTGGAACCGGGCGTTTGTTGCATAGCATCCATATGCATTGACGTCATCAGGCAGTATAACCCGCATGATTGCATGAACCAACGCACCTGGACAGAGAGGTTGGAACGTCTCTAAATGACCTTTCCTTCTACGTTACCCCATGAGCCGTAGCAGTTTTGAATTAGTGCGACAACTTGCGCATACGATGTCACTGACGCATGGGAGAGGCTACATTTCTAACACTGACAATGCAACTAAGGAATTTTTCTACACGAAGAAATGGATATAAAGAAGCATAGTGTGGGCTCAGATCTTTTCATACAGGGAGTTTAGCTCTGATGTGAACAGCGCCTAGTCGACTTGGCAATTTAACACATCGTTGGCTTTAGTAAATTCCCAGGATCCTCCGGTCCTCTCACTCTCCTCTGAAAAACGTCTTTTTTCCGAAAGAACCCTTGTAGAATTCTTGGCAAGTTGAGACTCACGTATAATCCAAAACAGATTTCGGTGTATATACGGTACTATTGATAGAATAAGGTAATCATAAAAAAACACACAAACCTCAACAATGGATACCCTAGACAAAGAATTCCTTTGTTACTGTTCGGGCAAATCGAATTCCCCGCTCAAGGTCAGAATACGAAAACTAGTTAATTAAAAGAACGCCGGTCACGCTCGAAAGAGGGTTACAAAAAGGGGGGAAGGGGAATGTCAACAGGGGCCAAATGTGGAAAAACTTACGAAGAGGGCGTGGAGAATTCCAAATTTTGGCCAGATGGATACAACAACCATCATATTTCAATCATTCCCTGAAGTTTATATGCAATTGTAGTCGAAGCGGAATACTAAAAAAGGGGGACGAAAGCGATTGCTCCTGCTCTAACGTTGTCTGAACGGATGGTAGGGAGACCAGCTCCTTGGACGGCATGCATATTCTGTCAGCCTCGGAAATCAGGAATTGAACGCACCAAAACTCGCCCTACTTGTACGACTCCTAAAAGTCCTAGAACACTGGGGCCATTGGCGTGACGGTCGTATATTTGCTGTTTCGTACGCGAAGATCCCCTCCCCCCACGGAAAACGCCCGAATGCTTGACCGGCCACTGATTGAGCTGCACACATGAGGAAGGGGATCACGCTTGCTCGACGCTGCACCACATGCACTTCGCAGCCGGATGAGTGGGGGGGGGGGGTCGCGTTAGGTCTTTGTGATTCCATCCTGCCTCCGTCCTCCGTAATATCCTGAAAGTCCCCCATGAAATCCTCCACTTTCCCTTGACAGGCCATCCTTCAGGATCTGTTTCCGGGAGTGGTGCTGCCTGAGCATGACTACGGTCACTTCCAGGCGGTCATCGAAGAGGTGACTGCCTCATTCGGGCTCCAGGTAGTGCCACAACAGGTTACCAAAGTGATCCAATTCTACGAGACCTTGTTGGTACGGCACGGTGTGATGCTTGTCGGTCCCACGGGTGGCGGCAAGACGACGGTCTACAAGATCCTCGCAAAGGCGTTGGGGAATCTGCATGCTGACGGTTTGGGGGAGGAGAACCCCGCCTACCAGCCAGTGAAGACCTATGTGCTCAATCCAAAGTCCATAACAATGGGAGAGCTCTATGGTGAAGTGAACGCTGTTACCTTCGAATGGCACGATGGTCTAATGGCTTTCATCGTGCGCCAAACCTGTGTGGTAAGTAGTTTGGGGGCGCCCCCTGCCTACTTATATGCTGATCGTCGCACCCATGAGTGCGTTGATGGGAATTCGGTCTCCTAAAATAGGTTGGATTTTTCAGCCAGTGATCAGGTGTAAGGAGCGCGCTTACTGCACAAACATCCATAAACAGACGCATCTGTTGTGTTAAACACCATGATAGTTTAAAGCCACCGGGTGTCCCACTTCCAGTATATAAGTGATTTTCCCGGCGAATCCATTGGGAGCACATTTAAGCTTTTTAACAGATGACTTAAAGTAGTTCGAGTTCCCCTCAGGCTCTAACAGAGAGGTCATTATTGTAATCATGGCAATGTAGAATGGCAAGTAAGCTGTCTCTATTTGTACAACCATATAGGACCCAACCAGTGATCACCAGTGGATTATCTGCGATGGCCCCGTCGATGCGTTGTGGATCGAAAACATGAACACTGTGCTGGACGACAACAAGATGCTCTGTCTGGCAAACTCAGAGAGAATAAAGCTAACTCAGTACGTCCACATGCTTTTCGAAGTGGCGGATCTCGCAGTGGCTTCTCCGGCTACCGTAAGTCGATGCGGTATGGTCTACGTGGACCCCAACGACCTCGGCTGGCTGCCTTATGTCCAGGTAAGAATTTCACTGAAACCGCTTGAGCAAGACGAATGTCTACAGCGGCTGAGACGGTGGATGTACCCTGGCCACCGCAATTCAAGGGACCGGTCCCGTTTAGAAGGGCAAAAACCAACCAGTAGGAGGCGCTTATTTTGTGTAGGAGCTAGATGCCTGCACGCGCGCCTCACGCTGGGGTGGCTCAAGTGAGAGCTAGCGTCAGCTTGGCGAGTCGATTGGGTAGTCGCAGTGTATGTGAGTGACCGTGATTGGCTGTGCTTAAGGTCGAATGCCCAATCCGCTTGGAGGGTTGGATCACGTGACTCCATGCGCGGCCTAGTGCCTGGGGCGCTTGGGCGCTGTACGTCTGTGCCCCTTGCTTGATGTGAAAGCGACAGCAACCTATTTCAAACCTGCATGTCACGCAAAACACCAAAAGCAACAGTAGGTTTACATAATAGAGCATGCGACGGGGCAAAAAATGAACAAAAAAGATTATACGCTGTCAGAAACTTCCAGTTTTTAAAGAATCTTCATAATTGCAGCCTCGTAGCGGCGTAAATATTCGTGGAATTTATACGGTTTTCACGCATCGTGGAAGTTGAGTTTTTATGCGGTTCGATCTGTTGGAAATCAGATACTCAGTCCCAAAAATCCACTGGTATTTTAATTTGGAAATGTTGGCCTCGTCAAATGGAACTAAATTCTTGCATAGTCGACATCTATTTGAGGGCCGGTTGAGTTGAGGGTGAGGTTTCTGTCATTTTTGGCGGGGAGTGCACTAAAAGGCAGGTAAAGCTCGGGCTCGTCACAGCCAACATGGTTCCTGTTCTGGTTTAGCTCGACAAGCACTCGGATTCTTGGAGAGCCTTAGACCCACGAAGATATGGAACAGGCGATTTGGGGAGATTCGGCCGACTAAGTTCATCACCGTTGCTGGCCGGCAGGCGAGTTTTACTCCGAGGATTTCTCATAACGGCATGGAGATTGGCAGTGATGAGAGGGAGGGAGAGAGATAGCCTTTATCTTGAATAAATTAAAATGTCCTGGTAAAAAAATCCTTCGAACACCACGGATCAAAGACAGCCGAAAAAAACATCTCCTTAGATGTCGAGGTCGGTATTAGGTTAAATATTCATTTGCATTCGGAAGTACGCTGGTTATTGCCACCTTGACTACGTCGTTAACCAGCGCGAATAGACGTCGAACCAATTTCATAATACTGAGGGAAAATATTCAGACTGCTGCATTAAAATAGAGGAATGTCCATGAGTTATTTAAGGATGAAAATGGCGACTCAGTTTGGAAAGTCCGTCCACCCTTCTAGCATCTCCAAGGAAGACATGACGATCAGTGACTCCTAGGTTTTAGGCCGCTGGTCAACTACACTCTCTAAATGTTGCAACCTATATGGCTACCGATCTCTCTCTCTCTCTCTCTCCTCTCTCTCTGTTTATTCCCCCGATGGTGAATTCAGACTGAAATCCGAAACACCAGAAGAATTAAATGCATGTTCTACCTATCGAAAGCCGTTCTCAATGATCTGGCACCAGCCTTTGTGTAAACGTCGTCGGTATACCGACTGGCGGCAGAGCAGTGTCTCTCAAACTGGCTAAGTCAACAGTCTAAGTTTCAGTCAGAGGGCCGGCTGACGTTTACAAATAGGCCACGAACGGCAGTTTCGATGTCCACGCCCTTGTCGGCCATCTCCCTCGCTTTAGCGGCTTCTCTCGATCATAAATAACTGCAGTAAGAGATATGAGGTCAGAAGGGTATTTGATCATCTCCGTCTATCCGTGTTCTGCTTGTTTGCAGAGTACTGACGGGTTTTTTTTATTTTTTTCTTTTTCTATCTTCAGACCTGGATGTCCACGATGCAGACAAAACTGAGTGAGGGCGTCAGAAACTACCTGATGAAACTCTTCAATACGTATGTTGATGCCGGTCTCAAGTTCATCATGAAGATACCCACGATCATCCCGCAGGTAAGTCCGCCCCGCATGTATGAGACTGAACTGGTCTTGTGCCTTCGAGGACACCTTGATATTAAATGAATTCAAAGTCAGACGTGGGTGCGTTTCCGTTATTTTGATCTACTGCAGCTGATCCAGCTTCCGCCTTGAGTGCACTTTTTTGGTCCTGTCTGATGATGACGGTCTGTCAACCAAACGCACAGGCATGCCTTAAGTATCCTTGCAGAAAAAAGTTGTTTACGTCTATTTTCAAATGACAGAATTTTGGTGTTGCGATAATTCCCATAGAGCAATTCAGAAGACCATTTGGCGAGCATACACGGGCTTTTGATAAATTCTTGTCGGGCCAGTACATTTACAGTAGTTGGGCTAACTCCTGAAATGTCAACCGAAATGCGTTTTCGTTTCGCAAAGATTAATTAAGAAGGGTTGTAATATTAATCAGCCTGCAACATAATTCTATAATAATCCAGTTACCTGAGGCTGCAGGCTTTCAAACAAACTTCTTTCCGGCTGTATGCAATAATCGCACTCTGCAAAAAAACGACTACTAAATTAGCAGGCATTTTTCTCATTGATTTTCAATACCTTTAAAAATTCAATTATATTTCATGAAAAACATGCATAAAAATATTCATTCTATTGCTCATTCGGTAGAAAATTACGTCTTCTTCCAGTTTTATACTCGAGAGAAGAGTATAGTTCGGTTTTCAGAAACCTTTCCAATTCCCGAATAATTTTTAACCCGATCTGCCGTTACACTGGCATTCAAGGTTTCCAAACTACAAGCCGTGTATTTTACGCGCACGAAAGACCATATCTTTGTCTACGGTATTGAGAGGCGATTATATGGGGTTCATGAAATCCAGCAGTGGACTTGAGCCATATTGTTGACTTTACAAACCACATTGGTAAATTCGGAGGCATGACGTTTCATGAACGGCCATTTCACGGTATAAAAAATCTCAATTGGAAACTTTTTTAAAACCGAATTATACCCTTCGAGTAGAAAATTGGAAAAAGACGTCATTTTCTACCAAATGAGCAAGAGGGCGAATATTTTTATGCATGTGTTCAATGAAATATAATTGCATTTATAAGAGCATCGAAAAACCAGTAAGAAAAATGCATGCTAATTAAGAAATCGTTTTTACAGAGTATAGTTTTTGCATGCAGCCGGAAAGAAGTTCGTTCAATAGCCGCATCCTGAGTTAACTGAATTATTATAGAATTATGCTGTAGGATGATTAGTTTTACTACCCTACTTAATCAGCCTTTTCGAAACGAAAACGCATTTCGGAATTTCGGTTGACATTTGATGAGTTAGCCCACCTACTGTATATTGGGAAAGAGGTACAAAGTAAAAACGTGTGAACGATAACAGACATCGATTACGGTTCGTCTTTTCATACAAGCGGGCTGCGTGGATAGGTGTAGGGGGCAGGGAGAGGATGTAGTAAGTAGCAGTGAGGGTTACGTAGAGCCGTGTCACAAGAGGAGGGGGGAACGGGGGCGCGGAGACATGCGTGCAGTTAATCTACCTTTGGCCATGGTAGACGTGGAACGTGCAAGAGATTCTTCTGCGTTCACAGGACCGACCTCTGTAGCCTGATGGCAGTCGCTTCTGCAGTTGTTGTTAAGCGCCGACGCAGTCGCTTCGGGTAGTCAGGTGGGACCTTGTAAATCTCACAGAAGGCTTCGTTGAGGTCCACAGGATGCCTAGAATCAACCGTGTGTGCGAGGATGGAGCTGTGTATGCTCTTACATTCACCCTTCCTCAGCCATGACGGCAGGTGTTCTCGTATTCTTGCGGATAGGCGCCGACTCGTAAGATGAATGTAGCCTGCTCCACAGGAGCAAGTAAAGGAGTAAATGCACATGGAGTTGGTCTGAGCTGGCAGTCTATCCTTGCCTTCCCCGTGTAAGACGGGGTTGGTTGAGAACAATACTTGAACTCTTGCTGCCGTGATGGTCTGTGACAAGGCTTGGTCAGGGCGTCTTTTCAGACTTCACTCGCTGCGTCCCCTTGAAAGGGGACTTTGAGGAACAGAGTTTTCTTTTCGCCGTCGATATGACAAGTTTTGGCGGTCTTTCGGTAAGATTCCCTACAATAAATCTGTCAGGATACCCGTTCTCGCGAAGCAGGTCCTGGATTTTTCTAACTTTGTCATCAATGTTATCTGCCGGATAGATTTTTCTAGCCTTTTGCGTCAAACAACGGACCGGATTACGTTTCTATTGGAGGAGTCCCAAACCGCATGTCTCCGCGCCCCGTCCCCCTATTCACACACGCCGCTTGTGTGAAAAGGCAAACCATAATCGATTTCTCTTGTCGCTCACACGTTTTACTTTTCGCCTCGCTCCCGAATGAATGCTCTGGCCCGATGAGAATTTATCGAAAGCACGCGTGTGGGGCTGCCAAATGCTCTTCTGACGATTAAATCCGATCCCTCTGTTTCTCTCTTCAAGGTGCCTATTTCTCGAGTCAAAACCATGTGCGTGCTCATCGAGGTGCTTCTAACTCACGAAGGTGCGCCCGACCTCAAGGGGGATGTCCAGAAGCTGCAACCAACGCTGGCCATCACTTTCCTTTTTGCCTTCCTATGGGGTTTGGCGGGGAACATTGTCGGAGATCGAGCTAATGATGTTGAGTCCTTCATTAGAAACCTCTTTGAAGACTGCTCTGATGCTAGGGTAAGTGGATAAGACTGTACACTTCAACACAGAGACTTTCCCCACGCCAGCTAGGTTATACTGCCTCCTCTATATTTTATAGATGCCACCGAGCTCCGATCTTTGGTCCTGTTACGTGGACTACAAACTGCGACGGTTTGACAACTGGGAAAAGCTCATGCCTAAATTCAAGTACAGTAAAGACGTGCCCTTCTTCGACTGCTTTGTGCCCACTGTCGACACCGTTCGATACGGTTACATCCTGGAGAAGCTACTGGCTGCCAGACAGAGCGTCCTCTTCACGGGTGAAACTGGTGTAGGAAAGGTAAGTTTGTCTACCACAAAACAAACTGTCCCCATTCTCCTCTGATACAGTTGTCGCCAACAGAGAGGCAAGTGGAATTGGAATGACGACTTCTGACTTAATTGCCATCATCAGTCAGGCGGCATCACCCCTCTCCTCCTCCTCCTCCTCCTCCTCCTCCGTTTTCTACGCCGCATTCAGGACAAATCCCATGCGTTACTTACTCGTGACTTTGGTTACTGTCCTACTGCGTACTGGGGAGAATGGTACCATACCTTTTCCTGGGTGTATGTCCTAATGTTATTGAGAAGGCGTTTTGACTCCCACAACGGTAGATACGCCGACAGGCTCGGACTGGTGCATGACAGATGGAAGACAGAACGAGGCCGGCATTAGAGATTCCAGCCCCACGGCACGTCAGCACATTCTCCACTAATAACTCTTACGTGCTTAAATTTATCACGAGTCGCTAAAAGGTAATGGCGATTGCCAACTGACGGGATAACTCGGCTCTCATAATCAGTGCTGAGAGATATGTGTGCGTGGAGTGATTGACTGGAGGACAAAGAACCCGGTTCAATGTCTCCTTATTCATATGGCCTCTGCGGTACCCTCACTTATGTGAATTCCGAGCCTCCCCCATGAAAGTTCGGGCCGTGAGCGGCACGCGTAGAAAGGTGATCCAACTTTGTCAATAGAAGCGAAGAGGCGAGTTCCAGGAAGTTGTCGCGAAGAAGGAGACACGATCACTGGAACAAAAACTTTATTAGCCTGACACAGACCTGAACACACAGACCGAAGGCAACCATAAGGCACCAGATCATGGGACCGAAAGACCCACTGCCACGGTAAGAAACAGCTGGAGTCGTTTGCCGTGTATGGCGTAGCTGTGGGCGAAGCGACTATGTCGGAGAAACCGGAAGAATACTGCGGACGCGGATGGCGGAGCACTCAGTAACCGTGAGGTGGAACGATGCCAGCTCCCAAGTCGCGGTTCATCCAACGGGACCCAACCGCACATTCATGTTTGACGACGCAGAAATTCTTGCTAGAGTCGACAAGTGCGTGAGCCTCGAACTGCTCTAATCATGGTTTTCCGGTTCTCAATCAATCAAAAAGTGCAACGACCTCCCCACTTCATATTCGTTGCTGAGACTTAGCCTAGGCAAAGTAGTTGGCCTCGAGGAGAGCGTGCGGATGACCACTGTTCCTAGTGTCAATATCGGCGAGCCAAATTTCCCAAAGAGTCCACACGCGTGATGAAATCCCGCCGTCAAAAACTCGACTGCGTGCGATGAGCGTGGGAGCCGATAATCTTGACCGACACACAAGCGCATAACAACTGCATGGCATCTGCATACTTCAACACCTGACCGCTCGAGCCGTGAAGCAATCGGGAGCTGCTAACTGTGATAGGCATGTAGCAGCCCAGCAACTACAGTGAGTGACCTATCTCATGAAATTTTGACTGAAATTTTGAAACGTGTTTTCGATTAGGAAGGATTACTTAAGCGCGGTTGTAATACTAATTATCTGGCGGCATAATCGTATAGTATTTCGGACTCGGCAGGATGGCGGCTTTTAAACACACTGCTTTTTAATCTCCTGTAAAAAACGTACTCGTTAAAAAATGATTACTTAAGTAGCATGCATTTTTCTCACTGATTTTCGATGGTCTTGCAAATTCAAATATATCTTATAAAAACCATAAACAAAATACGCTTTCTTTCAGTCACTTAATAGAGAATCACGTCTTCTTCATATTTTTTATTCAAGGAAGGAGTATAATTAGGTTTTAAAAAAGTTTCTAATTATGAGATTTTTTAAGACCGCGCAATGTCCATACACATAGCATCGTACCTGGACGTTTACCACTGTTCCTCATGAAATGTACAACATAGTTCGGATCCATTGCAAAATTTTATAAACTCTATATGGTATCATCCTAAACGCATATAGGAATATGTGATTTTCCTTACGTAGAAAGCATGTACCTTGTAAACTGAAATCGCTAAACGCTAATGCACTGGCAGATCTGGCTCAAAATTATTCGGGAATTGGAAAACTTTTTTAAAACCTAATTATACTCCTTCCTTGAATAAAAAATATGAAGAAGACGTGATTCTCTATTAAGTGACTGAAAGAAAGCGTATTTTGTTTATGGTTTTTATAAGATATATTTGAATTTGCAAGACCATCGAAAATCAGTGAGAAAAATGCATGCTACTTAAGTAATCATTTTTTACCGAGTACGTTTTTTACAGGAGATTAAAAAGCAGTGTGTTTAAAAGCCGCCATCCTGCCGAGTCCGAAATACTATACGATTATGCCGCAAGATAATTAGTATTACAAACGCGTTTAAGTAATCCTTCCTAATCGAAAACACGTTTCAAAATTTCAGTCAAAATTTCATGAGATAGGTCACTCACTGTACACCCTATAAACGCTGCAACACCTGGGCAATTTACCACCCTTATCTGACTCTGCCTCTGATGATGGATTCGAGTGAGAATCCGAAAGGTCAGGCTAATAAAGCTCTTGTTCTAGCGATCATGTATCAACTTTGTCAGTTAATGGGTCGGGGCTCGCCTCCGCTCGTCTTGTTATCGGAGCCAGATGGGTGGGGAGGGAGGGAGGGAGTGCGGTAGATGCTGCGCAAGTCTGCATTGCTCTCAACTAGTTCGCGCGCAAGTCACGAGTGCTGCGCCCACTCCGTGGGGCACACGGTGGACGTTGTATTTCGTGACGATCGAACTGTCGAGAGAGACTTTACGATCTAGGGGATCATTAGGCTTTTCAGTCAAGGATCTTTAGCAAAGACGTATTTTCTGTCCTATGCTTCAGGGAATCGAGGTCCACTGATTGAACTAGCACCAACATGGACCAACAGAGGAATGACCTGACTATCCTTTGTCAAAATGCTAACACAAAACAGTTTGTCAGAATATTGCTCGCAGACCAGAGCCCTTCGCAGGGCACCTTGCAGAATTGTAAGTCTCTGACTCGACAAGCACTCTATGACCGGAAAGAGACTGACATTAAATCTCATCCTTTGCCTTCCTGACCAACTGATCCCACCGTATCGCGTAATTCCGCAGCCAGCACGAGGGAGACAAACAAACACGTCAAATGAATTCTTCAAATCTATCAAAACACCTGTTAATTAAGTGAATCTGATAGTCGTCTGGTGGATTCTGAATTAAATTCTTAGGAAATCCTGCTTGGGCAGACAGCTTACTGTATCAGAATGGATGGATTCCCCATTTTGCGGTAGGTTGAGTGGGTAACTCGATCTAAGTATGAGTAACTTCACGGCCTCGCTCGGCGCCTCGTAGCTCAGGTGGTTAGAGAATTGACTGTACTCAAGCAGTCGTTGGTTCGAATCCTAACGAGGTAGCTGAGTTTTCACAACCGGATCAGATGAAAGAATTTGGTTATTACTTAACAAAATCCTTTGCCTTTTAGACTGCTGTGGCTCGCAGCACTCTCGACAACATCTACGAACAGGCATCCTATGTGCCTGTCTTCATCAACTTTTCAGCACAGACCAGCAGTTTTCGCACGCAGGAGATGATTGTTGGCAAGCTGGAAAAGCGAAAGAAGGGCGTCCTTGGAGCACCCAAGCAGAAGCGAATCATCCTCTTTGTTGATGACTTGAACATGCCCAAGTTGGACACCTACGGCAGTCAGCCACCGATTGAACTGCTGCGACAGCTGCAGGACTTTGGTGGATTTTATGATCGCGACAAGTTGACATGGATATCCATTGAAGACGTAACGCTGTCGGCTGCCTGCGGTCCGCCTGGCGGTGGCCGTAACCCCACGACCCCGCGGCTGATCAGACACTTTACGGTCTTGTCTATACCACCACCTGCAGAATTTACCCTAAAGCGCATTTTCACCTCAATTATGCAGGTTAGTGTTTCTTAAATAATCAACGAGTACGTTGCTACTGCGCCAATTTCAGTAGTTCATTTTTCTAATATTATTATTATTTCATTTTCATGTATAGGGGTTCATGCTCGACTACCCGGCCGCGTTGAGGCCTTTGGCGGAGCCAATTGTTAACGGTGCCGTGGAGATGTATGGTCGACTAGCATCCGAGCTTCTCCCTACACCAGCAAAGTCACATTACGTGTTTAACCTACGTGACTTGTCCAAGTGCATCCAAGGTACTCGGAGTTGGCCATTTCTGACTTTGTGCACTGAAACTGCCCTCTGATGATAACCAACAATCGCTTAAAATGCTTCTTCTCTTGCTAGGCATTCTACAAACAAATCCCATCTCCATTAGGGACAAGGGCTGTCTTACTAGACTCTTCTACCACGAATGCTCCCGTGTGTTCCACGATCGACTGATTGATGACATCGACCGGAACTTCTTCAATACCATGCTTGCAGAGATTGCAAACAAATTCTTCAGTGAGGTAGGGATCGCAGGGCTTTTTGTCTTTCTGTGTAGTAAATGACTACAGTTTAGCTGTTTTTGAACTGTGTTCTCTGGAAGACAAGAATAATTCACCCATGGGACGGTTATTTTGCAGTACTCTCACCGATCACTTACTGGTCTTACAGTGTTGCGTCAGAGCCTAATTTCCGGAACTTTTTCAAAAATGAAGCCTAAGTATGGTGGTAAGCAAGGATTTTGAACAATGCAAAGAATGTGATGAAGTTTACGTCATGACTTGAAAAATTATAGTTAGCTGACACTTTATTCGAAAAGGAATCATCCACAGCCCCACTGCAAAGGACTTGATACCTAGGCATCCATTGATATTAGACCTATTAAATCGGAAAGGGTTGAAACTAAGTTCCTGCATAATACATCCGTCACGGTCATGGTATTTTGGGCTGGATGGTTCGTAGTGTCGGAAATTGCTTTGTGGGGAGTTTGTCAGCAAAATATCTAGTTTTCGAAACACGTCAATTTAAGTTGGAATTTCGTATAAAGTGGAGAATTACATGTTCTTTGGGCAAGCCACATCCCCGCTTAACGTGTTCACCAGAGGCTGAAAAGGACAATTGTAGACATGTTCTGCACATTAAAACAAAATTAAGTAGATGTCGGGTACCAGTATGAAGACACTCACACTTAAATGAAATGGAATTATGGAGAATCGGTTCATTAAATTTGCCAACGCTAACTCTCATTTAGCGTGTGGATTTACATATCGTCTTTGTTTATTGTGATATGTTTGGAGAAGCTGTTGTTAACCACACGTCGTATTGCAAAAGTCCCACTCGCCTACAATTTGGAATTAACGCAGGCTAATTCATATTCGAATTAGCTTATTGGTAGACCTACTAAGCTGTCATGAGCGTAAACGAATTTTCAGAATCATTCGGGAATAATTATTTAAAGAGTGGAGAAACTCGAGATCCCATTCTCTTCCTCGGTCTTGCCTTGTATTGTTGAAATTATTCGTAGTGACTGAGTAAACTTGTTAGGACTAGTTTTAAACCTGCCAACCGAACTTCCTGCTGGAATGACTGTCGTGTGCTCCAGTTTGCTAACCTGTTAAGAATAAATTTGAGATTTAATGGTCGGCTAGTAGTGAATTGGATATCTTAGTACGGTTTCAAGTGTAATTAGCTGTCAAAATGTAGATCTTGCCAGCGGCAAGGGTTCAAGTAGCCTTCTCTACTAACTCTGTTTTACGCGGAGAAGGTAAGGATAAGTTGCCACCCCAGACCACTTCAATGTGCATCTATTCCTTCACTTGATCCTGTGGTGCAGGTTATATTGGTCGCACGAGTCGGCGCTTATCCAAGTTAATACGGGAACACCTCCCGGCATGGTTGGGAAAAGGCGAAACTAGGAGCATAAGTAGCGTCATTCTCGCGCATGTGGTCGGCTTCGGACATCATGTAGACCCCAATGAAGCGTTTCGTTTGACCTATAAGGTCCCATCGAACTATCCTAAAACTCTGGGACAGCGCCTATTAGCAACAGCAGAGGCGGCCGCCATCAGGTTGCGAAAACCAATATTGTGCGCACAGAGGAACCACATTCAGGCTTCGCGTCTGCAGTGGTCGAAGGTCGACTAACGCTACAACTCTCCCGCCTCCTTCCGCTCTCACTTCGCTCCTGACACTGACTGCTATTACCCCCGCCCC
>CACRXP010000255.1:13054-58361 GCA_902702965.1 Spirometra erinaceieuropaei
GGCGGGCGGTTAGGCTGAAATGCAACCAGTCCAGTGAAATCCACCGGCAAACCGTGCTGCAACACCTGAACGCGGAAACCCCCAACACCTCTCCAACCTCAATATTTTATCTTGTTTATAGAGCCAGTGGAAACGGTACCCACAGAAGCAGCCTCAATAATCGCATTCTAGATCAACGAAAACATTTCTAACCTGTGCATGTCCTTCTGAGCGTTGAACTGAAACCGGCCCCTAATACTCTTGTATCGTACCAATAAATGCACCCGTCCATAATTTCGTCGCATAGAGCTGCCACGTTTTCTATATCAAAGGTTTCCGTAGTGTACGTTACAACCAATCATATAAGTAAGATGTGCATGCTTTTAAATGCATAATTTTCCAGAGAAATGAATATGCTACACATATTGTTAAACGTATTATTTTCGAGACTGATAAGCTAGTACAGATATCTACGCAGCTGACGTATGCAATAAGCATGTAAGCGTAGATGTCAGGGATTGTGCGGTCATCTTTCAGCTTTACCCACTAAAGGTTTACTAATTTGGCTTATAGTGTTTGCGAGTTCCAACAACTCAGTTTTTTTTCATCAAAAGTAAGTTTGAGTATTGAGTTCTGTTACCGTGCTCTCCATAAACAAACCTACTGCAGTTTCAGAGCATTATCCGTCAGCTTGGTTAGGACTCTTGTACTGAAGTACCGATCAATATTACGTCATGGCCTATCTAATCCTTTCTAATACAGAACCCATTTAAGAAATTCAGTCCACATTTGGTGACATGGGCCAGTCATTGTTGGTTCCTACAAAGATGGCGATTTTCAATGATCCGGTCACCATACATGTAAAATCTGGATCACTGAGAATAAGGGCAGTCATTATATTTCACAACTCCGAGACTGCTTTGACGATATGCATAGCAAACCAGACAGACTGGTAAATAATTAATTTTCCTAACTTTGTTCTGCAGCTTGCGGGTCTTCTGCCGTGGATGGATTAACTAAACATTGAAAACAGAAGGCGTGGTGGACGGTAGGGCGGGTTTTGGAAAAGAGGCAAGAGGGAAAGCAGAAAAAAACAGAAAAGAAGAAGAGGAGGAGGAGGGATGGCAGTTGCTGTTGATGCTGTTGCAGACGATGATGACGATAATGACGACGACGATGATGGTGATGATGATGATGATGATGATGATGATGATGATGATGATGTCGAGGACAAGGATTATTCCTATGCAGATGATTACTTGGGGCGCATGAGAGAGAACACTGGGCTTAACTATAATTTTGGAAGTTTGAGTAGTGTTGGATGAAAACGCGTGGGAAGAGATTGCTCAGCATCCGGATCTGCCGACCTTATCAGCTTAAACAATGCCCAACTGGTAAAGCGAACCATAGAGAGAGGGAGTTAGAGGTGAATGCAGGCGGAAATGAGTTCACATTAATTTCTCCTGGGACTGTCAGTTTCTTTCGCGTTGAGACGGAGAGACAAAGAAGGAAGACGTTAGCTGTTCCTTTGTTGGCAATTTAGTCCTTTTATAGACAGCCTGCAAATTGCCTGATAGGATTATTTCAAACTGCCGGTTTAATATCACCGAGTAATGCTACTACAGATAAATTTTTTTAATTCTAGCGGTGTTTTACATTAAGCCATCGCGTATAGTATAAATGTTAACTGAAATTCTAAAATGTGTTTCTGATCTGAAAAGATTGCCTAAGCAGGTTTTTATATTAGGTGGCGTGCGGCATAATCCCAAAAACTTTTAGTCGCGCCAGGATGCCACCATTTAAGCATACTTCTTGATGGTCGTGTGCATAAAATATTCTCCAAGGCGTGACCAACTAAGTAGCGTGAATTTCCCAATGGTTTTTTGATGTTTTTATAAGTCCAAATATAATCTAAATAAAACAGCCATAAAATATTTTTATGGTTGTTTTGCAGAATATCGCATCTTCCTTAAATTTGACACTTGAGAAAAAGGTTTCTTTTTACGAGCTTATTTAAGGCAGTGAGATGTCCATTCATGGGACCTCGTACCCTTCGGTTTACAAATGGTGCTTATGACCCACCTCCATTCGAAAACTTTACGAGCCCTTTATGCTGTCTTTTAAATAACATATAGAGATTTATGATTTTTCATGCACGAAAATGTACAGCTTACAGTTTGGAAATCCTGAGTGAAAATACAATCGTAGATTGAGTTCGACATTATTCAGGAATTCGAAAAGATCTTTAAAACCGAAAGATATCCGTTTCCCGAGTATATAATTCGGAGGAGGGATGATCTTTTACAAATTAAGAATAAAAGTATGTTTTATGCATGTGGATTACAAACTGCATTTAAACTTTAAAGGCATCGAAAGCCATCCAAGTTGTCACTTTTTACAGAGCGCGGATTTTGCAGGCGACCGGGGAGAAGTCCTTTCAAAAGCCGGCGTCCTGGCGTGACTGAAATATCTTAAAATTACTTTCTATGGTATTTCATCTTACCACCCCGCCTAAGTAGTCAAAGACTGTTTCATAATTTTTATAAAAATTTTATGAGATTGAGCATCAAAAGTTAGTTACGTCTTTACTAAAAAACCTATGTTAACCTTTTGCAACCACAAGGGTATTTGAGTCACACTTGACAACCGCCGGGCATGTTAGTAGATAACATATCACAATATACTCCTTCGGAGTTAAACTTCCAGTTCAAGTTCACACCTCACTTCTGCAGAATGGATAATGAGAATGGTGAAGAAAACTGGATTGGCTGTTTTTACCGTGTCTGTCGTCATTGGTTGGCGACTCCTGAATTCCACACCCGGGAAGGCGCGGGGCTGGGGCAGCCATTAAATCAAATATTAACTACCTTCATTCGTATCTAGGTATTAAATTCTTGTTGCTTATGTACTTTTAAAATGCGCGGTTGTTATTATTTTAAGTAAAGTTCCGGGCACTGCTTTGGTAGTCGAATTCTAGCCACCCCAGTTTGCGCCCTATCTAGAAACTCAGCGAAACAATGGGTGTTACCTCCATCCGGTGGTGCTCTGAGAACCAACATATAAATGCAGTAAGCTGTAAGCATGGCCTTTTTTAAAAGACCAAAATAAACGCTATGACTGCGAGAAAACCGCTCAGGACATTTGGGTGGTTTGGCCGCAATAATTAGCCCTAAAGCAGGTCTTGAAAGACGTACTAAGGTCTCGAAGACGTACTAACCAAGTTTCTCTAACGGTTTGAAAGTTTTTAAAATAAGATCAAATTCGGACAACTCGTATTTTATTATCACAACATCTTAATGTCTTAGTACGAATAAATGGTTACGCAGATTTTCTCTTGTGTCCCACACGTTTCGTAAAGTTGTGTCAGCTTGTTTTTATTAATTATTGCAATACAGGGACTTGATCAGCATAATGTGGAGCAGGCGTTAAGTAGTAGAAATACACCTACGGGATTTAGTCTTATTCTCGAAAAAGAAGTGTCTAAAATGAGCAGTTCTTGCTAGTAATTCCATTTTTCTTTTGAATCTTACTGCCTTGTCACCTGATGCGACTTTTTTACAAACATGTGGCCAAAATACCACAGTATCAAGTCACGGTAACATTTTTTTGCCTAACGGTAGGTTACTTATAGTAAACGTCAGATGACAAACAAACTTGAAATAGGTCTTATCCTATTCGAGTCAAATAACTCAGTTGAAAATAATAAAATCTCACTCTTTGAGTTATTTAAAGTTCACTTTAAAAAATGAAGGGCCAATGTTGTTTGCTGCTGCGAACCAATAAATTTAAAAATTGAGATAGGCTCGAAGCGATAATAACATGTGCATGTTACACTCAGCTGGGTAGAACAAATTAGAAGAAGGTTCGGTTGCCGTAAGTTTTACATTACATTAGTCAATTTATCTAAGAACTGCACACTCCGTTCTCATAGTTATTTAATGCATAATTAGTCTTTTAACTAGTTGTCAGCACGAAGAAAGCCAACAATGAACTCTTCAATAATTTTCCTACTGTTTACTTTCAAGCTGTGGACGACATTAAGAAAAAACAAGTGCCTTTGTTTATTTGTTGTAAGCATGCTCAAAATCTGAACGGCAAACTCACCCGCAGCTAGTCTCGAGCATCGATCCCTCGGGTTGAAGCGAAGCCATACCGAAGTCGGCAACACGAATATTGAGTTTGCTGTCAAGCAAAAGGTTCTCCGGTTTAAGATCGCGGTGGCTAAAAGCAATTAAATTTGACGTAATAAATTAGGCTTTATCAAAAAGTGATTTTTTCAAGAACGCTTTGGTTGGATAGCGAATAATTTTGTGCGGGCATTTTCTTGTAAAAATTAGCAAAGATGGTAAACCTATGTATCAAATGCCGTACAGAAATACAGACCTGCATGTTTTTAAAGTCAGGTGGAATGAACGCGAATTTCTGCAGAATGAAGTGATATATTACAATAATATTTTCTAAGTCTAGCATAAGGTCTTGTGGTCGTGTGGGTAAGTTTATAGCTCGAAAGTAAACGTTAATGGATTAGTAAAACGCAGTTACGTAACAAGAGGTTTTTTGGAACATGTGCTGTGGGGACCACGCTTTATGAAAACTTGAAATTTTTTATGCACGAGCAAGCTGACCCTTCCAAACGCCTATGATTATTTACGTCTGTTGAGAATGTGCATAGGTAGTACTTCCTAATAGACCCTTGTCGCACGCTTTTATTTTAAGAATACGATATATATTTTTGGCTTTCAATGAGTATTTCAGTCATAAGTTTATAAGTCATAGACAAATGGCTTCTGTGACTCATACGCTCGCGAAGTTGTCCTGAGTGCTTAGTGCGTATTTTGAATGCGGTTACCAAGCAATAAAAAATAAATTTATAACCGAAAAGTCGTTTGATGTTTGCCTAAAAACAAAACCCCTCTTGCCCCTCTCATGTTGACAGGCCTTGCATTACGATTTGGCAATCTTTATGTTGCGGTCGCTCATGTCGCACACGCTCGAATTTGTTGCCACTCAGGCTAATCGGCGTGCTGGTGTTATTTTTTACAAACAGATTAATGGATCCATTATGTAACACTTCGGTCCTCTATACGTATCGACAAAGGTCACAGAGAGTTGGGTGGCCATTTCCGACTTATTGGGGGGGACATCAGTCAGCCATAACCGACGTCAATTTTTTCGACCCCTGAAGCCCTAACTTCTGACGTGTTGCAAGAAAGTCCAACTTCCTAACCACTGAATCACAGGCCCCTTGTGCTGCCGATGGATATCGGGTATGTTAGCAATGATATAAAGGGTACTCTCCGGACGCGTTACGAAACACACTCGTCTTGTTGTGCCTTGCCCGTCGATGTCGGGTCCCGCCAACATCCTTTCTGCTGCTAGCATCATAAATAAAATAACATAACGGACAAAAAACATTACATCGGCGACTTTGCGATCGCATTTATTGATTAAGAGAGGACATGATAGTGACAATAAAGCAAGCCGTAGTCCTTTCGGTACAAGGAAACTGTTAATTTAAAAATAACTGTCAACATCATCCACTCTTTCCGGTTCAAAAATGAAACTGAACGACGTGCAAAAATTTGTCTTCTGCTATGTTCTCAGACAAATGACATGCGCATGTGCTTAACAAATTTGGCCATTCAGGCTTCAACTCAAGGCATGCAGAGGAAAAATAAAGAAAAATTTGAATAAAATAAAGCGTCGTCAAGTATTCAGTTACATTCAAATTTTTGTAAACTTTTGCGGAGCAACTTAAAAGTTAGGTCCGAACGTTCTACTGGACATTTTATTGTCTGTGTTATGAAATTCAGGCAGCCATATGTTACTTTATCGGCATCAGTGTTGTAGCCCATTTGATTTGAGCAAACCTCTTTAGCTTTTCCAAACAAAATAAAATAGTTGACACAACGCGCTTACCAAATACAATGACTGTGACAAAAGTCGATAGCAGATATGATTTGTTTGAAGAAACGCCTTGCTTCTTTGACCGAGAGCCGTCCTTTTTTAACCAGATAATCGAACAGCTCACCGCCTGATACATGTTCCAGAATTAAAAACCTACAGTTTAGTATCGCGAAAATAAAACTCACAGGTAGCGTCTATTTTCGTAAACGTCGTACAAACCAAGAACGTGCGGATGCTCAATTAGCTTCATAATTGCTATTTCTCGTTCCACCTTCAAAAATAAGGAAAAAATGTACGAGTGCCTTTTGAAGCACACTGTCGCTTAGTTTTTCCCTATTGACAATTTTCACTGCAACCCGCCTTCCGGTAATGCAATGGACTCCCATTTTTACAAGACCTTTACATGTCATTTAACTAGTGCGTCGTGAACAGATAATTACCTGTTTGGCCTTTTCCAAGAGTTTTTTCTAACCTGTATGGGCCGACGTACTGGTCTTCGCGTGTTTGGCCATGCCGGGACATTCCGATCAAGGAAACTTTCTTTGCTAGTAATCAAGCACAATATTTCGCCCCTTCTGGTAACGCCAAATTCATCACAAACAGTTACGCACAAACACAGCGCTGTAAATTATACACTTGTTTGCATTTAAAATAGCAGATTTAAACACGAACCTGTATAAATTAGTCGTAGACATTGGAGTTCAGTAATATAATATTTCAAGATGGCATACTTCCTTAAGACATATTTTTAAGTAGAAAAGTTGTCTTTTGTAATGTCTTTTCATGCGTTTAAAAGGAAAATTAACGGTCATTGTCATCGCCGTGTAGAATTCTGTCAATTACCATGAAACAAACTCTTATGTATTGCTATCAGGGAGCCCCGTCGCATGCACAAACCGCCAGTGTAACAACTATCTTCCAGACGTATAGGAGACATATCTTAAAAGTATTTCACATAGATTACCCGCCATATTTACTAGTATACTACTAGGAGATGGAATATCCTAGGTCAGTTCAGCTGAACTCGATTAATTAAGAAAAAACGCATAGGCCCATTGGTAATATGATTGCAATTCAAAGTGCGATTAAAGATTGCATTCCAATAAAGGATACCTTTTTACCGCAGGCCTTGGCTATGGAACAGCCAATGTCTGGATTTTCCAGTTCACCTTGTACCGGTGATATTTAAAACATGAACTGAGGCCCCCGTTCAAACCTTTATCGTGTGTCCATTCAACTCTTTAAATTAGATTTGAACGTCCAACGTATCCGGCTTCATTTATAAATCCTTTACGATGCGTGTTCTTTCTCGCGAGATCATGTCTTTCCATTTTCCCTGAGCTAGCTTCACCAGTAGAAGTTGTTTTACTTTTCGGTTATAGTGAGTAGATTTTTGATTGCCTGAAAGGAACAGGAACCGGTCCGTTTGTTCATTCTTCATTGGTGAGGAAAGTTAGGTCTCTTGTCGGACAATGCTTCTTTTGTTTTTAGCAGCGCAGGCCCCACAGCTCATGGTGCTGTTCAGTTGCCCTTTGTTAATAAATCTCGTTTCTTTTTATTCTCAAGGGCTTCCTTTAATGTTTTTCATGCCCGCTTACCGACTATAACGGCATTCGTCAATCCAAGGCTTAGACAACCTTTATCCTAGTTCTCGCAATTCCGTTCGCTCCACTCACAACAATCTCTGTTCACAGCATCCTTGTGGGCGTTGAGCAAACAGTTTATTCACAGCCTGTCTACGAATTCCATTATTATTTCTTTTATATCCGTGAGACAAAAAGGACGGTCATCGTTGACTACGGGCAAATCTACCACTGTATCTTTTTTCAAATAGGAAAGAAAAATAACCAGCGGACAATAAAGAATGCGGGAGAAAGTGCAACCATCTATCGATTTGCAGATTTAGGGTCGAGGCGTGTCATAGGAACGTAAACGGCGATTGTAATTAACAAATTTGCGAATTTTGATGTAAAGTATTTCAATAAGAAGAGAGGACGGGAGATTTGAGTATGAAGCAGCAATAGGACCCAGAAATTATACACTTCATTGGAAAGAATGTCAAAGGATTCTGGAATAGCGAAAGACGCAGTCCAAAAACGCGTTGGTCAGATTACTGATTAGTAAGTAAAAGAGCACTTTCCAACAACCATGCACGGACATAATCCAGGTCATCATTCAGAAACTGGAGGTTAGTCAAGTTTTTAATAAATTGGCTAAGGACCATATCACCAAGCGTGGGAGAAAAATATTTGGGAGGGGACTGTTCACTCGTGAGGAAAAAATTTTCGGCGGCATTACTGGAGACGGAGCTGCATGGTGGGACAAGCTACAATTCGAAAACTTTCAGTTCCTTACCGAAAGAGATCGTTCATTCCAACTATCCTTTCGGGAGAAAGATAATTACATCCACCTAAAGTGGTAAACTCTAACTAACTGGCATTTAATGCTATTAATATTATTATAATTAATATTACTAATAGACCTCTTTCAAAAGAAGAAATCGCCTTTGGCGGCGTTACAAACTAACCGGCTCCCTATAACATTTATGGGAACATAAGCAGCAACGCAGCACTTGTAAAAGTGAGGCTTCCAGACTATGAAGGAAATTCGAATTGTACGTAAGCCAAAGTTTGTTGGAACACCCGAAAATTCTACATGGTCGTATATGAAGTGCTGAAAGAGTTCAGGAACTCCTCCCTGCCATAAGGTCAGCAGATGGAAGACTGGAGACTGCGTCAAAGCGTCCCTACTTTCTAACTTCTTTCAGTCCGCCTTCACCGGATAACCCACCTCTACATCTGCCTCTCCACCCTTTTATAAACCAGTGCCTCCTTCTACTCCCCTGTGCCCTCCCTACCATTCTGAATCGAGGAGCCACGCTTTTCGTCAGATTTAGTTAGGGCCGAACTACTCCGGCTGAAACTTGTCAAATCACCTGGCACGGATCCTGTCCATAAAGGAGATTTACGCCTTGACTGCGAAAATTATTATTCCGGCAGTCTCATTTGCATCGCGTGTAAAACGATGATGCACATTATCCAAAGACATCTGATGGAATATCTGGAAAATGACAAAAATTGTGTTTTAATGACTAACACGGTTTTTGTGTTCTATACTCGTATGAGAAATGGACAAGAACTACAGACAAGGGTTATCCAGTGGATATCGTACTTTTTGACTTCAATAATGCCTTCGACTTTGCCGGTACAAACCAACTACGCGGTCTTCCTTACTGAATCAGTAGCTAACGCACGCGGTTAGACCGCAGGAAGCTATTCTTCCTCCAACAGGATGTCTGCAGATAGAACTCAGTACCAAGTGAGATGGTGATGGCTGTCATAAGTCGCATGTTTAAAAAAACTTGCTCACGTAAACATTGAAAAAAACGGACTCTTACAACATGACTTCTCGCAGCCAGCCTTCTAAAACGCCTTGCCATATTCAATGTTTCCGTACTAGTTCACAGTGAACATATGCACTTCCCTATTATTACGGTTCTGTTGTGATAGGAGCACATTCTGAATGTCTGTAACCTTATTTTAAGTGCAAATATGCGAAATAATTTTGAGTAAATACGGTCAGTAAGGATTTTGCCTCTAACCCTTCAAATACAAGTACAAAGCTGATACAAAATTAAGGGGACAAAATGCAGCCTTGTAGGATTTCACAGCCATTTGGAAGAACAATAGATTTTTGCCGGTCAGACTGGACAAAAGTAAGGAGATAAAGAAATAATCTCTACGCCAAGAAGCCATCCGTCTAGAAGGACCGCACTCAGATATCTGCCATAGAGGAGATGGAGGAAAGCTGCTCTTCCGCACGAGATGAACCGAGGGTTTGGATGTCGGATGCACCTCCTGAGCGCACCATTAGTTACGAGCGCACCGGGATGCCAAAGTCGACCGCATCACTGAGATTTTCACAAAAGGGTCTCAGTGCTTGGATACCGAGCGACATGAAGTGAATATTGCAATGCAACAAGGCTGCAAAAAACATCATGGGAGTGCCCTATGCAATCAAAAACCGTTCGTAATCTTTGACCAAGACCTTTTTTGGGAAAGTTTACGGCACCTTCGTTCGGCCCCACTTAGAATATGGCATAGAGTCGCGCCGGCCATGACTATTCAGGGAACAAACAGGCCTCAAAACCGTACAGCGCCGTGACACAAAGCTGTCAAACGGACTAAAAAGCCAATCCCACACAGAGAGACTGAATCGCCTTAATTTATTGCCTCTGTGTAACAGGCAGCAAAGAGGTGATCTTATTCTCATCTAAAAGATAATGCATGGCTTTGAGCATGGACTGAACTTTGAGGACATGTTTCAGTTGCACCTTTCATCCCATCTTTGTGGTCAAACGATGAGACTACGGACAAAATTGTCCAGGCAGAAGCTTTGTTTTGAATTTTTCACACGGGGGGTAGCGGAGCAATGGAACGGTCTCCCTCAGTCAGTCGAGGATGCGACGCCTCTGAAACTCTTCAAGAAACGCTTGAGTAATTATTTGTGTCCCCTGTTTTCCCTCGACAGTCAGAACCTGAGCTACATTGTCTGCGACCCCAGGAGTGTTTTTTTTTTCTCTGGAACAATGCTACTCAAGCGAATCAAGTTCTGTCTTGCTAGCAAGTTTTTTTATTGTCCGTGTGCAGTTGTACCCAATGGGCTGACATGTAATCAACAGTGCTTTCAACGGCCTTGCTTATTATCCTTAACAAATAACCAAGTAAACTGTTTAAACTGGAAAATCATCGAAGTCGACGCTGTAAGACGGCCACCCTGCTTCTCATGGAATATTGGCGATCATACCATAGCCAGTAAGATGCCACTATGAGAGATCTATTCACTGATCGTCGCCAGTGTCTACTTACTTCCCAATGGCCTGCTCCGCTGACGTGAAGAGTAAGTTCCACAAAAAATTACTTGTCCTCCTGGCGGCAATGTTGAACGCAGACGAGTTGATTGATCATCTTTATCATCGCCTGTGCTCCGAAAGTGCAAATTCTGACACCGCTCAGGCATCTTCTATGAAGACACGAGTGGCCACCTTGAGAGCCTGCCAAAGATAGACAAATTGATTGTTCTCATTGATTTCGGCGACAGCATCGGTACGCTAACCGTGAGAGAATGCTTGGTGGTTACGGGTTCAGTGGTTGCGACAGGAATGGCTTCTACTCGCACATGCTTACGCAGACTGCCATCTCATCTGCACCAAAACGCAATTATCTACACCAATCGGAAGAGTCAACTTGGATTTATCCTCATTAACGGGGCCAACAACTAACTAACTACGTCCTAATCAGGAGACATGAGTAGATTCATGTACAAGGAATCAAATCAATGCGCGTTTCGGTAAATGGACAAAACATTGCCCTGTCGACTAGAAGGTGAGACTATGTCTTCCACCCCAAAAACGTCCACAGGACAAGCAAACATCAGTTAAGTTAAATATTGCGTTATTATATACGGCTGCATGCCAATTGGAACTGTAGAAATTGCAAGGATCTGAAACCGAGACAAACGTAATTCGTGGAATAAAATGCTAACGCCGAGACCTGGTGTAGAAAATTTCGAGATTTTATTCACTGCAGCTATGAAAGCATGTATATATTTGGAGGGTTAGAGGCAGAGCCCTTGATTACCCTATTTATGTACAGTGCTTTCGCAGATTCGTACTCAAAAATAAAATTGCCGGCATCTACAATGTGATCGAGTCACAGTTCAATCGTAATCATAAGGTAGTGCATAAGGTCACTGTAAATGATTGTGGAGGGTTTTTTACAAAATTGGCTGTGCATAGTCATGCTGTAGAAGCCGATTTCTGTCGAAAACTAAACGAGCGAGTTTTCTTTTAAACGCACAAACTGTGCCGGCCGTCACCATCTCGCTTGAAATCGAGTTCCACGGTCGGATGACCCGCTGGCTGAATGAAAATTTTCGACGATCTTAGCGCGTGCGCTAATTCACGACTTTGTCGGCATGGCCGCGTAGTTTGTTTGTACGGGCAAACTCAAAGAAGTCCTCTGCTCTTAATGAGCAACCCTGTCCGAGGACAATCCGGAACGTCCAAAGTAGACTGCGGTTTATTTGTCTTTAAGAACGGGGGAATAAGCCAAGCTAATTCAGCCTCTCTTGATAAGACAAACGCTTTAGACCATCGACCATCTTTGTCGCTCTGCGTTACGCCTGTTCGAGTAAGTTGATATCCTTCCTCATCCATGGTGAAGCTGCTGGCATTTCATACTCTAGATGATGTCTTACAAAGACACCATAGAGTCTTTCGAAGAGTTCGGGAGGAAATATTTTAAATGCTCGTCTGATCCAGTGAATAGTACTAGTTGCCTTCTGGACCATCTTTTTACAGTGTTCTGATGGCGATAGACTTGTGGTCGTCCATATACCCAGATCTCTGCGTCTTTCCACAGTTTCTAACCTCGTCCCGTCAATATAGTACTGGTGTTTGGGAGAAGCATTGCGGCCGGTGTTCAGGTGCAAGACCACACATTTGGACACGTTAAACATAAAAAGCCATCCGTTCGACCAAGAAAACACTTTGTCGATGTTCGACTGCAAATCCTCCGCGTTATCATCGCACTTGACTTCACTCCATGTTTTTATGTCATCCGCGAACATGAGGGTCTCGCAATTCACTTCGCGATGCAGTCATTAACATAAATCACGAAGAGTACTGACCCTAAGACAGAACCCTGTGAGACACCACTTTCCACCTTTGCCTATCCCAACGTGGAGTTACCAACGGCGGTTCTTTGTACTCTGGAGGACAGAAAACTTCTGATCCATTTGAACATTCTTCCTTGAATTCCTATATCCCAGATCTTTTGTAAAAGAAGCCTTTGTGAGACACTGTCAAAGGCCTCCTTGAAGTCAAAAAATATGACATCAACTGGAAAACCCCTATCGGTAGCTCATGTCCATTTCTCGTGCGAGTAAAGAACACTCGTTAGACAGGAGCGCCCTGGACGGAAGCCGTGTTGGGCATCACACGATATTTTGTTCTGTTCCAGGTATTTCATCAAGTGTCTTTTGATAATGCGTTCCATTATTTTACAGGGGATGCAAGTAAGACTGACGGGACGATAATTTTCGCAGTCAAGTCTTGAGCCTACTTTATGGATCGGAGTAATAAGTGCGCACTTCCATCCTTCCGGGAGCTCGCCGTCTTCAAATGACTTTTGAAATATTGCGGATAAGGGCTTGACAGTTCATTAGCAAGTTCGTGAAGTGCTAGTGCGGGAATTCTATCTGGGCCCGGCGATTAGGCAGGTTTCAGCTGGAGTAGCTCGGACCTAAATATGGTTGATTAAAAGAATGGCTCCTCGGTTAAGTAGGATACGGGGAGTGTAGGAGGGGGGAAGGATAATAGGAGGAAAGGTTGGTTGGCAAACGGATGGATAGGCAACTATAGAACTGGGTTATCGGGTGAAGACGGACTGAAAGAAGTCGGAAAGCAGAGACGCTTTAACCTGGTCATCAGTCTCTTCTTTTCCATCTGCAGACCTAAGAGCAGGGATTCGCTCCTGAGTCCTTTTAGTACTTCTTATATAACCACATAGGATTTTCGGATGTTCCACGAATTTCGAAGTATGTTCAGTTCAAACTTCGTTCGCAGCTTTGAGGCCTCACTTTTACGAATATTTCGTTGCTGCTTATATTCCTGTAAGTGTCCTTCAGAGCCAGTTTGCCTGTAACGCCTCCACAGACGATTCCTTTTTCTAAAAGAGGCCTTTGAGTCCGGGTTTATCCATTTTGGGCGCTTTGTGATTGTCTTTCTTCTGAGAGGACAATTGGAATAAACAATCTCTTTCAGTAAGGAACTGAAAGTATTCCAGTTGTCGTTTGCTCGACCATGCAGTTCAGTCCCCCATCAAACAGCTGCCGCTTCCATCCTCATGCGAGATTAGTCCCGTTTCCAGATGTTTCTCTCATACCCATCGGGTTGAACGGGTTTGGAAAACAGTGAGTACTCGTAGTAGAGCGTGGTGTGGTCGCTTGACCCAAATGGCGGTCGGTCCTGCAGGTCTAACACATTTTCCTCCTCTGGGGTAAAAATAAGATCAAGGCAGTTCGACTGCTGTCCTTCCGTGACCCTTGTTCCAAAGGTAACATTCTGGCAGAGAAGTTTGTCTGTTGCCCATTGTAGTAGTCAGTAATTAAAGCTGTCTTGCGGCCCTTGCGCAGTCCACGTTAGCCAGGAGCGTTAAAATTCCCAACGACAAGGACATCTTTTTTCCCACTGACTTTGTTCAGTTCACTTACGAGCACGAGATCTTGGTCAGAAGTATGGCTAGGTGAACGGTACACCACCGACTGCATCACTGATCGGACATTCCTAGCAGATATGATAACGCTTAGCAGTTTCATATCCCGTACCAGACTATGTATATCAGCCATAGCGCACAGCTTGCAACTGACATAAATTATGACTCCTCCTCGACTTAACCTGTCTCTCCTAAATTGCTGATATTCTCTTAGTGATATTTCTGAATCTGCGATATCTTCTGTAAGCCACGTTTCTGGGAATGCCATAATTTTTGGCATAATTTCATCAACTAGTTTGTTGAAGAGACTTTGCAGATTTGCGAAGATAACCTTCAATGACGGTTTTGTTGGACAAACTCGGCCTTCAGTGTGACAGGTTCTGACCACAGGAAAGACCCCTTAGTCTGGACTATTTGTCCATTTTTGATCTTCAGCCCTTTCTTTCCTCTGCCAATTCTCTCCTTCAATTCTGATCTTAGTTCTCTCATTTTCAGTCTTTCCCTCGGTTCGTAGTCCGGTGGAAAAAAATACTTCCTTGTGCGAGTTGTGCAAGGTCGTTCTACTTTCTAACAGAAGCGCTGCTTGGGCTTCATTTTCCAAAATAACTTTTAGGCTCTTCGGTATGTTTTTAGATCACGATCTGGGTTCGCTTTGCCTAGTCGGAAAGCTTTTCTAACAGTGAATATTTTCCCATCCTTCAGGACGGCACTGGCGTACTGATGAAGAAGGTCTAGTTCGTGCGTCACTTGTAGCGGCTATGCGGTGATGGTGTACGCTCAGTACGCCGCAACTTCAGGCCATATCCCTAGTTGTTAGAAGCAGGACCCCATTTGGTTATGACACTTAATTCTGTACAGAATAATGAAGGGAAAAGTTGGCAACCGGACGAGGATGCGTCCTGTGCCGCGGAGGCGGCGTCCGCGAGAGCGACGAGCCCTGTGTCGCCGAAGGTCGCCGCTGCAAAAGTGTCACTGTAGATTGTTTACTCTATTGTTCTGGACTGTTCCCGCCTGCCTTACCAATCAGCGATAGGAGTTACGTTAATTGGCTCCGAGCTCAAGCGGAGGTAGTGGCAAGCCTCGCGTGGTGCAGGCAGAGAATCGACCGAATGCGTGGTGCAGACAGCGAATTGCAAAGAGACAAATCGAAGCCGGACAGACGTGCGTGCCACAGAAGGCTGTCGCTAGAACGTAGGTGCAGGCGCTAGCGAGAGGCGCGACGTAGCCATTATGGCTGCCCATTACACACTCGTTCCTTCGGAATGCAGGACATGGACTCTGGGGCGCCCCTTATGACAATATTGAGCTTACGATTTATGGAAGAGCTCATTACTGTCCCGTCCGCGCTAGGACGATGTAATTCTGCTGTAGTATTCGCGACGGATGTTGACACTTTGACACTTGACTGATTTTCCGCCGGCGAGGGGGGTATAGGGCATGGATTTTCATGTGACATACTTGCTCCGACAGTGGAGCTCTTACAATCATTACCTTGCTGCGATTTACTGCACGAAGGCTTATCGTGTCCTTTTCCGTCAACAGAATGGTAAGGGCACTTCGCAGTTCAGTTAGCCTTGTGAAGAAGTGGAGTATCAGCGTTACCTTCTGAGGGTCACCCTGGCTTTCCCAACTTTATTGTTCAGTGATTTGGCACGTTTAGTTACTATAGCAGGTAATGAAACCTGACTTATTTTAAATGCATAAGCGTCGACCGCCACGTTATCCCCTGGAGACATAACTCGCTTCCTCTTCATGAGTGACTTCCAGTTTTCCGCGCCAGTGCCTTTATATGTAGGATGTCCGTCGCCTATCGATCGGAAATTTGGCGGATTATTTAGTAATTCTATCTTACTGTGCTTCAGAATAACCATAATGATGTCCGTAAGTAGGCCCTGCTTCTCTTATAGCGTCTGGACTCGCCTTCCAAGTTCCTCACAGCCGACACAGCGACCGACAAGCGCAGAATCCGTCCCGTCTGTCATACAGTTTTCAAGGCCTCTTGGCAGTGAATCGGTTCTTATTTCCTGTCTTGTCTCGTGGAGCCTATTGTGTTTAAGCCCCCTGGCCTCTAATGATTCCAGCGCCATTTTATTGAAAAAGACTGCTATTGAATTAAAGACCGTTCCCAGTTGCTTTTCTGTAGTCAACAAACTTATCTGACCAGCCTCTGACCGTTCGTCGATAGTGTAGTGGTTGACACCCTGGCCTCCGGATTCGCAGGTAATGAGTACAAATCCCGCTTTTGCGACTTTTGTGAACTCGATTTTTGTAACTGATCGGCTCATTGTTGATGGTTTTGAAACTCGTCAATCAGTTCTAGAGTACTGCACGATGTTTCCAGCAATTGTTAGAATAAAGACTTTGCCAATTATGAAGTTAAATAGAAAACGACTCAGCCGATTATAGTTTTCGACGTAGATCTCGGAAAAAGTCGTCAAGTAGGGAGCCTTGTACACATGGGTGGACAATTGCAAACATCCGTTGGTGGAGAATTTGTGGTATACTTCACCGGCGCGAATTAGAGGACTAATTAGTGGCTTTGTTTCTTGGATAATTCGGGTAGAATCTTCCTCCTAATACCGTGGGAAATAACGTCGAGATCCACAAAATTGCAAGAATAATAGAAATTTCGAGCTGGTATACTCGAAATCTAAATCCAAAGGATACGTTTTCAGTTCGCAGTTTATTTCCACGCGAAGGTCAGTCTGCCCTATACTACCAAATAAAATCAACGAAAACACGGAGAGCTGGGAATTCGAATCAAAGTCGAAGGATAGGCGTGTTTCTAGCTAGCCGAAAATACTGAGTCATGCCCCATGAATGCAGTTAGACTTTTTCGGTAAACATAGAAATGTAATCCGGTGTCTCCTGTCAGTGGAAAATAGACAACAATTAGCATTCTTCAAATGCCGGAGCTAATACAGGGAAGACCGAGACAGATGTAAAACGATTGAAAAAAATCACAAAACTGAAAAAAATCTATTCTATTCTGTTTGCCGACCACGGAGGGAGGATAACTGCTTCTCGGTAACTAAAATAGTCTGTGGTACGGGGATGGCGTAGCTCTCTAACCGAGACCGTGTGACGTCAACGCCTTGCAGTCATAGATCATGGGGCACTTTGTAGAGAATTTCAAAAGCGTCTTCAACCACCTCCACACGACCTGCGAAATGGCCAAGAACTGACTTTCTTAGTTGGCACGATGTCTTCTTGATCCATCGTTTTTCAAACAGAAGTCAAATTAGGCAGTATAACTGATGCCTGTGGAAAGTTCCAAATAACCTCTCGGATTCTTTCGAAATTTGCAAACAAAGCGGTCCAAAAACCTCCAAAGTCCTCAGTTTGTTTTTTCAGGATACACGTTGATAAGGACAAAACCCATATGCATCCGTACAGATACCTGGGACACGGCCAAAACATGAACGACCACCGTGAACTCCCACTCTTTGTACGGCTGCTATCAAGACGTTTGTCTTCTAGCTAATCATTCACTTAAACATATCGCTAGAACATGGACTGCTTCCTCAAACAAAGTTGCAACATGAGTATGAGTTTTGCGGTGCACCAACTGCAAATAAAAGTCCGGGAAAATGTCAGCAATCTCTGCATCACCAAATTTCGGGTGTCCAGAATGAGTCAGTCAAGTGGTTTGTGCTTCTAGAAATAGGGTAGTTTTGTAGGCGCTTATGGTAGTAGTGCGACGAAAACGAACTGCATACTTGTTCCACTCTCTTAAGTCTCATGCAACCAAGCACGAGGAAGGACGCCTATCGTGGAAACGGTCAGAAATAGACGTCGCCTATGGAACCGACTGATAGTTCATCATGGCCCGACGTATGAAGGCATCCATGACTGTTTCGGGGTCCACTGCAAACGATCTCCTCTCCGCGGATGATCGCACGCTAACCGAAACGACGGTGGTCCAAATACTACTAATTGCTGATATCTTTGTTAATGGCTGTTCACGCTTCAAAATGACATTAAACACGTAGAACATAGCGGTCATGTGCCATTTAGGAACTTGATGGACTTCAGTTCTCTGTCAGAGGAAACCGCCACATGTCTGTGGGCAACACTGCTCAAAATTGTAAGAAACACCAACATGAACGACGAAATTAGAAGTCTGGCCTCAAATTCAACAGCATTTTGAGCAGGCTACAGACATTTTTTATGAAGCCACGATGGCGTGTACTTCACCATTCGATGCGCGATGTGCAGGGTTGTTGCCTTGGCTACGTTCCTTTGCACGGCGGATACATGTCCTGGGTCAGCGTGGACTAGGAAAACGCGACGAACGAGATTATGTGCGTAGTCGTGGCAATAGCAGATGAGATATGATAATGACCTTTAGGATAGTCAGAGGGCTGGATTGTACTCTTCAGCTTGGTGATATCTTCGAAATGGCGCGAACGACCAATCTCCAAGGTCACCAATACCAATCGACAGCAGAGTATGCCAACCTTGAATTTCGGCCCAAATTACTCCCCCGCCGACTGGTTATGGGATGGAATGGAATGCGAAAATTCACCGTACTGGCGAAAAACGTCACGACTTTCAAAAAAGACTTGGTAACTTTATACTAGATGGTCGAATATTTCAATGATCGACAGAACTTTTACGTCATTATGTGCATACTTCTCATACGTCTGTAAATAGGGCTTTCCAAGGTCCTGCCTATAGCCCTTATATATACTGAATTATACTGAATAAGGTTCAGCTACAATGAGGACAGGTTAGGACTGAACCCACACTGCTGATGCTGGTGATAGTTGTCGGGACTTTGTGGGGATGTGTGAATGAGTTTGTTTCCGCGTCGTTGCCACTGTTGTCTTTATTCTGTGTTCGTGTGATGATCTCGGCAGGTTTCAGTGACGGTGGATCCGAAGGCATCTGAAGAATGCGATTCGGGCTTCGCATGTCGGTTGGCAATGATCGCGCGTTGACAGCTATTCAGTTTTCAGCGTATCTGAGCGAAATAGGCTTACGCCTTTAAACTCCCTATTTGTACATATAAATCTAAAAAATTAGCAACAACATGATGGAATTCCAGTAACAAGTAAAGGCAGGCATCGATTCAAATAGAGCACAGATTTTTTATGGTTACAAAGTCACATAGTCCGATTGTTGGTGTGGCATGCGTCTGTCAAGCCGATATTTTAATCTCTCCACAGAGACATTACAACCGCATAGGCAGGTTATTCCACGATTCCGTGACAAGGTCGGGGAAAATATACTTTCTCACATCCAATCTTGCTTTAGGGACACGAAGCTTGGATGGATGTCCTTGGAAGTTGTTTGCAGTGGCGAGGTGGAAAAAGTCGTCACATCGGGCGATGCAGTCCAAGCCACGCACGATACGGTAAGTTTGTATCAATTCTCGAGCAAATTCCTATAACTAAGAGGATAGACATTAAGTTTATGAAAGTGAGTCTCGTAAGACAATGTACTTTGACCTCTTACCCATTTTGTGGCTTGCCTTTGCACCCTTTCGAGTGAATTGCACTCCTGCTGCGTCCATGGTTTCCAAGCCTGGATTGCATATTTAAGCTGTGACTTTGCAAATGTACCAAAGAGTATAGTGAGGTATTCTTCATCGAAGACTGTGAACGCTCGTCTAATGGTGTACATAATTGAAGTTGCGGTTTTAGCTGCCTTACGACATGACGTAGAAGGTCGTAGAATGTCTGCAACGCAATTTCCGTGATCTTTCTGAGTTTCTCTTTCTAGGAGCGGCATACCGTTTAGATAATATTGTCGCGTCTTACGGATCTGGTTTCGATTCCCCTGACTCAGTATAATGCATTTGTTCAAATTAAAGGCCAGGAGCCATCTGCGGGACAACTCGTCCATTCGACAAAGATTTTCTTAAAAGTCGGTCTCGTCGGCAGCAACGCGGATGACTTTCAAGATTTATACATCATCTACGAACACGGCACAATCCCAGTCCAACCCCTATACACAATCATTAATAAACAAAAGAAAGAGGGTCGATCCGAGCACTGAACCTTGTGGGAATCCACTCTCTATCACTGTGTCCCTTGATTGCTATTGCTCCAAGCAGACCATTCGGGAGCGGCCGACGTGGCAGTTCTCGACCAATTTAAGAAACCTGCGGCTGATACCCATCACTTTCAACTTGCAGGGGAGACGCTAGCGCGGAACACTGTCAAACGCCTTCGGGAAATCGACTTACGCTGTATGCACGGTGTGTTTTGCATCCATTGCTCTTGTCCAACTTTGAATTGTGTATAGCAAGTGCGTTACACACGACCTTTCCCTACGAAAGCCGTATTGCACATTGTACAAAGGTTATAGTTTCCAAATAAGCCATCACCTTCCTTTTGATCTCAGTGACTATGTAGCAGATGGATGTCAGACTGACGGGTCTGTAGTTCGTCGCAAGAGCGCGATTACCGCATTTGTAAAGGGGTGTATGCGAATTGATTTGCGCAAAAATGCCCACGATGGACCTGCAGGCATTGTGTGACTGGTTCTCCAGCAGCCGCGACTACTCCACTACCTGCTCTCATGCTAAACCTGTGGTCTAAGATCCAAGTAGATCGGAGGCAAATGGGTGAATGAATAGTAAGTGGTATTTATGCAGACGCCACCAGGTAAGTTCTTCCTCAGGAAAGTGCATTTGCTCTGTTTCTTCCTTTGTCTGTTGAAGTTCCGTGTCGTATGCTGCTCTTGCTGCCTGCCCTCTGTATGCTAGTCTGTCTGTTAATAGCTAGACGAAACCCTCACTGCCTTCTGCGACTGTCTGTCTGTCAGTCTATGCCTCTCTGCTAATAGCTAGGTGTTACGGTGCTTGACTTTGAGTGGTGCCCTCATTTGTCTCTGACTGATGAATGTGTTCGCTTGTCCACCCTAGCTAGCTGTAAGTCCCATAGCGTTGGGTTGTGTGTATGCTCTCTCCTACTTCACTCCCTCACATCACCATCACCACCAAGGTCCCAGGCTAATTCGGGTCGTTCTCTCACTAACAAAAAGTCGTGGCCCATAGTGGAGTCCGGCAGCCGTCTGGGATAACCGGGCAGCCCTATTCAGGGATGCGTTGCCTGCCCTCGCGAGGGGGAGGGGGCTAGAAAAGGTGCCCCAAAGATCGCTGGGAACCACACTGTCTGTAGGCTGGCCGTGGCCGCAGACAAAAAACACACGGTCGGAACAGCCAAAACCGAAACAACAACAACAACAACAACAACAACAACAACAACAACAACAACAACAACAACAACAATCACCCTCTTCCTCTTCCAGCCTATTCTTCTTCTCCTACTCCTACTTTTCGCCGCCGCAGTCGCCAGACTGGCAGGGTGAGCCCGCTCACGCTGGTAGCCTGGAATGTTCGTTCCCTTTTAGACAATCCGAGGAGAAACCGACCGGAACGGAGGACGGCGCTAGTGGCACGAGAACTGGCGCGCTACAAGGTGGACATCGCCACACTCAGCGAGACCCGTTTCTCCGAACAAGGCCAACTGAAGGACGTAGGTGCCGGCTACACCTTCTTCTGGAGCGGTCGACCCAGGGCAGAGCGACGGGACGCGGGTGTCGCCTTCGCCATTCGGAACGACATCGTGGGACGACTGCCCTGTTTGCCGCAGGGCATCAACGATCGCCTGATGAGCCTCCGCCTGCCTCTCTGGGGAGGCAAATTCGCCACTATCATCAGCGCCTACGCTCCGACGATGACCAACCCCGACGCTGTCAGAGACAAATTCTACGAGGACCTGCACGCCTTCTTGGAGTCTGTGTCGAAGGCGGACAAGTTGACTGTCCTTGGTAACTTCAACGCCCGCGTCGGCACAGACCATACTGCCTGGAGAGGAGTGCTGGGTCCTCACGGTCTCCGCGGCTCAAACGACAATGGTCTGCTGCTTCTCCGCACCTGCGCAGAGCACCGCCTCATTCTGACGAACACGTTCTTCTGTCTGCCGGAGCGAGAGAAGGCCACCTGGAGGCATCCTCGGTCGCGCCAGTGGCACCTGCTGGACAATGTCCTCGTCCGGAGGCGAGATCAGCGGGACGTGCTGGTGACGAAGGCGATTGCGGGCGCTGACGGGTGGACTGACCATCGCCTCGTCATCTCGAAGATGCGTATTCGCCTACAGCCTCGCAGGAGACCACAAGGTAAGCGACCCCCAGGTAAGCTGAATGTTGCCTTGTTGTCTTTGCCCGCTCACCATCTTCATTTCAGCAATGAGCTAGCTCAACGGCTAGACAACCTTCCTATCGCTGCCGCCGTTGCCGAAAACGCCTCCGTGGAGAACCGCTGGTGTCAACTGCGAGACACGGTCCAGTCGACGGCGCTCGCCATCCTCGGTCGCGCTCCCCGCCAACACCAGGACTGGTTCGACGAAAACGACGCCGCCATCAGAAATCTGCTTGCTGAGAAGAACCGCCTACACAAAGCCTACGTTGATCACCCAACTGTTGCCAACAAAGTTGCCTTCTACCGCAGTCGCCGCCAACTTCAGCAACGACTGCGTGAGATGCAGGACGCCTGGACTTCTCGCAAAGCTGAGGAGATCCAACGGTACGCGGACCGCAACGAATGGAAGAACTTCTTCTCCGCTATCAAAGCAGTCTACGGTCCGCCGACGAAGGGCACTGCTCCTCTCCTCAGCGCCGACGGCAACACTCTCCTGACTGAGAAGATGCAAATTCTGCAGCGATGGGCCGAGCATTTCCGAGGCGTCCTCAACCGCCCCTCCGTCATCTCCGACGCCGCCATCGAGCGTTTGCCGCAAGTGGAGACCAACGTGGACCTCGACCTCCCGCCATCTCTCCAGGAAACCATCAGGGCCGTGCAGCAGCTCTCCAGCGGGAAAGCACCCGGATCGGACGCAAACCCTGCTGAGGTCTACAAGCACGGAGGTCCCCAATTGATGGATCATCTGACTGCGCTCTTTCAGGAGATGTAGCGTCACGGCGAAGTCCCGCAAGATTTCAAAGACGCAACCATCGTGCATCTCTAAAAGCGCAAAGGAAATCACCAAGTCTGCGACAATCACCGCGGCATCTCCCTGCTGAACAACGCCGGGAAGATCTTCGCACGAATCCTCCTCAACCGCCTGGAACAGGGCCTCCAAAGCACAGTTTGGAATCGCCACGGTCTTCAGCTGAGCACGAAGCTGAAGATGTTCAAGGCCGTCATCCTGCCGACACTACTGTATGGAGCGGAGACTTGGACGGTGTACGCAAAGCAGGCACGTCGTCTGAACCACTTCCACCTCAGTTGTCTTCGTCGCATCCTGAGGCTAAAGTGGCAGGATCGAATCCCCGACAATTATGTGCTGGAACGGACGGGAATCCTCAGCGTCTACGCCATACTGAGGCAAATTCAGCTGCGCTGGAGCGGCCACCTGGTGCGCATGGACGACGAGCGACTACCAAACGACTCTTCTACGGAGTCGTCGCAACGGGTACTCGCCGTTACAAGGAGACCCTGAAGTCCTCCCTGAAATGCCTGCAAATCAACCCCACCAACTGGGAGGAGCTCGCACTCGATCGACCGACCTGGAGGAGGACACTGAAGACAGGCGCTGCGATCTACGAAGCCAACCGCATCGCTGCCGCCAAAGCGAAACGTGAATCCCGCAAATCACAACTCCGCCCAGTAAGCAACGCCGCCGCACAACCGCTTCCAACGTGTCCTCGATGTCGACGGACATTCCGGGCTCGAATCGAACTTGTTGGACATCTTCGGATTAACTGCGCCTCTCGAACGGCACCAACCATCGTCCCCCCGCCTGCCTCTTCCTCCTCCTCTCCGCCGCCAACTAACCCCGACAATTCTTCTGACCCACCACTTCCATCATCCTCCTCCTCCTCCTTCTCCTCCTCCTCCTCCTCCTCCTCGCCCACTGCTCCAACGGCGGCCGCTCAGGCGACTGTCCCGCGCACAGCAACCGACACTACCACCACCTCCCCCGACTCCAGGGATGAGGATCAGGACTACACCTGCCCTCACTGCGACCGTACCTTCACCTCACACATCGGCCTGGTCGGTTACTTGCGAATCCATCGCACAGAGACTGGCGAACCAGTGTGTGAAGCACCAACCTACACCCACCGCACTCGCCTCCACTGCCCACACTGCCCTCGCACCTTCAGGCATCGCATGGGCCTTTTCGGCCACATTCACATCCACGAGAGCGGCCTTGACCGCACTCCCGACACACCCACCACATCCAACACATGCATCGTGCACACCCCCACCCTCGTTCCATCCGTCCGCGCCACCACCACCGCCTCCTCTGTAGCTGACACTGACACCGCCGACTTCTCATGCCCACACTGTCCACGCACATTAACCTCACGCATCGACCTGGTCGGTCACTTGCGAATCCATCGTACAGAGACTGGCGAGCCAGTGCCTGGAGCACCCACCTATACCCACCAAGCTCGTCTCAACTGCCCACACTGTCCTCGCACTTTCAGTCATCGCATGGGCCTCTTCGGCCACATGCACATCCACGACGACCTGCGGTAGACAACCGCCGGCCACACCACACATTCACTCACTCCCTACCTCCTCCACCACCACCATCACCCCACCAGAAATCAACACTCACACACCTCATGCACCCAACTGCCACCTCGCATCTCGACTCGGTCCCCATGCGGCTTCGGCTGCACGGGTGACTTGAGTCCTAGACTATCCCGACACGTCAAGCGTCGTGGATAGGAAGGTTGCTGATTGACGCCCGCTCTCGGTTCACGCAGTTCGTCGCGTTGTGTGTGTGCGTGTCCTCAGAACCGGCCACGTGGTAGATGCGCTGGACCAAAACGGGGGCCATATCGGACTCTGGCAGGCGTTATCTGTGCGCAATAACAAATGCCAACATTTGCGGGGTGCGTTGGCGGACCCTGTTGTCGGCATTCGTCGCACAACTGGACCACTGTCACCACCCCATTGTTCTGTGGTCAAAATCCTGTTCATTGGTGAGTGGACCAGGGGGTGCGGAGTGGAGCGCCAAGGCGAGGATCCGTCCGAGCCATCCACCTGCGGCCTCCCCCGTCTCCGGTCTTCTTGACTCTGTCTTGACACTGGGCTCACGCGGGGGAGGAGAGAGTGTAGGTAGATGCCACGCAAGTCTACTGGCACTATAAACCCCTGCGTAAGTCACCGTCCCTGCTCCCACAATGCAGTCTGTGGGGCACACGGTGGACATCGTCGAAATCGACGGTCGAACTGTCGTGGAGTGGCGGACTGGTGGGCTGGGAACGGGCTGAAACAGCACGTTCCACGGCACTCTCACGCAAGTGAGTGACACGCCGTTCAACCCCCGTTGTGTGAAATCCTGGTGTTGTGTGTATGGGGGGCCAGGTCGTGCCGTGGCGCGCGCAGTCATGGTCAGTCGACCATGTCAGCCACTGCGCCCATTCCCCACTCCAGTCTGCTGACCGGCTCGGACAGCAGCTGGGGTGTGGGAGTGGGAAGGGAGAGTGAGGTCGACGACTCAGCACGCTTTCTCCTCACTATAAACAATCTGACGCGCTTGAAGCTATCACGGTGCGCTAAAAGCAGTGGCTTGGAAGGTTGCCAACTGACGGGGTAACTTGGGCCTCTTCCTTGACCGGAGGCGGTCTGAGAGTCAGGCTGCAATGGCTCCTTTTTAATGTGGCCTTTATGGCACTCCCATCACAGTGTGGGATCCGAGCCAGGCGTTGGCGGCACGCCCAGGTGCGGCTTCGGCCGTGCCAGCCTCCAAATCTCTGTCGCGTTTATTGATATCCTGGTTATTTGTTGTGTGGACCAGGGGGTGTGGTGGAACGCCAAGGTGAGGATTCGTCCGAGCCATCCAATTGCGGCCTCTATCGTCTCCGGTCTTCTTGACTCTGTCTTGACACCGGGCCCAGACGGGGGAGGAGGAGAGACTGTAGGTAGATGCCACGCAAGTCTACCGGCACTATAAACCCCTGCGTAAGTCACCGTCCCTGCTCCAATTGCTGCTGCAACTGTAGGGCACACGGTTGACATCATCGAAACCGATGGTCGAACTGTCAATATGGGCCGTTTTTCAGTCACTGGCAAGGATTCCAGCACCAAGCGATGCTTAGCACAGAAATGGCAGTGGTTCTTTGGGTATTTGCCAAGTTAATTAGTGTTTTTCGAGATTGGCGTGCTACCCACATCGTTTGCGTCTTGTCATGCGGTGGACGCCTCAGCCTGCGACTCCTAAACTCATACCTATGTGGCAAGCTTGCGACTTTCAGCGAGGTGCTTTTGGGTCACTGGATTGATACGCAAATGTGTGGTGAAGGACGTTTAATAACGAGATGTCGTTCAATTACTTTTGCCCAAGTTTTATTTTAGCAGCAGCCAAGACGATACCATGAAATAGTCACTTGGACGGGAAGTCGTCAGGCATACTCGCAAAGAGGTCGTTCACATCAGCATGACATGCACATCGAAGACACTGGTTCTTATCAGGCCTACTACGTCCGGAATTCTGTCTCCCAACACAAGCTTTCAAATTCAAGGAATGCAGTTAACGTAGGATTGGTGAAGTTCCCTCGTTTGACCGTACTATGCTGCACACCATTCGTTGCAGATAAAAGTGTCATTAGACAGATGTCTTGAAACATTTTTGGTTTCGCGTTCATAAGCAAGCCGCGGCGAATCCAAACTGAGAGCTGAAATCGACCGAAGTTCGTTGTTTATCAACTGACCCACGTAAACAAAGCAGTGTTCTTTCCTCCATACATGGGGGATCCACTGACTTCAGACATAAGTAATATCCTTTTTTCGAATGACCTTGTAAAAAGAAAATTGGGGACATTAAAATAGTCGGGGCCTAAAGGAGCACACGAGATTTCGTCCAAGCTTTCCCGAAAACTTGTCAGCGAAATTCTTGCAGTTATGGCAGCATCCTGGAGGGCGTCAATAATATCAAACTGGTAGAATTTTTAGAGGGCCGTACACCCATAACTAAGGTAACGAAAATCTGTCGTGGCAAACACCTCAAACACATTATAACTTGCCAGAGCTTCACGTCGTCGGCAGTCGAATTCCTGAAGGCTGTCATTAACATAAAGGATGAAGAGCAATGGTCCCAGAACTGAGTCTTGAGGCACACCACTGATCATATTCACCCATTCCTACATATCATCCCCGATACAGACACATAGTTTCCGACCAACCAGAAACGCCCTAATCCAGTTCAGAAGATCTCCCCGGATGCCGATGGCGCTCAATTTGTGAAGAAGGCGTTGTTGCGGAACAGTATCGAAAGCTTTGCGGAAATCGATGTACATGATATCGATCTTAGCACCCTCTTCTAGAGCCCTGGTCCAGATCTCCGGGCAAGCTGGCAGATTTGTGAGGCAGGAACGTCCTCTCCGGAAGCCATGTTTATAATCCTGTCAGATGTAATTTTCTTCACAAAATTGCTGTATAGCGCTCTTTACTAGAGCTTCCATCGTTTTGCATCGGAGACAAGTTAAGCTAATAGGCCTGAATCTGCTTGCTGTTATCCTGCTACCTACCTTATGTAAGGAAGCGAGGTTATCTGAGTTCCACTGTGATAGCAGCATTCCTGTTCTCAATGACGGCTCAAAGAGAGTCGAAGGACGCTTTGACAGTTCCGCTGATAGCTCCTTAAGTATCAGCCCGGGAATTCCGTCGGGTCCTGGAGACTCATCAGGTTTTATTTGACTGAGGACGCGTCTTACATCTTCGACAGAAAAGGGCAACAGTCTCAATGACGGCATTATCTTGGCGCATTTGAAGCTCCCGGCTGTATCGGCCCATTTCAAACTGTTGATTGTCTTCTTAGGACTTCTCCGTAAAAACCGATTGAAAAACTGAGACAATAATCCTACTTTCTGTGGTCCTTCAACTAATAAGTTTCCGAGGCTATACTTTAGACAAGCAATTTCGTTCCTATGTTTCCTCCTACTGCGAATGTATGCGTAAAACTTCTTGGGACTTGTAATGGATTCCGCTATCTGTTGGCGCTCGAAATAAGTTCTAGTAACCCGTAGTGGCTTGCGCAATTTATTGCGCTGATACTTATATTCGGCGAATGACCTTGGATCTCGAAGTCGTAAATACTTTTTCTACAGTCTCTGTTTCTTCTTCATGGTCTTTTTTGTGTCGGATTGACCCACGGCGGTCGCGCACATGGTGTTGTTATTTTTATTAGACAATGTGGGTCAATTAGAGCTCTAAAATCCCGCGAAAGTACTGCCAGAATTCATCTGAATGTTCCATGTTGACTAACCAGGCTTCCTTCGAAAAAATACGTCTCATTGCGTGAAAGTCCCCCTACCAAATATTTATGCGCCTTTTGATTTTTGGTTGTTGGTTAGATAGGAGAGAGCACACGCAGGCAAAAGCAATATTTTCGCTTAAACCGAGTGAAGGTTGTGGATTCACTTCCCTTATGACTCCTTCTTCTTTACTGAAAACGAGATCTAAGCAGTTAGATCGTTGTCCTTTTCTCAGTCTTGCTCCGAATTTTATGTGTCGAATGAGGTATTCATTCAGGGAGAGTTGTAGTACCTTGCGGTCAAAAGATATGGCTCCTTCGCAAGGTTTTCCGGTAGTCTCTCGGACATTACCCATGATCAATACATCCTGATATGAATACCCTCGTCACATTTGCCTCCGCAAGTCTGGTGTCAAACTGTAGGAATCTACTGAAATCCTTTAACACCGAGGGATCTTCGGGCTGACGAAGTTCTGCGAAAATTCCCATATTACGATCGAAAAGTCCGTTGCCTAACAGGCGTTCTCCGTAACTAATCATCAGTCAAGAAAAATGATGAGCGAGCAGTGTAAAAACTCCATTATAAAATAAACAAAATGATTTGATTAACTTTAAAGGAGAAAAAGACTGCCGCTCATGAAGAGACAGAAACGCGGACAAGACCGGCCTGTATGTAGCAGTGTATAACGGATTATATACGGACATCGCCACGGCAGAAAAAATGTCATCCATGAGGGGTAAGTATGCGGGTCAGACAGGACTGGCCTGCATACGGTATTGTATAAGGGATTCAAAACGGACATCATCAGGTCAGAATTCATACGGTGGATGTGACTGTTCGCGTCAAGGTGGCGAGACGAAAGGAACCCAGACGCGATCGGTCACAGTCTGCTTCAAGCCCAGCTGGGGGGGGGGGAAGGGCAAAGGAGTTACGGCCAAACTACTAGTAAACTGCGAATACAGAGGGTTCCGCCATGAGCGTCGACAGACCGCTTGAAGTCGAAAGAAGGAGTTGACAGGAAACCCCAACATCATCGCTGCGAGCGAGGGGTGATAACAGTGGATTTAACGGCCAGTTCAAAACAGAGCGTTGTAAAGATATAAGCGAGTATAATACAAAAAAATATAAAAATATAAAAAAATAAAAAAATATGAAAATTGAAGTGTGCAGTTTGGAAGTTATCAGGCATATGACTTATATGTCCATCATGGAGATTGAAGAACTTTGATACGAATCTGACCTTGAAATTATTTTCGAATTGAATAAATTTGGGTTATAACGTTCTCTGAACTCGGTGAGGGAACAGACTGGGGATAGATTGGGTCTGAGTATAACTTCCTCTTATTGGTCAGAGATCGCGGCCCCTGAGTTTTCGTACCTAAGGCATCCATTACACAGGTATTCGCTTGAAGACGCACAAGTAAGTAGTGAGTATTAGACGATGGATGGAAAATGCAACCGGTTTATTGGGTGCGAGAAATAACGTATGACAGGGTATTGATGTTGTAACCAGGTTGGCAAAAACGAGCAATAACGAAAGATAGAAAAACAGTCACGAACAAAAACATTAGAAACTCGGTATGTACACGGATACACGCAAAACACGGTGCGGAAATCTGGAAAAGATGAAGCTGTAAACAACATAGGAACCAACTTACTACAAATACACATAATCAGAAAAATGCTGAAGATTGGACTTATCGGATCTGCGGCAGCCGTTTATGACACGCATGATCAGTCCTCACGATCGATCTACAAAAGACTGATCGCGATTAAGACAAAGGAGTTTCTGTCCGTCATGTATGCTGGAGTTTTACAGGGTGTCTTCTAGCTGCCGGTTGTCAGTTTATCTGGCCAGCTTCCAATGGGCAGTCGCACAGTTCGTTCGTGTTTTTCAGGAGGCTTGAAATAGTTGTCTGAACTAAAAACCGGAAAAGATGAGTATACATCAAGCGTAAGAGACATTCAATGGTAAGTCACAATCAAAGCTGTCCAAACAATATTTAATCATGTATCATATTGTTCTTGTGAATGTGACATCATTGGAGTAGTGGTCGACTGTTTACTACTATGTAATATAGTTGTATATATCCTTAATATAGCCTTGATATTGATTTACGCACAAGTGATATGCGGGGATTTATCGAAAGGGATGTTATTATTAGCTCCGTAAGGGCTATTTACTGTCAGGTGACATAGCTGATGGAAACGAGAAAGGGAGGAAAGAAAGAATATCATTATTAGTTCTATATTTATCAATGATGCTATCTTTCATGAATTTCATTGTTTTTAGTGCTGTGTTCCGGTATTATTCAAGCGGCTGACATCACCATAGCCCTTTTGGACCAAATTCTATATGAAATAATTGACTTGAAAAATGTCATATCTTGTTCAAAAATAAATGCGTATTGTTATTTGAAAGGAATTTCTTAGTTTTTACTTTAAACTCACTTAGGGTTGGACTTTTCCGGCTAGAACTTCGAAGAGCATTCCAGATAGTGGCGTATCTTATGGAGTATAAATTTGACCATTCGGGCTTTTCGACTTCGGGGATTTTCATAATATGTTCATTATTTCTGGTGTTCGTGGGGCATTTCGGTTTGTTAGTAAATTCATTTTGAGAATATGTTCGTCATAGGTGACCTTGAATTGGAAGTGTTGGACCATTTTGGAGTCTTCTGATCCAGAGGGGTCGAAGACCGTATTTATGATATTGTTCTAAGTATGAACTCTGGGTGCCATCACTTCTGGACGAAGATCTAGTAAAATGTCTCTGAATGCCTCCTAGTCATCGGCATAAAGAAACGTTTGTGAACTTCTGACTTCAGTCTGAATATCATTGATGTAAAGAAGAAAGAGTAGCGGACCCAGAGACATGCATTGAAGTACGCCGCTCATGATCGAGTGAGGTTTCGAGTAGCTTATACCAACTGTGGATTTGTGATATCGGTTAAATAGATAGGACTCGATGAGGTCGAATAGAACTGGCCGGATGTCGAGAGCCTCCGATTTCACCAAAAGACGTCTATGGGCACCCGGTCAAAGACTTTAGAAAGGTCAAAGTAGATAACTCCCACTGAATGTTGTTCATTACGAATAAAGATGGTTAGATCAAAAAATGCCAAATGAAAGTTTCGCAGGATTGTTTGGGTGAAAATTGATTATGGTTAGAGTTAAGAGGCTGGTTATACAGACAGACGTCGAGAATTCCATTGAAAATCACCCTTTTAAGAACTTTAGCTAGATACGGTGTTTTGCGCACGCCCCGATAATCAAAGGGATGCCAATAAATTCGGAAAAGTCCTTTGCACATCTGAATAAAACGAAAAACCATCACGACTCCCATCCTAAAGGATAAACAGTGAAATTAGTTAGCCGGTAACTCAGATAAGATTAATCTCATCCGATTTTTTATGCCCGCGTGTACCAAGAAGTCGCCTTGGGATGAGAAAAAACACCGGCAAATTGCCACAAGTAGAGATGCATTTACCACAATGACGTTCACAACAGACGCAGTGAGGAAAGGTCTGGGACAGCTACGGCCCACTTCATTCCCGATGCAAGTGGCACACCCGCAAAAGCTCTCGATGAACTCCTAGATCAACTTTTTACTAAGCTCTCCAAGATCTTCGAAAGTTCGATGGTGGCGACGGTTTTGCCAGATGACTACATGAAAGTCCACGTAAGCCCCATTTATAAGGGGTTAGGACGTCACCAACTGGCTTCAAGCTAGTGAGCCTTACAAGCACTTTTTACAAACTAATGGAGAAAGTGCAACAGTGACTCGCCGAGCATATTGAGGAAAATAACTTGCTTAGTGCGCATCAGCCTGGATTCCGAAGCCGTCAATTCTGTCACATCAGTCTGTTCACATGCATGAAAGGCTGATCAAAACCTTTAAAATGTGTTTTACAGTAGATACAATCAATCAGTATCAGTCAGTATATTTGGTGTAAGTGACAGAAGTCCTGAAAAATCCATTTAAACGGTACAGTATAGTGCGCATAAAGCATAATTCAGTATAATTCAGCATATATGAGGGATATAGGCAGAGCCTTGGAAAAACCCTATTTACAGATAGATGTATGAAAAAAACACGCAGATACTTACATAGCAGTTGTGCGAGTCGTTGATATCGTGTAAGTGTTTGACCATCAAACCTAAATTTATCTAGGCTTCTATGAGAGGTGTCAAAGTTTTTCGCTAAGACAACGGAGTTCGACAATTTGTTCCATCCTTCCAGTTTGACATACCTTATCTTCGATTTTTATTCGTGCCCTCGAAGATTGGCCATCGGCGCCAGTCCGAAGAAATCGTCAAAGTGAAGAGCACAGTCTAACCCTCGGGCGATCATCAAGGCCATGGTCATATCCCCTCTGTATTGTCTATAAGAGAGAGGAAATATTCTTAGCTTTTCCAGGCGTCTCTCACAAGGTAAGCTAGTTATTTAGTTTGGTCGCTATTAGTTGTACGTTCTCCAGTGGGTTGGAATCTTATTTCTTCCAGGAACACCATACCTTAACATAATGTTCCAACATTGGTCGAACGAATGCTCCAAATACTCGGCGATACGCTCTTCGTAAAAATTGAGGAAGAATCTTCTAATCGCGTCTAGGATACTCATTACTTTGTTTTTATACCTTGGCGCAGTCAGACGATGGTTTGAGAGTTGACGTCATCCACACACCGAGGTCTCTTAACTCGTTGAATGATTCGAGTTGGTGACCTCCTACAAATTAGTGAGATTCAAATCTCAACGGCCTCCTGTTGCTCGATCGTAAACGGATAAGTTGACAATTGTTACGATTGAGGCTATGACACCACTAATCACACCATTGTTGCTATCGACTCTGATTGTCATGTAACTGTACAGTCTCCTGGATTCTCTATTGGTTTCCATAATTTGAGATCGCCGGCAAGCATTACGCGCTCGTCGTCCAGACAGTCCAGGCAGTCGTTCACATATATCAAGAACAGAATTGGTCGCAAAACGCTCCCCAGCGGAAAGCTAGTGCGGACGAATGCCCATTCCGATATAGCGTTTCCTGTACATACAAGCTGAAATCTGTCCGTAAGAAAATTAACTTACTATTTCAACAGATTTCCATTCACACCCACTTGACGTAGTTTAAATATAAGTCGACTGTGTGTAAGATTGTCAAAAGCCTTTCTGAAGTCAGTGCACACGACGTCGACCGATAAAAGCATGTCGATTGACTTCGTCCAGCTCTCCATGGATACTAACAGGTTAGTGAGATGGGACCAACCCCTTCGAAATCCATGCTGACGCTATCTGAGCAAGTAGTTTTGTTCAAGATGTTGAAACAGCTCCGTTTTAATTACCTTTTAATAAATTTTAATTTAATGCCAGTTTACAGGCATTGTCAAGGGAAGCGATTAAACACAAATCCGACCAGCAGTGAAAAAAAACTCCTGAGCTTAAGGCATAAAAATATAGATGATGGTGGTTTTTGTGATTTGGGGGGCTCAGGAGAAAAAAAAACTGTCCATCACCTTGCAACAGATGTTTGTGAGACTCACTGTTTTGAAACTATTTGGGGCTGTTCATTCGCTATCTTTACATACGGGGCTAATATTTGCTTTCTTCCAGTCGGTAGGCGAATCTCCGGTCTCCATCGAAGTTCTGAAGATCCTGAATAACGGAGAGGCTAGTTGGTCTGAACGTTCGTTCAGGTCTTTTGCAAGTTCGCCGTCCGGACCAGGAGATTTAGTGGGCTGTAGGTATTTCAAAGTTTTCCTGACCTTGTCTGTTTTGAAGTCCATTGTTCTCATTGAATTTCTTGGTTTGACAGTTTTGAGGGGGGAGGGGATAAACTCTTTCATCAAAAGCCGGCTCCTTGGCATACACAGACGTGAAGAAATCGGAAAACAGGTTCGCCTTATCTGAGTTGTCAATCAACGCAAAAAGATAATAGTGGTGCGAAAATCCGAAGAAGGTATGGCATTAACGAAGTAACTGCGAAAAAAATCGTCCAATGCATTCGTACTGAGGAAATTTTCATATTGGTCGAGGTCAATGAACACAAATGGATCTGTTAAATTCATTTTAGTAGTATGTTGATAGTCATTAACTTTAGGCAAGGTTCTCACAAGTGGCTTATATCTAAGCTACACCGAATGAGTGCTACTATTAACCCAGCTAAATTGCTGGTCACTTTCTTTCAGGCAGACTTGAGGCTGTCTCTCGTTTGTATTCATTTCTTTGATGATTCTGATGACAGTAAGTTTTAAAGTTCAGACTAACTTCTCTTAGATCCCTTTTGTCACGACTGCTTGTGATTTCTAATAATTTAATAACTTTTTATTCCTGTACTTGCTGATAAGTGTCGCGACTATTCGTAAGCCATGTTTACGATTATTTATCACCTATTTTCCCCATCTGTCACTTCTATTCAGCAAAGCAATGATGATCATGAAATGCAAAAATTTCCATTAAAGCCGACGCAAGCCGACCAAAGGTTAGTCGTCAGATCATTAATCATGGTGAACAGGAACAAATGCGACCTGAAAATCTTGGGCGAAATTTGGAATGAGTCCTCAACCTTTGGATCGATCTGAGAAGCCTCTGAAATTGAATTGGACATCGCGTAATAATTGACTACAAGATATGACCGTCTGGTGGTGTTCTCTGCCCTTTTTGCGTGTTTAGTGTTTCTTCTCACTAGCACCTAGAGTCCAATTGAGAGTATTTCACCGAAAATGGTAAGAATTAAATTCAGTATGGGTATATTTTATGCTTCACAAATTCTCCGTTTGATTAACTTTTATCTACGTGGGGAAAAAAGGAGTGTGATAAATATCACGGGCGACCGGCATTACAGCTAGAATGGTTGCGTACGACTCGTACGTTGCATTAAAGAGCATTTCATACGTAAAAATTCAACTAAATTTTCCTTTAGGAGTTTATAGGCAATTTCTAAACGGTTTAGGAAATGTGGCCACCTTTCACTGATCCGTGAAAAGTCAAGTCGCTTAAGCCTGTGACCCTCCTACATAGCGGTATGGATATGGATATAGATTTCCCTATCCTAAAAGCAATAGTATCAATCTTTTAAACGCCAGTTCTGGGGAGTAGTAAGTATTCTTTAAGGGGCGCTTAAGACACGTAGGCAATGCGCATTGCCCATTTATTCGCATACTGCTCCTACCCAAAAACTGGTTCTTCGTATAGTCGCTGTACACAGTATATTGGTTATATATAAGGAAGCCGTAAATCACCATGTAATTGCAAGGCTACGGTGCGAACGGGGGTGCTATAATCGTCGTGCCCAGACTGTTTTGTACACGCCCACATTACGCGAAGCACATACGGCTTGCAGCTGCAATAGATTGTTGGATCACTCAAAGTTAGACATATCTAGATTTTAAGTTGCCTTTGGTAGTCGTTTTTGAAAGGTTCCATGCATGGAATGCGTCTGCTATAAAAAACCATGCTAGTGAAACTTCGGGAGACCTGCTGCGGCACAAGTGTGTGTTTGTCAGAAACTGGATGTTTTTTCCTGACGTGGTTGATGTTGACCGCACACCCCTGTCATGCAGTAACTAACAACCGATCGAGGTATTATAATGATACGCAACTGATCACAATACTTCGTAAATTTTCCGTGAAAGCTTCCTGTCGGACTCTTAATCAGATGATCGTCAAGTCGAGCAGTTATCCTTAGACCTTCAGCATACATGGCCAAACGCCTGTACCCGTCTTCTTCCGAGTCCGTATGGAAGAACTAAATTGTGCTGGCAGAGGTCAAGATGACCTTCTACTTCTAGCCAAACTAAATTCCGTCGCTGGGCTCTGCACCTATCCACCCTGAAGCCTCTTAGGTAGTCAATTGCGCTCAGCTGAATGCTAGCCCTTAGAGCAACCGCCACTCCAAATGCCTGAAGGCAACCTTGTTGCCCCACTGCTTATGAACCGATCCCGGTGACCTGCAAACTAACGCCCAGTTGACCTCGCGGGCGTATTGTATGGATTCCCTAAGACCGTCTCCCGTTATCGTCTATACAACTTCCTGGGTAGGCACAGAGATAACCCCTGGACACCATGACACCCATAAAGGACGACTATATCTTGTGAACCTTTTCACTACATCAAAAATTCTAAACAGAAACCTAAATAGTAGGAAAATAATGAGGCTGTATTTCTGGACCCCAGCAAGGCCGTCGATCTGGTTAACCCGCTGACCACGTACTGATAAGCTTTATGGATGTAGTTCGGTCGCGAACGCAATCAACCGGTTTGGGCTACTATATTATTAGACACGCGCGTACGTCTGAAAGGCTACATCATGTCAGTTGCCCTTTCATGACGCTCCCACGGGTTTTTTTTAAAGACCGTTGCTCATTTCGAGTCGAATAAATGACTGACCAGTGACAGCTTCAGAAATCTACCTAATGTTTATAGTTGACAGTAAAATTGTAATCCAAACATGCGACCACGCTGCTGTTAGGGGGGATCATACTGGAGTATGTGCGTAGACGAAGCAGGGGGATCTCGCGCTGAGTGCACTGTTCTCCGCTAGTGATTCAGAATTATATTTAGAGGTGCATCTGCGGGTGGCATCGGGTGGTGAAGGCGTTCTGCAAACTGGATCAAATACCGATGCGCGGATCCTTCATCTAGTCTACCGTCATAAAAACACTACTTGAAAGCCGGATCCATGGCTCGAAGGCGACATTTCCTTATTTGCAAACCTTTTCACTACATCATTGAACATATCCTGTGCATCCCGTATACTGTTTGTTCATCCACACCTGTCCACTGGCACGTCTTCACATCACGTATGTAAGGTGCAGGTTTCGGAAAGGGTTCATAGCCAGGCAGTTAATGCTGTTCACCTCATTAGTATTTAAAGCCTAGAGGAAGGCTTGAAAAGCCCGATCTTCCTACGTAACAGCAAAGACGGTAATGCGCAGATCTTGCAGAGGTATGTAACATGGCAAATTGGATAGGCGATGTAGAGCGCGACTTGCTTGAAGTTTAACAGCCCAACAACGACAAATAGGTCAGTTATGACCAGCTACGTGACCATTTATCTGTAAATCTGCTAGCGGCTCATAATTTCAGTCACCAATTTTACCTGGGGCTGATTCGTACACGGCACTGGCACTTGTGTTCTTCCTCCAGTTGGGCGGAATAGTAGTTATCAGTTGACCTGAGAAGAAAGTGAGAACTGCGCATTGCTTGCCGGAATAAGAGCTTTCCTTGTACAGAAAAGGCAGTATCTAACCGCGCAAACATTTTCGCAGTATAGTTTTGGTGTGGCCTGATTTTGCATGGCAATGATTTATGTAGGAAAAAGGTGGCAGATGCGGACAGACACTTCCATCTCTACCAGAGTAGTGTAACTGTTTGACTTGACTTTGCAGTCGCCGTGAGTATCGGAGTAAAGTACCACTTAAAGGAACCGCTGTTATCGGGATGAAACTTGTTGTTGATGTCGCACTTATTGCGGTATACGCCACAAAACTGGAAGTAGGTACACAGAAGAACTTTGTCTGATCTGTTATGACAATCTTCGGGGGCGTCTTGCCCTGCAACTTTGTCGTTCTATGCGACCTCAGCGTCAGGACGGACGCACATGCTGTATCTCAGAGTTACCCTTTACCGGAACGACAGGTTTACCTGTTAACCTAGCTGCTGGCATTTCCACAGGTGACGGAGAGCGGAACGATCTTCGGGGAGGGGTAGCCGTGAACTTAGCAGAATCCCGGCCCTCATGAATAGACACTCGCGGACTACACGGACGCGCAGGACTGTCTGACGCGCCAACCACCTTATAAAATACCACAAAGTCCGGTGACAGAACTCTTACATGACGACATTAGCCTCCGTTTATTATATTTAACTTTCATCGCTGCGTTGTAGTTAGGTTTTGGAGTCGGCAGTTGGAGACCCGCCTATACTCAGCATTCTCAAGAAACCACATGAAAATGTTCGATTCAAGTTTTATAAGCCGCCCCACAACATCCATTGGAGCCGATACGCCATGTAATCCTGGTCCAGTTTTGCTGACGAGAACGTTTTCGAACGGGAATACTAGGTCAAGATCGACCCTTAGTACTGGATGCTGAAATGTGCGATCGTGCAAGAAGTCGGATAGAGCTCATCTGGGATGACTGTTGCCTGCCTGAAGTCCAAACTCGACCAGTTCTCTCAGTGCATGAAGATTCTGGGGTATTTACTCCCACTTTGACCTCTGTCACGGCGGGCCAATCGTTCTCTTAAAGTGATCCAGTCAGATCTACTCCATTCTAGTCGGCTCAAAGTTCCGTAGATGCGTTCATTGCTGCAGATCGATGTGTGGTGCCAAACTGGCAGCACCTGCAAATCCTACCATGTTCTCGTTAGCACACGCCTACAAGCTGAACTCCTATCTGTGTCCAAAGTGTCTTGTGAAAGCTGTTTTGATATCATAAAACTATCGCAACTCTCTAAACAGACAAATTCGGTCTTGATGGGCAGTCTGAGTAGAGGAAAAGATTGTAGCAAGTGGTAATGACTGAGGTACCTAGTCCGCAGAGCAGCTTAGAAGATTTCTGGATTCATCTAGGGACGCCGCAACGACTGAATAGACGAGAGTCTCCCAGTTATCTGTCCAGACAACTTGAGTCAGGTTCCACAACAATAAGTCTTCCAACCAACTTGGGAAATAGATAGTCGGCCAGAGATGGCTGCAAAAATAGCAGGCTCTGGCAACGATCCCCACGGAAGAGAACTCAAACGTTATTGACCTTCGCAAACTCTTTCAAATCATTCATTAAGTTAGTAGTAGTTCCTCTGCCATCAAGTGACTACTTGCGACACGAATGGAGGCATTATTGTCGACAACTCGTCCAAGGTCGAACGCTGACGTAGACACGTTGAGCGCCGATTAGCTGACTTGGAATACGCTGACAGTATAGTCGTGCTAGCATCAATATACGGTGACCAGCAGAAACCAGTGTTGCAATGGATGGATAGCCGGTTTATGCATAAATTTCGAGGAGACCAAAATGCCTTAGAGCGATATTTCTTCCCAGGCGCAGGCCCACCTTGTAATTAACGGCCGTCAACTCGAAGAACTAGACAGTTTTATATATTTCAAGACGAAATCGTTACCAAATACACAAATTAGGGATGATACCGCCTTCCGATCCAAAGCGATATCAGCGTTTGTGCAATTATTTGGCGTTTATAGAACCGATACGATATCCAATCACCGCAACCATTTGCGTGTACTAGGCATCCGTCCAGTCGCCCTCTTCCCCTTACTTCTGCGAATGTTGCACTGTTCGCGTTGGAAATAAGCGATAAGTTAAGGTATTTGGTTTTTTAACCGTTGTCCGACTAACATCCCTCGGATGCAGTACACCGACTTTATCTCAAAAAATTTCACACTCGCTGCACAATATCACGAGGATATATCGGGCCATCCAAGAAACACGACTGAGGTGGTTTGGACACGCTCTTCGTCCGCACCACGAGTTCGCGGTTTGGGCGACGCCGATACCGCAGATCGCCACGCACGACCACATTCATAGCCAGTCCTACCGGGCACACTTAGTAAGAAGGTGTCGTACGAATGCTGACAGGCCTATTTATTTTGCCGCACGAAACTGTCTGATCTCAAATATCCGTTTCCGGCACCTCAGGATATGCTTTTTTCATTAACTACGCAATGCTCACTGTGGTGGAATACTGTCAATACTGTGTCAATACTGAGCAAGCTGGGCCAACTTGGCATTATATGCGCAGTATAAAAAACTACCCAGGTCATGCTCTCGTCTGGGATTGACTTCTTTTCAGGCTACGTATTATTTTGAATGCACGGTCTTCACAGGAGTGTTCCTTATAGCGTCTCACTAGAGGCGATAGACTACAATAGGTATCGCCATTGGGGATTTTTGTAAAATGATTTGACTGACCGATGTTGCCGAGGCCTCTGGTCTCGGAAACCACTCAACTCCACTGCCCTGGGTAAAAAGTCACGCAATTACAGCAGTTGTCGAAGGAAGCGACCTAATACCGTAAAAGAATTTCGGGTTATAATAAATTCTAAGAGTCCAAAATTTTGGCCATATTTGTGACAACCCGTCCATATATACTATTCAAATCCAGAAAACCAATCTCTAACCAGCTCATACCAAAACACGTTTAGGCTTAGGACGTTTAAGGCCTCTGCTACGGACAGATCTTCCAATTGTTCTCCAAATGGTCTTTTTAAAATATTTCCGAGGATTCCTTGTTCAAACCGGCAATTTGGTTACGCACTTTGTACAGGTATTTTGTGAAAATTTGACCTGTCCTTGATTTCCATTAGTTAGCAAGCCAGCGCTAACAGATAGAAAACGAGTCCGGGCACCTTTTATATAAAAACAGTTTGTAATGGACTTTCAGAAACTCGTTTAACGCTCAAAAATGATTTGCGAAATCCGACTGGCGGTAAGTCGGTCAATTGTGGTCGGGGGAGGGTGTGCGTTCTCTGCCCTATTCTGTAATGTAAAACATCTACTTTCGCCTGTAGGTGAATTTGTCATTGCCTTTTGTTATCTCCGAATTTACCTTGTTTGAGTGCAGTGGCTATTTGCCATTGTAATTTATCACGCAACTCGTCACCCAGAACACGTCCCCACGTCTTGTCGTTGCGTTAAATACCACCGAATTCGTGAAAAAATAACCCTGAGAGTGACTGGGCGCATATGAATTGTTGACTTTGTGACTGCTGGTGCATCTCACTTGAAAGTGCTCGCGCCCTTCTCCGAGCATTTGACTGAAGTTCTTCACGAACCGATCTGGCAGAAAAATGGTCTAGGCGCCATCCCCTTTCCAATAAGCTGAAAACAGAATCATCCTCTTTCCTTCTGTGAATGCGCCCAGTCCGTTTATTCGTGGGGTTACTGGCTGGGGAACTGAGAGGTTAGCCCAGATGGCTCCACTTTGATGTGATCGCTATGACATTCTTGTGAAAGTGAGATCTGGGCCACTCCTTTCGTTGAAAATCTGGCACATTGTACGAGGACTAGGTCGCGTGTGACACGCGTATGCGGTCTGTTTTGCTTTGTCAGTCGCTGCACCCAATCCAACTACCGGTCGTCTTGACATTGTCTTGCCATCGGAGCCTGGTATATGGGGAGGACAGAGTGCGGTAGACGCTGCGCACGTTCGCTATCACTGGACTAACTCACACGCAAGTCACCGCCCCGCGCCCACCACGGTGTATGGCACACGGTGGACATCGTCGTCCGCGGCGATAGAAGTGCCAATTAAAAGGTAAACTTTCCGCCATTGTTGTCATGTACATCTCAGAGGGGTTTTTGCACTATGTGGGGATTTTTGTAAAGCCAGAACTTTGTTTGTAAAAAGATTTTATACTTCACTAGGGTCCGAACCTCTCGCACCTGGAGAAGAAGATTGGCAAGGACCAGTTTCCCGCGAACGAACACTACTTCGGACTCGTAAATGTAAGCCAAGCCCCCTGTTTAAGGCATCGCCTTCCTTCCAGTTTGGAAACACCTGTTACTGCAACTCAGTTCTCCAAGCTCTCTTCTTCTGCAAACCCTTTCGTAATCGCGTTCTGCTCTATCGGCAGCAAACTAAAGGTCAAAAGAAGGAGACTCTTCTAAGTTGCCTTGCTGATCTTTTCTACACGGTAACAACAAAAAAGAAGAAAGTCGGCCAGATCCCCCCCAAAAAGTTTATTCAACGCCTGAAACGGGAAAACGGTTAGGCTTCTGCGTACGTCTGATTTAGCTGTCTTTAGAACTGTTCGACAACTACCTACCCCAAGATGCCCACGAGTTCCTAAACTACCTGCTGAACGAAATTGCCGACATCTTGTTGGGTAGGTGTCATCATTCGCCCTTACCCGGCTTGGTTTTTTTAGCTGAACAGCAGGCATGTGAAGAAGGGAATGGCACTAAACAGGTCGATTCTCGCTGCGTCGGTGGTGAAAATCCGGTCCGGACTAGGGACACCTCAGCGGAGACGAGCGGCGGAAAAAGTAGTGGACAGCCGCAGAAGCGCACTTGGATCCATGAAATTTTTCAGGGTACCCTAACCAACGAGACCCGTTGCCTCAACTGTGAGACAGTACGCACCAAAGATGAGGACTTTCTGGATCTCTCGGTGGATATTAAACAATACACCAGCATCACTAACTGTCTCCAGTGCTTCTCTAACACCGAAACCATACAGTCGGAAAACAAGTACTACTGTGAGGTGTGTCGCTGTAAACAGGAAGCACAGAAGCGGTAAGTGCATTTTTTGAGAATTCCCTTAGCCGGTGGAAGCAGGCTTTGCAATGTTACCTGCGAGTAACGTACATTGATCTGTCTTGACTGCAGAGCGGTGCTTATTAATTCCATTTTACTTTGGAGCTCTGGTATAAGGCGGTCTGGCAAAGAAAGGTGTAAATACGCTAGAAGCATAACCCTTAAATATAAAGTAGAACGAGATGGCCATTCTTGTCTTGCCTGCCGTCATCTGTCTGACCAATGCTTGGCGTGAGACTTTCCGACGGGGAAAATACGGCATAAATGTTCACCTCTCATCTTCTCGTGCCTTCGTTGGCAATACTGTCGGTGACCGTTTGCTTCCTCTGTCAGCCTGATTCCTGTCCTCGACTACCTTCTCACCACTTGCAACCGACCCCATATGTGATGCGTTGAAATCCACATCTGACGCACTCCGCACTTCATGGATGGTATTTTCGATTTGGCCGAACTTTGACTTTAGTACATGTGAGCAAAGTTAGGTAAGATTGGACACTTAATTAGTGATCCTCACAATGGGAGAAACCAGTGGCGCGTAATTTACTGCCTTTTCGGCGATATATCGCTGAATTCTTCACTGCTTCTGATTGTCAGCGCAGTTTGTGCCCCGTGTTTGGTCTGGCTGTTGCCCCTTGAATAATCTTAGAACACTTAACTACTTGAGTATCTTACTGTTTTTACCTCACAATACGCATCTGTAGCTTAATTCTCGCCTAACTGTGGCATTAGACCTAAACAGAATCAGCGAGCTGTGTGAAATGCGAGAGACTTGGGTGAGGGGTCCGCTCAGCCACTACGCTAGATCTCATCTGCAGTCGGATCGGCTCAGTCTTGCCGCGGCAAAGACTGCTAGCGTGGTTTGTGCACTCCCTTAGTCGTCCACCTGATGAGCTCAGTGTTCCTGTCATCTATCCGACGTTCTTGTTCACGTGGAAGCGCCGAAAGGGAGACCAACTCCAAATCTAGCTTAAGACAGTTCGCAATGACATGGAAATGGTTCTTGAACCTTTTGTATTCGGCCCCCTTTGCCGGCCGCGAGAATTGGTCGAGCTCTTCTGATCTGCTTCCGCAGATCGTCACACATGGAGAGGCACAACTTTCAACATCCTTGACACCAACTAAATCAAACGTGATTGCAGCTATATTAAGTGCATTTCTAGTAAGTAAGATCCTGCGCGACAGGCATGTGTGGATCCAACGCGCATTGAGCGCCCACTAAGTCCTAAGGGTTGGAACTTGACAGACTGTCAAATGACGGGGTACTCAGGACTGGGATCCAGCTCCTCTTTCTATGGTGTTGCAATATCAATGTAATTTATTTTGTGAGTGAAGCCTGACCCATGCGGATCTGATGATCGGCACGCGTGTAGCACGCGGAGACGAAGCCCACCACCGCATTAGCACCCATTTCCAGTCCCGTCTTTCCGCTGATGTGTGGTAGGGATGAAAAGAGGATATGCGATTGATGTGGCGCCATTTTCTCTCGCGCCTAAGTCGACTGCCACCCGCTGGGCACAGCGGCGGTCTGGCCGACGTTCGGTGAAGGACCTGTCGTGTTCATTGTAATTTCTTCCTGTTTTCATCCTTAACGTGTTTCATCGCCCGGGACTTGGTCTTTCACCGCATCTAGTCCCTCCCTGGTGGAGCTTTCTGTTGCTTCGAGGTTGTGCACTGCTGGTTTCATTTGTCCCTGCAACGCGCCTGTTTTGTTCGTCTGTCTTCCTGAACGGAATTTGCCCTGATGAAGAAAATAAACTGCCATTGAACATTCACCAGCCTGTCTGTTGTTTACTGTTCTGTAAAGCTCAACAGGACCCGAGCCGTTGTATTTTGTGTTACGGTCAGGTCACGTCTTTCTGTGTGCGTCTCGTCGCCACCAGAGTTTGTTTTGATACCGCTGTAGCCCAGATGTTAATATCTGTTCTAGCATGGCTTCAATGACTCGAAAGGTCTGAAGGGAAAGAAAGACCCATTTTGACCGCCTCGATTAATCCACGTGTTGGTGACTGTTTGGGAAGGTAGGGACGCCAACGTACTGGCTTTGTAGCGGGCACTTCCGCTGTTGGGGGAAAAGAGGGACAGTGTCGGGTTCTTTTGCGAATTCGGTACCTCAATCACGTAAGGCCTGCTCCGCGGGCATTTCTGTTAGTCTGCCTAACAGTTGCTAAGCTCACACTTTGTTAGTAGAGACTGGGGCGGAAGAGTGCGGCAAAACCGCAGTAGTAGCAGCGGCAAAAGGAATAGAAGACAGACAGGCCAAGTAAGAGCTTCAACGGCAACGGCGGCAACTGCTGGGCCACTAAACGTACCTGTGTTGGCGATGGTGTGACACACGTTGAAGGGCGACATGCACGCCAATTCAGCCTCCGCGCCCTGTCTGAAAACTAGACAGTAGGCAGGCTCGGGCAGGTGGGCCATAAGGTTGCCAGCTAACCGGGTTACCCAGTCCCAACCAGAACTGAGGGTCTGGCTCCAATGGCTGCTTCTGAATGTGGCCCTTGGGTAAAATTGGAGACTCCCGGAATAAAGCCGGATGCGTATAGAGTTATGGTCTACTGCGCCCACGCTTACCTCCGACCGTCTATAATTCGTGTTGCTAATTTGTGTCAAATGAGTGAGCGCAATTTTTAAAAGTGCATGAGACCTGTTAATAC
>CACRXP010000255.1:64617-84754 GCA_902702965.1 Spirometra erinaceieuropaei
GATAATTTGCCTAGGTTATATGCTCCGAACGGCTTGAAGATCCCTGTTCTTCAAGCAAAACCGAAGTTCAGGGAATGCGTAACTGCGTCTGAAGGCTTTCACCTTTCAGCCGAAAACCTCCATCTTGACAGTTATTATTTCCGTTCACCTCATTCATATCCTCCAGTATCTTGAATAACAGAGTGCGTTGAAGTGAGTTTTGCAACTTGTGTTACTGCATATCCTCAAACGTCATCCTTCGTCTATAAACGTCAAGAGTTGCTATTGAGAACGAGGGGACTCAATCGCGAGAAATAGAATTTTATTCGTCTGACTTGTCTTCACAGACAGCAACGGAGAAAGGTAGCGGACAACCCGGGAATGTGGCATTCATGGGTGAGGTTACTACGCAACTATACATACTTGCTAAAATTGGCCTCTCTCCCAATCATGGCAGATACTGGTACTTAGCGCAATAGGTTTTTTGGTCGCCGACATCCCAGTACTCAGTGATCGCTATTTCATCATCTGGTGTCATTGATTGACGTGTCTCCTCGTTCTCGCGTCTTTCACTCTTTCTGATGACGCGTTCGAGAGTGAATTCTGCCGGGCAGTAAAATATAACTCTTGTCCCAGCGACCGGATTTCCCTCCTTTTACCTTCTGTCTGTATCAGATCTTTGGTTTTTGTTTTTTTTGCAATTGTTGACTTTCTATCTCCTGGTACTTTGTCTGCCTTCAGTATGCGAGTCAAACGCCTACCCGTTCTACTGGCCCTCCACCTGAAGCGTTTCAAGTTCTCCGAGAACGCCAATCGGTTTATCAAACTCTCCTACTACGTCCCCTTTCCTCAAGAGCTTCGCCTTTTCAACACGGTGAGAGGCAGTACTGCAGTCGTCCTCTTGTTTACCTGCATTTCTTCACCTACAGCCCCTGTAACCAGATCCAGGCGATGTTTCACCCCTCGCAGTACACTGTGGTCAGCCAGTCCCTTTAGATTGCTTTTTTAATCCGATCGGCGAGTGGGCTGCCCCTTTGTGTTTTCCCACTCGTCCGGCGCGTTAAGTGGGGGAGGGCGGGCTGAATTGTTTTTCCTGCTGTTGCTTTGGGAACTATCGCCGCGACTGGTGGACGTGGAGGGGGCGGGGCGACAGGTTTGAGTTGCAGTAGCAGCTGACAAAGCCATCTGTGCAAGTTGCGATTGAAAGCAGTGTGCGTTTTCTCAGCTGCTGCATTAAACGTTCCATTCAATGGCCACCACGTTGGAGCTGCGGGCGCTGCAGGGACAGGTGATCCAGTATGGTGTGCTTGTTCTTGGGCCCAGTTCTGCAAGTTGAGGTCGCCTAACTTCTAAGTAGGGGTGGGGAGGGGGTGTGCCAACTGTGGCTGCGAGATTTTGGTGATAGTCATTACATGTCTCCTACCAAAAGAACCCAAGCTGCAGTTTGTAGCCCGGGCACGTGAGGAGGGGTTGATTGACGGTAGCGGTGGTCCTAGACTCAGTGTTAATCTCATGCTTGCTATGGTAGTTGCGCCTTTATGGCCTTACTCCTGCCCACCACCACCACCACCACCACCACCACCACCACCACCACCACCACCACGGACCGCGTGTTGTGGCACGCCGTAGGAGTAGACCTTCAGGTCATGTCAGCCACTGAACCTTTTTCTGTTACCCAGTGATTGACAGGCTCTGACAGTCGACTGATGCATGGGAGAAAGAGACAGTTAGGCCGACACTGAGAAATCAATCCTCATGACACACCAACGCGTTCCTCTTGGCAATAAATCTGGCGTGTTTGAATCTATCGTGACGCGCTAAGATTCGTGGTTTGGGAGGTTGCCTACTGTCGGGAGAACCCGGTCCTCCTCGGGGCCAAGAACCAAGCTACAATGGCTCCTTAGTCTGGCCTTAATGGAACTCCCACATATCGCCAGATCTGCGCCGCCCTTGTCACATCCTGCCCGTGTGTGGCCCGCTTAGACGCGCCGTTTAGCCATGTCAACCACCATGCCTACGTGTGCACTTTCGGTCCTCTTGACATTGGCATGCCATCGGAACGGAGTTGGTTAGGGAAGAGAAAGTACAGTAGACGCCGTGCAGCCTACCTCGCTACGAAAAAATGCACGCGTAAGTCGCCCATGCGGCGCACACCATGTCGTGGACGTCGCCACCTGCAAGGGTCGAACTGTCGAGCGCGCCTTCAAACAAGAACACCGCTCAAGTGGACTACCAGCTCTGGCAGACACTGGAACGTAGCTGCGGAGTGATTCTCTCCTGTTCGTGCGACCATTCCACCCACCTTCGAGATTTTGCTCAGACTGTAGACGTCGGAATTCGTGAGTCATTGACTGTAGTCTTCCAAGTGAGAACGCTTGCTTACCTGTGGTTGCAACACTGATTAGCATGAGGTATGCCCCCCAAGTTAATGCCAGCGTGCTGGAATTTCGCTTTGCTTTTGTTATAACCATCCTGGACGGAAGAACTGCTTAAATGGCGTGCCTGCCCGGTTTTTGCAGACACCTATACGGCGTTTCTTGCCTAAGCTTCTGGGATGTTTTGAAGTTCTGTTATTCGTGTATATCTTGAGACGGCTTCCTCTTATGACTTTCTTACTGCGCACGTGGTATGCATTTTATTTAAAAAGTATGTTCACTGTTATCTTGAATTTTGTAGACGTAGATCTGGGTCTCAGATTCATGTTCTTTGCTAAATATGCTAATAGCAGACAAAGGAGGGACGTTTGAGGACTGCACAAAAAATTCCCACACCTAGATCTTTTTTCAGGGATGATATCTTGCTTTTCTGCAAGTGTTGGCTTCCAACAATGTGTAGTTTCCTACAAAATCTATATGGGGAATGTAGGTGTTGTGTATTCCTTCTGATAAATCCGATTAAAGGCATCATAGTACTCTAAATCGGCGAAACACATGCACACTGCTCAAGTTGATTCTTTTTGCTGATTGCAGTTGCAGGGTACTGAGGAGACTACCGTTTACGCACGATTGTGCTGTCGCTTGCGTAGAAAATATGCTATATTTGAAATGGTACTTGAGGAGATTGAGTCAATATTTTATGCGCTTCAGCGCCTACTTCTTCATTTACCCAATGTACTTTTCGTCTTGCTCGTCATCAGTACAAGGGATGGACAAAGGCCGGTCCTATATGCTCATTTTTGTCGCTTTGTATCTCATTGGAAGCAAATATCTCACCTCAGCTTTCAGAAGTTATTCTTTGATAACCTTTAAGGCTTCCCATCCAATAATTTCCGGCCTTTTTGGCCTGCAGTCAGTGACCGATTTCATGGCATGTTGTGCTCCCAAAACGGGCAACGCGGTAGATGCGCTGGACCAACACGGGGACCATATCGGGTTCTGGCAGGCTTTATCGGATTTGCGCACCATAACAAATGCCAACATTTCGGGGTGCGTTGGCAGACCCTGTTTCCGGCGTACATCGCGTACACTGGGGTCCCTGCGGCCCTCTCCATTGTTGTTGTTGGTTAAAATTCTGGTCAGTTGTTGTGTGGACAAGGGGGTATGGAGTGCAGCGCCAAGGTGTCGGTTCGACTGTGCCATGCACCTGCGCCCTCCCCCGCCTCCGGTCTTCCTGACCCTGTCTTGACACCCGGTCCAGGTGGGGGGAGGGGGAGGAGAGAGTGCGGTAGATGCTGTGCAAGTCTACTGCCAATTTAAACTAATTCACACAGAAATCGCCGTGCCTGCTTCACACTGTGGTTGAGTGCAAGGTTGACATCGTCGGAAACGACGGTTGAACTGTCATGGAATGTTAACCGAAATTTTGAAATGCGTTTCCTATTAGGAAGGACTGCCTAGGTGTGGCCGCAATATTGACTACTAAGCAGCACAATCTCATGATGTGTCAGACACGCCAGGGTGTTGGCTTTTGAATACACTCCTCGGCCGCCTGCAAAGACCGCACTCGGCACAAGTGACTGCTTGAGTAGTATGAATTGTCTCCATCGATTCTCAATGCCCCTATAAATCAAAAAATATTTTTCAGTAGTCATTCAAAAAATATTACTTCTTATCCTCATTTGATAGCAAGTCATGTCTTTAAATTTTTTACTCGAAGAAAGGCTGTCTTTCAATCTTGAAAAGTTTTTAATCATGAGGTTTTTTTAGGACCATAGTGTCCATTCGAATGACATCGTATCTGTCTAGTGGATAATGCTCCCACTAAGTATACGGAATAGTCCACATCCGTTTCAACATTTTGTAAGTCACATATATTGTTTTTCTGATGGTCTAAAGTCATGTACGTCTTTCCTCACATGGAAAGAATACAGCTTGTAGACTGAAAACCCTTGACAAAAATGTAACAAATTCGAATTTAAAACTACTTCCGAATAGAAAAACTCTTTTTAAAAACAAAAGGCGCCACTTAAGAAGTTATTTGTACCGAGTGTGGTTTTTTTCAGGCGGCCGAAAAGAGATGCATTCAAAAATCAACACACTAGTGTGTCCGACTTATCATGGGTTTATGCTGCTTAGTAGTCAATATTACAGCCCAATCTAAGTAATCCTTCTTAATCGGAAACGTATTTCAGAATTTCAGCCAGCATTTAATGTGATTGGTCACTGAGTGTACTTTCAAGACCTGTCGTTCGCTTCGCACTTACACCAGTATTTTCTAATTTTAAAAAGTGTACAACATAAAGATAAGTCTGAAGATTTTCCCACCACGTCATCACTTGCAGTTGGCAAACCCTAGTGGTGTGTTACAGCGCAGGTAGTGTTTCAAATTTTGGGTGTCCGACAGACTTTTTGGATCACAATGATCCATGCTTTCATCCTCTGCCAAATTACTATACAGAACGTTGGATCCCCAGTCCTTTATAGGAATCATAAGTGTCCGGTGTTCCTTTCCAAGGTGGGTATTTTCGGGGGAGTGGCATGTCCAGCAGTTATTCCTGTCGCCTCTCAGCTTACCGAGTCAATCCCATTTTGAACATGACCTGAATACTTTGGTCCGTCCTTTGCTGCGCACAACCTAATTTAACTGTTTTTGCCGGTGCGTGGACTCAGATAGCCACTAAGACCTTCGTTGTGCAACAGAACTCATTTTTTGGCCTCTAACATTGTGGAGATGCATTTTTTCGAAATGACTGAATGCCAGTATCTCATTCTCCTGGAACTGTGAAGTGTGCGATTTGTGGGCTTCTGTGCAGATCGTATTCTGAGGCCGTTGACTACTTAGCTGACGCATGCTCCTCCGCATCTCTTCAGTCTCAACGCTGGCAACACAGCTGATCACGTTTTAGCCTGGGGCCGTCCTCGTCACTTGGCCTTCCATCCAATGGCTGTTGGTCGATTTAGGGCTAATTAAATGGGAGCGTGCTGGACAACCGTAAGGCCGCCAGATTTTCATCGACGTATTTCCTGACTTTGAACTGAAACCCCAGTGTTTTTTTGTCCTAAATTTTTGGTTGACCGCAGACTGCTTTGGGGGTTTGCTTTGGTAGAGCCTTTTTGCGGGCAAAGGCAATCGACTAATGTACACCGTCTGAAAGCAAGTTCTAGGGTGATCAGTGCCAGAGGTTCGTACCCAGAGGATTCTGCGTTTCACCGTTAAGAAAAATGCTAACAGCACGATGCCTGGCAGACCGGACTTGCCTAATTAATCAGACTGCAACTACCCAGCCGTGTCCTCAGGTGACTTGGCGAGGTGACCTTGGCGAAGGCCTCTTGTGGAGTCAGCAGACAAGCTTAGTCAGGCGAGTCGACAGTCGCAAGCCGCGCAAGTGTAGTGCCTGCAGGCGTGACTGTGCGCACCGATCAGTTATCTCCATGACAATACCCTACTCATTACGGAGTCACCATCTGACGAAAATATTTACCGTCCTCCAATAAGACTTCTCCTTCTGATGCGGTCACCCTACAGGGTGGGACCTCGGATCAATTTGTCCGGACACCAGCTAGTGGGTTGGATTTCAAATATGCAAACAGAAATTCCCTAACAAAGCATGGAAACCTACGCTCTCCTGCTAGAATGTGCGCATTGCCAAAGGCACAAACGCATAGAGTCTTATCTAATTATGTTGCTGATAGTGTACGTCTTTTAGGCTGCCTAAGTCCGGTACGAAGTGAGCCAAAATGCCAATGTGTAGGATGTCATACTACGATGGTGGTAGAGGGGCGCTCATCGATCGCGTTACGGGACATACTCCTCCGGTTGTGTCACGAGCTGCATTCCTGGCCAGGAGAAAACCCCCCTCGGGATTGATACCTGTCAACTTGAAGAAGTAGACAATTTTAAATACCTCGGGGCGAGGCTGCTGCCTAAAGGACAGAGTAAGGACGACATTGTCTCCCGAATCGATGCTGCCCGCTGGGTTTTATCAAGCATTCAGAAATGCCTATGGTACCGACGTGACCTCCTCATCGCCACCAACATTCGCGAGTACCGTACATCTGTCCGGTCTGTCCTTCTCTACGGTTGTTAATGCTGGTCTTTGCGCTTGGAGAACGAGCGAAAACTGGAGGTATTTGACCACCACTGCTTGAGGACCATCTTTCGAGTGAAGTTAACCGACTTCGTCTCAAATGACACAGTCCGCGCTCGCTGCGACAACATCGCAAGGATAACTCAGGCCATCCAAGAAGGACAACTGAAGTGGTTTGGGCATGCTCTTCGTCGCCCACCTCAGAAACTCAATGTTACTGCCCTCGATCCGGCACCGTTGCCCCATTGGAGGCGTCGAAGAGGGGGTCAGTTAAAAACCTGGCGCGACACACTTCGTCAAGACATGGAGGTCGTTCATGGACCTTCGGTATTTGGTCTACGTCGTTGGCGATGAGAATGGATTGGACCGTCCAGATCTGCTGCCGCGGATCGTCACGCGTGAAGAGGTACAGTTCGGGACATCATCGTGGCCGGCTAGATCAGGCATGATCGCAGTCGTATCAAGTACACGTCGAGACTCAGTCTAGAGCCCCGCCTCCAGCCTCGCAGCGGTTAGTAGTATAGTCGAATTGACATTATCGACAAAGACGAAGGAGACTGAACTGATCACTTCTGGGTTATTGTTCATCTTCAGTCAACTATACTCGACTCTGGGTTTTGCAACGCCCGAAGCCACGGTTTGTTGGTTAGAAGTCTGACACCTTGATCAGTAAGTCATAGGCTCATCCATTGTTAGTATACTCGATCACAACTGACAGGGCAACAGACCTGTGGTTTAGTGGTTAGAGCGTTGGGCTTCTAACCAACAGAGTGCGGGCTCGTGGTTCAGGGGTTTCAAAACCTGGAATTGGATATGAGTGGGTGATGGCGGAGAATAAACCAGGAATGGTCATTCCTTTCTCTCGTCGTTGTTGGCATTGCTATATCATCGCCACTATACTGGTGGGATGCGTGTGAATATGACAGCTCCGACAGTCGTAGCTTTGCGTTAAATGAAGTGCGCATGGCCCGAAAGCACCACTTTTTTAGATTACAGTTTCCAACTGCCATGAAGTTGCGTTTTATGTCAGCTCCACGCAATGCAGATGTCAGTGAAACAGACTACTTTTACGACCACCTTCGATCTTCCCCCCTTATCAGTCATCTCGCAATCATTGTAGGGAGTTAGAACCCGCTGCGCTGTGGCTGACTCATTGGCGACCGACTTCTAGGTTTCGCTGAATACTGATTGTGGCTAACACCAGCTTTGAGTACCCCAAAAAGACACCTGATAACGTGATATTTAAAGTACGCGATAATCGCCGCATAGACTTACTGCATATTTGCACGCAAATAGAATCGTCGACTGTCGGTTAGTCCGCGGAATCAAGAGTAACTATTATCACTGTTCGGGCCAAATGTAGCAGCGCGACGGAACCTGCGTCTCAAGGCGTTCATGAAAACCACTCCACGTCAAAAGCTTGACGTTGGCCGTGGTCGGCCACCGCCGCCATGAACAATGGTCATGAGACCTCTCAGGGATTTATAGTAGGCGAGTCTCTAACGGCCTCATGTATTGTTTGTTCGAGGTTTTCTCCCCCAGCGCTTTGACTCAAAAATATCATCACAAGGTAGTGGCGGCAAGCAAATTAATTCGGTATCGGGTCATGGTCACCATGTTACAGTGTCATCATTGGGCTTTGCAGCATTTTATAAAGCAATCGGCGTGCCAGACCTCAGCATCTTTTTCGGCGACTGCGTATGCGTTAGATCAGCAAGCCTTCTTATTTCAAGGCCAACTTTTGCTGAAAGTCGTCCATTTTCATCATCCGTAGTCGCGCCAAGTAGTTAGCAGCTGGGCTAGGGTAGAACCCGTCATTATAGTATGGCGAATCGCCTGGTTTTCATAGAAAATCATGACGTTCAGCTTCTTTGCATTATTGGAGATGAGTTTCAATGAATTGCCTCGGCTACAGTGGGCTCAACACCCGAAGACTTGTTGTTTGCCATCACTACCCAACTAACGGACAATATTGTTGGCAGCAGTTAACCAAAGTCGACTTATGACAATCAACTTCTCTAACGGACAATACTCAACGCACTCGACTGACGCCGACGCGAACTTCAAACGACGTCGTCAGCAGATTGGAACCTAGCTTAACATGGCTCAAACATTGGAGCAACCCTGTCGGCGACACAAGAAAGCGCTATAGGCTTCTTCCGCATTCGATGGAGGGCAAGTGGCTGTTGACCTAGAGCGAAGACAGACCGCCTTGGCTTACCACTGAGTAGTTGCTGTGCTGAAGGGCCGGCTGTCAAGCTCGGGGCTTCCGGATACGTGGCCTACTACTACTACTACTACTACTACTACTACTACTACTACTACTACTACTACTGCTACTACTACTACTACTACTACTACTACTACTACTACTACTACTACCAGTGCTACTACTACCACTACGACTGCTTCTGCTACTACTACTGCTGCTGCTGCTACTACTACTACTACTACTACTACTACTACTACTACTACTACTACTACCACTACTACTACTACTACTACTTCTACTACTACTACTACTACTACTACAACTACTACTACTACTACTACTACCAATGCTACTACTACCACTACAACTGCTTCTGCTACTACTACTACTACTACCAATGCTACTACTACCACTACAACTGCTTCTGCTACTACTACTTCTACTACTACTACTACTACTACTACTACTACTACTACTACCACTACTACTACCAATGCCACTACTACCACTACGACTGCTTCTGCTACTACTACTACTACTACCAATGCTAATACTACTACTACTAATACTACCACTACTACTACAACTACTACCACTACTACTGAAATCACTATTGCTACTGCCATCACTACTACTACTGCTACTACTACAGTGCGTTACCTAGCTCATGAAAGGTGTCGGAATTTACGAATAACAGCCAATCACTCGCAAACTGACACCATTTCATGAATCCAATGTCTATGTTAATTAAGTAGAAGTTTAAAAAAATTAAAAGCATAAAAGAAGTATCAAAGGCAGTGTTGCGTTTTTCAGAAATGCAATTTTTTTTAGAAAATCGCAATATCCTCGTTTTTCGATGTTAGGATGTATTCTCATACCAAAAATGTAGTCAATATGAAAGCATAAATAAAATGACGTTTAAGAATAGTGTTTCAGTCAAGTTTACATCTAAGTATCGTTTAATAAGTGGTGTGATTTCATATATGACGGTTAGTCAACTGCCTACATTCTGAGTGTGGAATGCAAAACAGTTTTCCAGGGATTCCTGGTATTCTTGACTCGTTTGAGTTAAATGAGATGGAGTTCAACAAGAGAAACTAGATTTTGCTTAATTTCACCGAAGGAGACGTAGGACAAACGTTTTCATAAGGTGACATGCTGTCAGGTCGATCGGTGCCTAATAAGTTTACATAGAACTGACAGACATGATCGTAAACACACCATTTTGTGTTTATAGAGGGAACTGTTTTCTGTTAAATTAATTTACACTTTTCGCACATTTTGGGTTACGTTAAGTCTCAGACCGACCTCGAAATATCGCTGAATACTTCATGATTTTCAGTGTTGTCACCCGATCTTCCATAAAGACAGATTCCCAATTACCTGTTTGTTAAGAACTTTAAAATAATATAACTCTTGAAGGTCGTTTGGGTCACATGTGAAGACTCATTTAAGCAGTATAGTTCATTTTCGGGAAAAATGACTGTTCTCCACGAAAGTCAGAAACGAATATGCCTTCCATCAATGCGAAAACTCTCCTTAATAAGTTACCTCTTTAAGAAATGCTTTATTACTGCACTCCGTTGACGGATCCCTGTGTACTTTGCATTTTTGCACGATGAGACCAAGAACTAATTTGACACTTGCCGTTTCTTTCACGTTCCTAAACAATACTAATATTTAGGAAACTCGCGAAGAATGCAACAGGCCAGACGCAGACAACCGTTTCGCGGTCGTTACCGGTCATCAGTACGTCATAGGCCTTATGAAGTGAGACATGAAAGCATGTCAAGCGGGCGTTTGACCCTCACTGTTGTGGTTAGGATCTCACTCGATCCTATGACACAGCGTTCGTTGTCGCCAGCAGCAAGCTGGCGGGGGAACAATGAGATTAGAGGCGGCGATTACACTCCCTGAACTTTCATGTGCGACTGACGTCTGACCCCAAGTTTGATTGATCACCTTTGCTGTATTTTCAGGGTCGTTTGACGCGTATGTGCTGCCTGCCTCAGCAACTGATCACGAGAGAGCGCTCTTAACTACAAACTTACCAACACTATTATTTGGTCTTGTTATCGCTAATTCGTTACAATGGAAATTTTCTTTGTAGTCCGACGACGCCAGCAACCCGGATCGTCTTTATGAACTGATGGCTGTCGTTGTCCACTCCGGTTCAGGCCTGAATCGCGGGCACTACATCAGCCTCGTTAAGTCCAACGGCATCTGGCTCCTTTTCGATGACGAATTTGTCGATGTGAGTTCAGCGCGCATATGACTACTATTTTGACTTCGGTAGCGTGGTTTGTATTCCCTTAAGTTTGGTCGGTTCAACCACTGCATCTCTTCCCACTGCAGAAAATTGATCCTTCCACCATTCGTGATTTCTTCGGTACAACCTCTGAGGCCTCGAAAACTTCCGACTCGGCCTACATTCTCTTCTACCAAGCCTGCGATGCCACTGCCGCGTCATGTTCCGAAACGGAACTCTCATCAACTCCTAGGTGAAACTCCCCGGATGCCATTTGACGGACTTCCCCCTCTCCCCCCTCGCCAGAATCCTCGCCGCCTGTGATCCTTGTCACTTGTCCCTGTTGGCTAGCTTAGCCTACCATCCACTTTATCGGTGACTTTCGTTGCGGTTTCGCCTGCTGAAGTCCTAACCATTGCATATGAATATTGCTCATCACAGCACCAGTAACCCCTCTTTTCATATGTGTTCTCCGTTTATACGGTGTCGGTTCGTCCAACGCCTTAGGGGTTTACTCTCGTCAACACGCTAGCACCGAGTTTGGGGCAGGCGGTATTATGCTCAAGTGCGAATTATGTTACTTGGCAGTTTCTGCATTTTGTCGAAGTCTGCCCCCCCCACCGCTTGACAAGGATCGGTTTTATTTCATTTTTTTCGCATTACCTTGTCCCCATATGTGCGCCTTCTTTCCTGTATTTTCTTCTGCCGTTCGTTTCTCCCCTTGTCCTCTGCTTTTCGAGCATGAACGATTAAGAAAACTAACCTGCAGATATATATTTTTTTCGTCTTGGCTTTCGTTTTTATTATCACCTCTCCCAAGTTACTTCGTGTCTATTTTTTTGGGCGAGCTTTGAGTGAATGCGTCCGTGTGTTTCTATTTCTATTTTGATCATACCATCTTCGTGTCTCCTGATAATACGCATATAGAAAGCATAAACCGTTATTCTGACCATTGATTGCGTAGCTTGGGACTCGACCTGATCTTCTGTCTTCCGGCCAACCTTGGGACGCCTCGAGGGTTCCGAACAGCTGCTTGTGCGCACTTATTCGAGTAGACCGCGCGGGTTCGTCAAAGCTAGCTAGGTGTGCTTCGAGGAATCGAACTGCGTCGACATTTCACCACGAACGCCACCTCCTGGAGGTATTCTTGTTGAGTTCAGTCCGTCACAGTGCGACGGCTTTATTTGGAACGCAGTCTCGAGTTGTAGGCTTGGTTATGAGATATTCGGGTCAGAGTGTACTCAGTGGTTAGTTCTGATTTCATGCGCACATTAACAGAAGTAGAGAGGTAACAGTCGTAGCCATATTTACGGGATGCGGTTTGTGTCCTGGCACGCTTTTATTGGCTACCTATCGTCAAGCCATCACGGTGACGTAATTGGCAGAGCAATTACTTGGGCTGTTGTGCCTGATTCGGTAACGGCCGCACCTATATCCTCGGCGTTGGTAGCCAGCGTAATAATCCTCAATTTGGCTCGTTGGTACCATCCTAGTGTCAGTGTTCATTCCGCGCCCTCAATGTGAGTAATCGCTCTGTCCAGGCTGGGATCCTTGCGTTTATTAATCGAGTACTGGTCGACAGACCATGACCAAGCAGTTGTCGCCTCCTGCGAGGATTGATGCCTTTTCGAAATTGAGGGAGTTGACGCCATTCCGCCTCACTTCCAATACATACTCCGTTACCTCCGTCTAAAATCATCTTGCCGTTTATCCAACTTATCTGCTTTTTCCACAATTGCACAAGGTCCAGGACACTACTCTTGACATGCCTTGTCGTTGCAGTCGTTTTTCAATCTCACGACTTGGCGTTAAGTGGATCTGGCTGTTCTGCGTGCAGTACCGACCCTGAGTGCAATGCTGTGACTGATGACCTCCGGTGTTTTTTGGCTTGTAAGAACATTCGCTGTAATTCGGGGAGCGTACTCATCTCGCTTTCGAGGGTACCAATGGAACTGCACGGCCAGCGTGCGTCCTGATTATCCCTCGAAAATATTGTTCCCCTGCAGCCTTGTCATCCGATTCGTGTGTTTAGGAGACACCACCTGAAGAAGCATCAAGATGGAGGACGAAATTGCCCCAAAACTAGACGACCCGCTGGCGGACTGTAGTACTTAGTTTGGGGTCGCCACGACGACCTCAGCAACGACCTGGGCAGGCGCAGGACTGTGATCCTGACTTCGACGTCGTAATGAGTGGACACGTGAACAATGTGCAAAAATCCAAGCGAGAAAACGGGATCACTTTCACCCCAATGACCTTCAAATAATACAGACTATGAAGTTGGAGAAAGGGATCACGAACATGGATTTTCTGGACATCATCTGTGTTTTACTGATCGGCTTCGGTTTCTGCTACGCCATGATGATAACTCATGCTTAAGCGACGGTGGCCTCGTTACAGGTTTGTGCAGGTAGGACGGACAAATACGACGATGTAACGGCTTTTCTCGTGTACCTCACACGTGACAGACAAATTTGGCGCACTGTTATCAGAACTGGAGCGGCCATCTTCGGAACCAACCGAATAACAAATGTTAAGAGACACGCGAGGTCACTCGCCACGAACCAACATCACCAGCTCCTCCGCATTGCCAGGTGGCATTCGGGACACGGAGTGGTCATGCAGGACACCTTCGGGCTTACCGCTGCATTGGCGCTATCACTCTATTTCGCAAGACTGCCCTGCCGAAGATATCGCCCCGCTCTACCTGTCCTCATTGTAACACCACGCTCCTGTCTCGGTTCCCACTTGTCCGGCATATGTATACTACAGTGCGTGACCGATCTCATGAAATGTTGGCCAAAATTCCGGAATGCGTTTCCGATTAGGAAGGGTTACTTAAGTGGGGTTGTTATACTGATTATCATGCAGCATAACCCTATAACATTTCGAACTCGCCAGGATGTTGGCCATTGAATGCACTTCTTTTTGCCCTCCTGCGGACACCACACTCGGTAAAAAATAACTACATAAGTAGCATGCATTTTTCCTATTGATTTTCGATGGCATTATAAATTCAAATATATTTATAGAGAACATAGAGAGAAATAAGCTTTCTTTTGCTCATTTGGAAGGAAATCACATTGTCTTCATATTTTATGCCTGAAAAAAGTGTATATTTTGGTTTTCAAAAAGTTTCTAATTGGGAGATTTTTAAGGTCGTGCGATATCCATGCACGCAAGACCGCACATGTTCGCTTACTAATGCGTCAACTTGTCCACATTACGACTGCTCATTCTAAGCGTACATCGACCAGCTTAGTCATCTACGTGTGCGTTGGCGTGAGACTGAAGAACCAGTGTCAGGATCCCCTACGAACAATCCTCTGCGCTATTAGGGGAATGAAATAAATGCGTAACAAAATTGTGCAGTGGACTTGGACTACGTTGTATGCTTCCTAAGGAGCGTTAGTGAACTTGCAAATGAGATCCCATTTGAAGGGACATTTTAAGATCTAAATGGGCCCATAATTACTGGGTTTTAGGCCGAAAAGCACCATATCTCGGATTGAAAAATGTTAAGAAGACGTGATGTGCTACTAAAGTGAGCGCACGGAAGGATATTTTTGCACGTGCTTTATTTAAATTGGGGAGGGGGGGGGGAGCGGAAGACTGCGGTAGAGGCAGTGCGAGCCCATCATCACTATGAGCAAATTCAGACGCAAGTCATCGTCCCCGCGCCCATCCCGCCGTAGAGCACACGGCAGATGCCGTTGTTGGCGATGGTTGAACTCTCATTAACAGAAAGCAGGCCCCGCAACTGTATGATAGCATGTGCCTTTTCGCGGTGGCCTATGGGTAATTTGAAAATGCCTGGCAATTACCAGTATGTTAAAACAAAGTAATTTCCGCGGGCGCTACCGCTGCATTATCAGGCAAAAATGTGATTTTTTGAGATGGGAAAGTTTATGCTCTTCCGAATATAATCTGCATATTCGCGCTGTTCCTCACCTGGTTTACGCTGACTGAAAAACTTGACCTCACTTGGGGACGATTTGTTTTAGCAAATCTCTCTCATTTGGATTATTGCCGCCGCTAGAAAAGTACAAATGCACACAAATTTGTAAATCTTTTCGCTGAAAAGTTGGCTTAAAAACTAATTTCACATGAAAAAAGGCTTTTTCAGAGTGCGTTCAGTAGATAAGGAAGATGCGCGACGTCCAAGTTACCGCACACTGGTCATCTGGATTTCGGTCATGCAGCCTCACCAGTTACGTCTTTTAATGTTGACCTTTTCAACTAGCAGATTATACGCAATGGCGGATTCGCATACCTGTCTGGTGCTACTCGTTGGTCCCATTGGTGCGGTGTCATTCAACTCCGAACTTACTCAACGCTAATGTTGGCCTTGAGCGCAAGGCAGTTTACAGTAAGTAACTACCTTGTGCATAAAGGAGGTCGGTCCTGCATTTTCAGCCTCAATGCTACCTGGATTATAATGGGCTCTCCTTGTGAGTCAAGATGTTTACTATTCGCAGACTTTATAACCTCGTCTTCCAGACTTCAGTAGTAGAGCATCCGATGCAGCACTGGTGGTCGACTGTTCGACCCTTTATTTCGCTTACTCTATCATCCGAAACGTGCTATCATTTTTCCAGACATTTATACGCCAAGTTGGCCGCGGTTATAAAATCAACCGCCCTTGCATTTTGCACTCAAGGTCTTCGTAAGCGGGAGTCGGGGAAAATAAAATCTGAATGAGAGAAGGTCCCCGCCGTCCAGGCACTTTCCAAAACAGCCGTTGGCTTATTGGTCTGCTCTGACTGTTTTCTCGGGTAGTTGCCGTTTGAAAACTCGGATGTCCAGGCCACACGCCCCTTTCGGTTTTGCCCAATCAGGTGGCAGGGGCTTCCGACCGGAGCGCGCCCAGTATCCAATAGTTGATAAGTCGCGCTTTTGCGACCACCCCCGCGACCTGGTGCGCATTGGAGTTGACATTTAGCGCGTTAGGAACCAGACAGACATTCCACAGATGCAGAGGGAAAGTGAAATGTTATGGGAATCACACCCGAAATCCTCAGATTCGTCACCCACGGAAACAATTATCCCCAGGTTCTGTCCCCTAGGAGACGAGAAGGTGGAGAAAGTGCCAATTCCACACACTCCAGTTCAATGTAAATATCAGCAGAGTAAGTACATCTTAACCTACGACGTCCTACTAAATCTTCGTCTCGATAAGCTCTATAATGTGTTAACTGTAGTCACAGGTCCATTTTAAATCTCTTCAGACTGATTCATTTTGTGAAATTTAACAGGTTTAAAGTCACCCCCTTAATTACATAAAGCAGGCAAAGCAACTTGACCGCAAGTATCTTGATTTTTGCCTTAAAAACGGCATGTGCTCGGTAGCGGCAAATCCTCTACCAAAAGGGCCACCTGAATCTAGTAGATGAGAGGCATAATAGCAACGACGAATAAGGTTTTTGTAATATGGAGTGCCATTCGGATTTTCAGATAACTTACAGAGCGGCTGATAAAATTGCGGCTGTTGTGCAACGAAAAGGAAATATTTTCGCAGGAAAGTCAAGTAATGCGGGTCAGCTTATGGGTGATCAAAATTATCGGGTTCTCAAACACAGATTAGTCATATAAATGCTCCAGGTTTCTCTCTCGAACGAGAAATAGTATTATCTTGGGTGACCAGTACGTTGTCGTTGAAGGGGTGTCCACCCGCCAAGAACTTTGAAGACATGGCGTTTGTCTGTTGGCCATTCCTCGACATCGAAGAAGTCCATCCGGACATAACCTGGTGAGTTCCACCCGTTCGCACTATGTAGTTCTTATAGTGGGTGGCCGACCTCCTGAAGCGTTAACCAAAATTCTGAAAGACGCTTTTGATTAGAAAGGGTTACTTAAGTAAATGGGAAATTTTTTTGAAAGCAGAACATACCCTAGAAGTATGAAATTTGAAAGAAACATGATTTGCTATCAACTGAGTACCAGAAATAATGCTGTTATGGAGTTTTTCTATAGATTATATTTGAATTTACGAGGACATACAATGTCGGTGTATAAAGTGCTTACTACGTATGCAGTTATTTTTCGCCGAGTGCAGTTTTGGCAAGCGACCAAAAAGGAATACATTCGAAAGCCTGACATGTCTGAAATATCACGCGATTACGCCGCATGATAATCAATCTTACAGCCCCGCTAAGCAATAGAAAACGCATTTCATAATTCCGGCTAGCATTTCATGAGATGGGTCATTCGTGTCCTGAGACTAACTCGTCAACTCCTTTTGGTGCTTATTTAACGTCCCTGACCCTGAGTGAAGATCTTTTCGGACGATGATGGTAAACAAGTCAGAAACAGTTATTCCAGTCAACCCGGTGTTTGGAGGTGACGCCCATCGGTTAATGTTCTAAATTCTTGACAGGCATAGTAGGTTCCTTGTAATTCAACGGAGGTCGCCAAGAGCTGGCTAGAAATAGAACTCGCTCGTTGAACCACAGGGCTCAACGCTTCCGACACACACACCGAACCAACCTTCAACGGCAGAAACGGATAAGGATGGAGTATGCACAAGGGTTGCAGTATTTACATGATACAGTTGCTACGTAATCACACACTCACAAATATCGGCATATTCCGTAATGATCTAATACATTCATATTTAATACGATAATGGCTCTCCGCGCCTATGCAGGTCGTTTCTTACGGCGATTTAGTCATAAACACTGACAATTGGCGTGATAATTGTTCGACAATTTGCCCCATCGATACTGTCACCGGAGATAATTTGAAGCATTTTGTTCCCGGCACGAAGCTGAAGTAGATGAAGTGTTTGAGTTACTAACTTTATCGATTAGCCAGCTTTACGCAAAACCATGACCTTGCTGTTTCTACATTGATTTTCTGCACGAATTCAAATCTGTTGTATTCTTCCCCCTCGTTATGCGGTGACAGAACGCAGCTGACGAACCGTCGCGAAATTTTTTGGTACCATTAAATCCTGCCCTGCTTGCCTACTTCAGCACCGGAGATAATGTTGATCCGTGTGATTAAATACTGCCTAAGCAGTGAAAAAGGAGATGGACTGCGGGTGGCCCGAGTGTCGGATAACCGTCATTTCTCGCCAACACTTTGATTTTATGAAGCTTACAGGCGTGGCTGGGTCTCGTCGAGTGCGCTGTTACTTGGAAGTTGACGTAATGCCTCACTGCTAATGTGCTTTTAGTCATCCCCTTTTCAAGCAATCCACCTGGCTTTGCCCGCAACTACAACAGATGTGGCGGAACAACTCCAGCGGTTTCCATCCATAACAGCGGGCCTTTCGACCTCCTCACCCAACAGTTGCTGAGAGTCTGCATGAAAATATACCCCGCCGAGAGGCTCTTGGCGGAGGAGAGCACTCGCGAAAATTTGAGGCCGGGACAGTTTGGTTTTCGTCTCGACTTTGCCTGTATCGGTTAACGAAGTTGCGCTGGAAATCCCTTTGGAAGCGTTATATTTCGGCAGCGTTAAGTTCATTCGGCCAAAATCAAGAGAGCAGCAGATAGGGGTTTAAAACGCACAAAAGTTGTACTATCTATAGAGCGTATTTATTTTGCAGCGCCATAGCCATCAAAATTAACAGCTCCCAAAAATGGCTGATGGATAATACGACTGGGAGAATGTTCGCCCGCGTGCAACCCGTGTGACTGTTCTGCTAATGGCTGAATACGACGAAGAGAGGTCGTTGCGTTTATGAACTGCTCAAGCCACTGAAGCTCAGGCATTACCACCTTTAGCAGGAATTCCAGCCTCATTAGACTTGAAGAGACAGCCGATTTTCCATATAGGAGTCGCAACTTGAACTCTATCGTCATCCCTCAGTACTACTGCTATCACTGCGTGTTCCGTTATCCATGTCAAGATAGTCTTCCTGTTTCTCTGCCGCAAATCATTTGCCCACAACTGCCCAAGGTGTGATAAACTATTCCGGACGTTTGTTAAAGGACAAAGTGGTCTCACCTCATGGGAGCCAATTGTTCCTTCAATTCTGTATGCGGCCCATTCTTAGCAAATCGCGTCTAGGAAACAGGTAGGCTGTCACGAATACGCATTGCAGACCACGCCAAGGTGGTTGAAATGATGGAACACTTGCTAATGTTAACAGGCTGCTGTACCACGCCTGGACATGCGTTCGTTCTCGAAAATGTTCCGATAATTTACCGAGAAAACCATAAGGGACGCACTGGTACTGGCCTAAGAGCACGACATCCACCAGTTGTTGCGTGCTTCCCCTCTAGATTGCCAGGCTTTATGGACACACCCCAACTGACGGGTCGCGGAGCTCATGACAGACAGTATATGGACACTGGTGCAATGCCCACGCAGCCACTAGAGCATCAGTAAGCACCACCTGAAGCGCTGCCGATAAATGCTTTACGGGGATCGGCAGTTCTCTCTTCCTTCCCAAAGCATCTCTGCTCAAAATTGGTGGGTCACTTTTGACCAACTGCCAGTCAGGGAGGTCGTGAACATCGTTAACTACCGTAAATTGCTTTGTCACCTTACCTTTCGACGACAGAAGCATGTTTGTCCCATGGGAGTGTCGGAACTATACCCTTTGCTTCCCGATATACCTTTTCCCATTTATTTCCCGGAACGCGCATCGGGGCCTTTGTCGGCATTAAAATGTGTTAATAATTCGCCGGATGAAGACATGACGAGTAAAATTTACTGCCGATTTGAGTAGCTGACTGACTGCATTTTACCACCGGAATTCAAAGCGTTCATAGTCTCTTTGAGCAAGAAGCATATCTGATGAGTCTTTAGATCCCGGAGATAAAAGCTGTAGTCACAGAAAGGCCGAAAAATTCCCCCAACTCTTACGGCTGTTGGAACAGGTTTCAACTTGGGCAGATAATTGGCCAGGTTACACTGCCTTTCTGTGACTTTGCGGGGAAGTCTCCGCAAACAAAAGATCTGAACTTGCGCCGGTTGCGACATCTGGTTAACCAGCTGGGGAGGGGGGGACGGTGGGGGTGTCAGTCAAATCGTGTTCGCTAGCAGCGGCACCGAGCAGCGGAGTGAGCAGTCCTCACGACAAAGCGAGACCGCCGTTCAGCTGATTTGAGCACCGTTCATGTGTTGTTGCATCCTCTCACCCACAACTCGGTGCGCGTGTGGGTGTGTTTGTGAGACAGGGGGTGTCCAATTGAGCGGAAGTTTCACATCGCTTCCTGTGTGCTCCAACTGTCATCGCTGAATCGGGAAAAGGGGTGAGTGGCGGGGTTGACCAGGCAAG
>CACRXP010000255.1:94368-200341 GCA_902702965.1 Spirometra erinaceieuropaei
TTGGAACTACGCCAATCATCTCACGCCTAAACAAAAATGTAGTTAAGAATTAAATTAAATTATATTAAGCTACCTAACTAAAATAAGTAATCGTTCTACGGCAATAAATAACGAGGGCTTGGATATTCAAAGCCGAGCATAAAGTATTTTCCTCTCTACAGTGAGAAGTTGGAGTATTTCTGGTAGGCAGCTCTACTCAGTCATCTTTTTCTGCATTTTTAGTCGTGGGCTTTGCGACCAACCTCCAATCTTGTCAGAGTCTGAATTTCAACTACCATCCCCCTATTTCTACCACGACATTCTACCCCTTCATCTGCCAACGAGGCCTTCCGATTCCCTTCTCTCGCCCAATTTCCATGCAGAATCGACGGCAAGTGTCTACACCACCACGTGTGTTCCATCGAGGACTGACGATGATCCCTTTTTGTCAGGGCAAACGCCGTCCGACACGTGGCTTCCCCCAGGATGCCTGACCCACGCAGAACATGGTCCCCAGTTCGACTTCAGTCAACCCTCGCAGTACGACCTGCAAAGGCATAAAGTCCTTACCCATACGCAGCTCGGAGGACCACCCTAGAACAAGGGGCCTGCGAATCCAGACTGCAGTAACAATGTTCTTCAACAACAAGCGCGAGGAAACCGTACTCTTCTCAATGCTCCACTAAAAGCTTGGAGCCTCCATGTAAAGTGCCAGTCGAACAGATAAGCCTGAGAAATAAATGGATAGTTTACTAGTATTAAAAGAACTGACTTCATACGCGTACGCTACATTCCGACGTGTAAAATAGAGGTTGTCCTGCGAAGGTTGCATAGATTGCATGAGAAAAACATCGCAAGAACGAAATTTCCCCGAAAGAATATTTTGCACGCGGTTACCAGTGAAGCCAGAAACAGAAACGACTTTACTGACATTTGTAACCATGGTGTTTAATTGAAAGATGTCGCAAAGTAGCTCCCACCTACGAACGCTGCCAGAAGGTCTTAGTTAAATTTTTACTACTATCGCTCTCCCGCAGAAGCACTGAGCTCTTATATTACTGGCCCTAGGGGGCTGCAAGTCTTGTTTTGTGCAGGTGTTCAGCTGAAGGAATCTGATAGTGCTAAAGTGACCTGCTGGCCTGACGACTAAGTGCGCCTTCCCAAGTTGAACGTCGGACGTCGAAATCTCCGAGGACAGTCAGCCCGTTTATGTCCGGTTGAAATTTAAGGAGACTGTTCTGGTCTTCATGGAACTTCTTCATTGTTTTGCCATCCCGTGTTACCAAGTGTAAAGACGTGGGCGCAGATAATGTTACCCATTTTCTTTTTGCAGACATGAAGTTTTATGTAGACGGGAGGTTTTGAAGTTAATGTTGGAATAATACAGCTTCCTGAATGGGTTGTTTATGATGGCGATAATGACCGTGGTACCTTGGTAACACCCCATATGAATGCCAGTCCTGGAGAAAGTAGTGCCATTGCCGGCCTCATTTATCTATCCGATGAGGGCAAGAACATTTATATTGAAATAAGTCAGATGTTTCCCGACCAGACCTGTTTACCCCTCTGATTAGTTTGCCATTAGATTACTTAGGAGTGAACGGTCGTTCCAGGTCGATAGAGTGAGCAAAGCCACCCTGGCAAGAGTTTTAGGTAGGTGGAGGCCAGGTGGCCGTTTAATACGGCGTCCAAAAGTCCCGGTCGGTTTGCAGAAGGCGTACCAGCACTTCTTCGGGTCACATTTTGCAGTCCGATCCCCTGCGGGGAGTAAGAAGTATTTCCGAGATTAGGGTTTTTTACGTCACAGGCAGGTGCTCGCTTGAATCATGAATCAAGAGTTAAGCGCATTGAGATGAAAAATCGAACTACCCTGGGTCATTGATGAAAGTGAATGCAACCCGCTTCACAGAAGAGTTAAAGTTTGGAATAACAAGTATCTAGGGGTCGGGAACTCTAATTATCTAGGCATATCAACTCTTTTTAGGCGTACCGTGAGACATCTTGCTCATCAGTACTGACTGAAGCAGTCTTCACACTCAGAACTTCATAATGCAGTAGATCTCACCGGCCACCGACATCTGGTGTAATGACCAGTCAGGGAGATTGCTGAGGTTTGGTGACTGCGCAAACTACTGTTTCACATAAGCAGAGATAGGGGGGGGGTGTGAGTGCCATTAAGGGTGGGATGTGCGCTAGGGCCCTTGGGGTAACCCATCACTCCTACGTGTTAAACTCAATAAATAAACGCCTAAAACATACGGGGTACTTGTTGATGCAGGAGTAGGCGCACACAAATTCATTCCGTCATTCGGTGGGTCCCGCGCCATCTATTCCTATTAGTAAGGTCTGTGTGAATCTTCGACAGCGATTGCGGCTCCTGCGTCATCCTGCAATCAGCAAAATAACCGTTGAACAATCTACCTCTGTTCAGCATCAATAATCTCATTTTTGGGCTGCGGCAGACTATAGAGGCTAGGGCCGCAGACCTCTCAAAAACAACTTTTGCGTTTTGAAAGCTGCAGAGCGTGAGTTTTCGATCGACACACTGACACTGCAGGCGCAGATACTGCGGAACATGGTGTGTTGTCCTAGCGGATTTGGCAGAGATGGCCGTTCACGAGAAGGATTAATAAAGTGCTGTCCGTGTCTGTGGCGCAACGGCGAATGAACTTAAATTCCCCAAATCCATGAATGCTTCTAATTATTTTACGCTGGAAGGGAAATTTTTATAAGGACGACTGCACATATTATTCTGATATTAAATACATGGTGTGAGGATAAACAGCAATATGCCTTCGTAACTTTTAACACTGTTTTATCTTTCTTACTACTCCCAGCAGCAGAACCATGGCTACCTAACAATTGCATCGGAAAATGTCAAATTTAACCGTAAAACTGTGACTTTTAACCAAATATTTTTTGATGATGAGCAAGTTAAGGGGAATGCACCACTAAAATTAATAAATGCCTTTTCATTTTGCCAGCTTCATTCGATTCTTTGGTTTCCCTTTTAAAAAAAGATCTGCAAAATAATTTTTTATTTCTGTTGTTCTCTTCCTTTTCATGCTTTTTTGGCAGGAAAGGCTCAAAACATGTTAAAAATTGGAGGACAGTAGAACGTATTTAAGCAGCATGAAACACATTGTAACACGTAAGAACAGGAGCCCATGAAGGAAGCAAATATACTGGGCAAATGAATAACGTCATATGACGGCAAAACTGATAACTCCATAAACAAAACAGCAGACGGCATTAGATAAAGAGAATAACAAACTTCCGCTTGGTGTATGTCAAAAAATGATCGATGAAAGCAGTGCTTCACAGTTAGGGAGACAGTAATGAGGAAATTTCGATTTAGATAACACGTAATTCAAGTCGCACCGTCCATATATACAAACATAATATTTGATTTAAAGCTGATTCCTTGAAATCAATGTCTTTTCCTCAAATCTATGCAGTGCATTCGAGTATCCCATCAAATAACAGCAACACGATGCACCTTCTGAAGCAGTTGAAGGTCAAACATGCATGCTTTACTGCCTACCCAACCCTGTCGTCAACCAATAGATGCATGATTCAACAACTACGCCGGGTACGGTCTCTTTGGAATATCAACAATCAGATGATTAGTTTAAGGCGAGCCATGGAACAGGGGGTTGAAACGGCCCTGCGAAAACAGTTTTTTTGACGCCGGCGAGAAGAACGCAAAGGAATCACCGATCGAAGCAGCAACAGTGCGGGTGCAGAAATGACGAAATATGCTGTTTTGCCAAAATATGGCGAACCCTGCAATTTGCGATAAGAATACGGAAAGGCGTCTGCGTTGAGTGTAGGGCAGGAGGAAAGAAAGGTTAACTACCAAAGTTCTTCAATGCTTTTAGGCGATTTAAAACAGTAGATAAGGATAAGGAGACGTAAAATCGGCTTTCTTGGGTGATTCACGCACTTGAAGCATCAACTTAATGATGGTTTGATGCCACGCGTCAAGAACAACGGAAAATTCTTTAGAGTAGTCTCAGCGACCACTGGAGTAAAGCAGGGTTGCGTTCTCCCTCCCACCTCCTCCACTCTCCTATTTTCTGCCATGCAGGTGGACGCCAAACGCGGTGCACCTACTGGGCTAAGCATCAACCAACTTTTCAATACCCGACGCCCACAGGCACCAACGGGTCTCTTCATGACTAGTGTCCACGACCTGCTATTCGAGGACGAATGGGCTCTAAACACCGCGACAGAAGTGGATATACAACGGAGCATGAGTCTCTTCGCCATCTGTCGTAAACACGTTGGGTTAATCACCGGCATAGATAAAACTGTGGTCGTGCATCAGCCGTCGCCCGATACGGATTACAACGGCCCTTGCATCACTGTAAATGACATATAGCTCAAAAAGGGGAAAACGTCGTCTGTTTAAGCATTACAGCATCGTGGAGCGCGAAAATGGATGAGGGAGTTGTGAACCGATTCTCCGAAGCCCGCCACGCCCTCTGCCGGATGCAGGTCTCCATTTCGAATCGCCATCGTCTCAATCTCAACACAGTACTCAAGGTGTAGAAACGTGTCATCTTGACAACTCTGCTGTATTGGACGGAGACCTGGACGGTGTATAATAAATAAGCTAGGAATCTCATTTGCTTTCTCAAAAAGTCCTCTAGAGAATAGTGAAGCCGTGATTGCAAGACTGGATCCTAGATACGGAACTACTCGATAGGACCCAGGTCCTCTGCATTCGCGACCCGCTGAGGCAACTACAACTGCAAACGAGAGGCCGCCTCGCGAGGACGGACGACGAGAGCCTACCCAGGGTACTCTTCCACCACGATGTCAGTACGGGTGCCGGTCGAAAAGGAGGAGGCTGCAAAAATGAGCTGGGAAATTTTCCCTAGCAAATGGAAGTCGGCCCAAAAATCTGGGAGTACCTCGACCAGGAGCAATAGACCTGGAAAAGAGCACTGAAGACTGGAACAGCCTTCTGCGAAGCCAACTAAAACGCGCTTGTCAGAAAAAAATAATTGACATGAAATTCTCAAGCTCTTCCGACCCACAACCCAACCACTTCCAACAAGCTCACGCTGTCATCACGCATTTTGACAGTGGATCTATCATTTTGGCATCTCCGGACCCAATGCAACAACAAACAAAGGGTAAGATGCGGTTTGGTAGCCCCACCCGATAGACACAATACTGTTGGGTTTGCGGTTTGGGGTTATGGTTAGGGGTTATAATTAGGAGTTAGGGGTCAGTGTTAGGGTTTATGATTAGGGATGATAGTGGATATGTTTAGGCGTTAGGGCAACTATTTCTTAATTACTCAAAGTGCAACCGCTAATTTCCAATAGCTGTTCTTTTGCATACGACTACTTGACCTCGTCGCCTGTGAGTTTCCGGACTCCAACTGTGAAAGCCCCTATTATCACTGGTCCCGTATTAGAGGTGACTACGGCTCGTTTGCTTCAGGTGGGGCTAAATAACCACATCCGATCCAACAAAACCAAAGTTCCAACTGTTGCCTTCGCAAACGCTTCCATCGCTGCTCCTACACTAATTCACGCGAAGTCCACTCTCTTCGCCACCAATGGCCACAGTCATCGTCGAATACGGCCACCTCCATTATCCCTACTGCAACTCTTGCGACGAGGGCGACGATGACTGCCACCGCCATCTCACAATCACAACAGCCTGCCAAGCATCACCATCACCACCAATGTCCCCGCCACCATCAGTATGGACTTGGCTTAAACTTGTCCTCATTGCGACCGCAAGTGCACCTTTTCTGTCACTTGCGAACTCACGAGAAGGGACCGGGGAATCAGTGCCAGGAGCCCCAACACGCACCCGCCGCATCCCCTCTTCTGTCCACACTGTCCACGCACGGTCAGTCGCCAAAGGGGTAGCCACGGTAGAGCAACTCACTGCAACGACGAAATGCCAAGCCCAGCCTGCATATCCAACAACTTTTTCATTTCCAGCATTTCCATCTTCCCCTCCACCAACGTTGCCAACACAAGCAGCATCATCTTCATCGCAACCATGTCAGCGGCCCCTTAACTATCCGCCTCAGATTCCTACTACACACGCGCAACACTCATCAATCTCATTGGTCACTTGCGAATGCATCACAAAAGAGTAGGTCAACCAAAGTCCATTGCCCTTTCCCCATCTGCTTGCAGCGATCAGGCACATTAAGCTTAATCGACCACACGCGTTCGCCTATAAATCTGCGTAAGCCAATGAAGAACAAACCCGATTAACACGCATTTCTCTATCAGCCCATACATAACAAACGACCCCCCCACACAAATCATCGCGGCCACGGAATAGGCACCTCCCATGCAAGTTGGAAGTGAGTTCTCCTACTTTCTGTCCTTGCGACTCAAACAAATGTGAAGTGTGTACAGTCCATTCCCCTTGTGTGAACGCCTAGTGCATGGTGTAGTGGATAAGCTCGTGTGGAAAACGCCCAGACGGACTGTTTTAATTTTGAAAAGTCAAGTTGGTGAACGCACGTTTTCGGTAATTCTTCCTCAGGCCAATACATCCTGATAAGAATTTCCTCGTCACGCGTGCCTCCTCAAGTCTGGTGCTAAACTTTAGGAATTCATTGAGTTCCTTTAACACCGAGGGATCTTTGGATTGTCTAAGTTCCGCAAATATTCCCATGTTAAAATTGAAAAGTCAAGTTGGCGAACGCAAGTTTTCGGTAATTCTTCCTCAGGCCAATACATCCTGATAAGAATTTCCTCGTCACGTGTGCCTCCTCAAGTCTGGTGCTAAACTTTAGGAATTCATTGAGTTCCTTTAACACCGAGGGATCTTTGGATTGTCTAAGTTTTAATTTTGTTTGACACTACGTCCAGTCTCAGCACCAGCAGATTGTCAGGTTTGGACATTCGTCCGGTGCACGGGCAATGGAGGGCAAAGTAAGCCCGACTCTGATGACGGCATTCCCATTCACTATAATAAGCCTGACGCGAGCGAACATATAATGACGCGCCGAACATCGTGGCTTGGAAGGTGGCCAGCTGACGGGCAACACACACCCTGCAATGGGTCCTAAGTGGAGTTGTGAAGAAGGAAGAACCAGCGGAATACGAGTCAGTTTCATAGGCACTTTCTCACCTTGTCCTGTATGGAACGCATGCTCGGAAGATCCAAGCCGAATATTCCTTTGGGTGGAAGCCAAATATGCTATGCGAGTGATCAGGTCGTATGTGGTACGCGAAGGCGGCCACGCATATCCTGTCAGCCACTTACGCCCAATCCCTGCTTTGGATGACAGACCGGCTCACACAATGTATTGATGTCCGGGAGAGGGATAGAGAAAGTGAGACCGATTATGAGGACTGTGCCCTCCTGGCACTCAGCGGATATTCCTCACCATAAACCGACCGATGGACTTTTAAACTATGAGGGTATGCTAAGAGCCGTGACTTGAGAAGCCGAAAACTGCCAGCATAACTCGTTCCACCAACTGGGACTGAGATTCGGGCTTCAGTGACTCCACTTGAATGTGACCTCTATGGCTTTCCCACACAGCTCGGATTCAGGCCACTCCTCTCTGCTGTTCATATGAAATCCTGGCCAATCCTATGCGGATTAGGCCTGTTTGGCACGCGTGGACGGGTTGCTTAGCCTTGTAAGCCAGTGCGCCCTATCCCGCACCGCATTTTAACCCTCTCCTGGCCTGCGGCTCAGACGGATAGGAAAGGAGAGAGTGCGATAGATGAAGTGTGAGCTTGCTATTATTGCAAACCAATTCACGCGCAATTCAGCATGCGTGCAAACACTTTGCTGTGGGCGAATTAAGGGAATTTTCATCAACGACAGTGGAGCTCTTACAACGGAAAGTAGCTGAGAAAGGCTTCGAAGACCCGGTAGTTCTTGAGCATACTATATTTCGAAGGTCTGTACAGACCCTGAAGATATTTTTTCCGGTGTCAACTAAGTATTATCTTGCATGCTCAGATCGAAATGTTCTCATGAACCAGGTCAATTCAAACTGAGTTTTTTTAACTAGGTTTATTTCTAGGCCAGAGAATTAAGGATACAGATGCATACACCATTAAATTCGCAAGGTATGCGTTGTGAGAGGCACTGAGCACATGCGAAGAATTTTGGTTACCGAAGGATTTTTAACGCATTCAAACGGTTACAGCTTTGAACGCGGTTAAAGAATGCGTGCCAGCAGAAGACGGAGTGGTCTCTAGGAAATAGAATTCTCTTCTACATTGTTTCGGGGCTTCTCGTTACTCAGCAAGCTCCATCTCGGGTTGTTGTATGAGAACACAAAGTAGACCACCAGCAGTATGATCGGTGTCTGTAAAGAAACAACAAATGAATGTTTTCTTTCAAATTTTTCGGATGTTCTTAACGTCTTCATTCGGGGAAAAAGATATTAGTAGTAAGGAAGGGTTCACATGACAATTCTGTGTCATTTATTGAATGTGGCGAGAAAACACAATGAACACAAGCACGTCTCCATACTATTTCATAAGTTAACCTTCATGCAGACAGTCTGATATAGTTCCGCGATAAAATACTGGTACTGCCTGCTTCCCGACCTGGGCGGCCGACTGGTTACGCACGAAAATGTTGATTTTAAAAAGACTTCAATGATTAGGAGCGGTTTAGGCGCATCCGGAAAAGGCTAGGAAGGACATGGAGTAGGTATTCATTTAAGTCAGAAAGTATGCGATCGCCAAAACGTCTATAAATGTCCTTACGAACATGTTTGTGCCCACCAACTGACCCCCACCGCATAAGCACAAAGACGTTTTCGGCTTCATTTTCCATTATTGTCTCTCTACACTGCAAAGTCATCGTTCTCCGTGATTGTAATGGCAGGTATTACTCTATCACAGTCTACTAACAAGCCGATTGAGTTTTATTTATCGCATAAATTTAAACAGGGTGCAAAGGCAATTTTTGGCGGCGTTGGACACCGTCTGGCGTTACATTCGGTCCGCCATCTACGGTGTTCTCCACCATCATTTGCTTGGCTGGAATTGACGGCCAACCTGATAGGACAGTGCTTTATTTCTGGCTGGAACATTCAGTAATTAGAAATAAAACCCTGCTGGCGGTAGGGTGTGGGATCTGACATAGTTGGAAACTCCAAAATATACACGGAAGTTCAGTCTGACTCTAAACGTCACTTGTTATTTACCGATCGTATTGGTTGACATTTTCTTGCCTTCCTGGCTAACTGCAAACTTGACAGAGACGCTTTATTCAGAGTTTTTATTTTTTAAAAGTTGCTTTTTAGTAATTTTTTAATTGTTGCACTAACTTTCTTTGCCAAATGACAGCGTACTATAGGACTTTGGGCAGAAATTAATCTATTTTCCGAGTCTTCTTTTTCTCCGTTCTGTGTGTTGCCCCACACGTAAAACCCTATCTAACAGCATTCAGAGTATGACACGTTCCACATGCTAGCTCAAGTTAGTTGTGGGTTTCAACACCCTACCGTTCCAAAAATTTTTACTACGACGCGCTCGCAATGACCTGGAAGTTCGGCAAAAAGTATAAGCCCAACATATAGTAGGTAAAGCTCATGCGCCTCTCGTTACGGAAAGCGAAACACGGCGGAATTTGACGTTGGCTTTTTTAAACAGGATTTGCTGCCAGGTGTTCTGCTCTCTGCAGTTCAGCTGTGTGGAAATTATTGACAACCACATCAGTTTAGATCGTGACCAACGTGCACGGGCCTCTTTGCATAAATGAACCGATACGTTGTTAGTTACCGACCCCTAATGGTATGCGGAATTATTTTGCAAAAGAAGAACTGCGAATGCTCAAAAGAAAATAAGGCCAGTCCAGACAATACCGCAAGCATAATTAATTTCCGTGAATAAGCCACCAGAATTTACGCTTTGCCTCCAGTGGTTGACAATTATACTTTCTTTAAATTAAAAGTCACATATTTTAACCGAAAATAACTTACATATTTGCATTGCTGTTGTGTAAATTTGTGAGGATAAGCAACTATAAACCGAAGTACGCCTTCGTAACTTCTTGCATCATTGTGCAATTTTTACGTTTACTTGAGCTAACGGTCCCACGTGCAGTCTGATCTAAGTACACTTTGGAAGTACTATTATTATTACTATTCGTTATGCAATCAGAGTGGCCTATTCTCTTTGTGGAAAATGTCGATGCTAAACAAACTAAACCTATCAGGTGTGCTCGAAATGCACCCACTTGAAGGCAAAAGACATGGAGTAAAATTCCCCTGAGATCAAAGAAGACTCGGACGCACAAACATGCACGAACGAGTCGGAAATAAAAATTACGTTTGCCATAAGCGATTGTGATAAATTTGTAAGCACTTTCTGTCATCCTAACAGACGACTGAACTGTTGTCAATCATCGTGACTGTATCAGTATGTTTTATCAAGTCATACAATACTGCGGAATTTCCATTAAATTGGGCACATCGGATGCATCACAACCTAGAACAAAGGTTAATTTTGGATATGGCTGGCATTGTTGAGTCGGAATGGGGGAAAGTGCGTCTCGCGATCCAATCCACCATTCTGGCAGCTCTTCACAGCGCCCATCGTCAGCACCAGTAGTGCTTAGTCGATAACAGCAAATGAATCTGCATCCCGCTTTTCGAAAAAAGCAGGTCATCCACCACCAGCTATGTCAACAACAGAATAAGTGCTCTCTACCTCGCCAGCACACGCCGCGACGGGTGAAACTTTACATGAAAGAACGCGTTATTTCCGCTCCTTGGGCCCACCGCGTGAAGCAGCGGTGGATGTCGTCTAGTTCGACAGTCGGTCTTTTATCTACAGTGTATTTCGTCGCCACAATCATGATGCATGACAAGAATAAACTGCCTACATAACCTGTTATGATTTTTAGTTCTGTCAAGTAAAATCGGGTATGAAGGGTAAAACCTTATTTTATGACTCGTTCTCAATGGCACAAAAATACAAAAAAACATTTTGAGATAAATACAATAGGATATGTTTCCAGTCTGTGTTTAAAAACACAGTAGAATTGAACCTGCGTTTTTCGAACTAGAATATGCTTCATGTGCCCTGATCTATTTAGCTCAATCTTGTGAAAAGCATTGACAATCGCATCAGTACGGGTCGTGGTTACTGCGACACGAGTCGATGAGTTGTTCATGAACGTCTTGAGGACGAAGTAATGCTGTTTCTTTGTCCAGCAAACGGATATTTTGAGGTCTTAAAGTGCCGAAATAATCAATAATAGCTTTACTATAAACAAATGCAATCTAATAGAATTTCGTATAAAATAGTAATCGGAATAGCATTTCGAAACAATATTTCTGAAAACATAGACGAACACAAACACAGCTCCGATGCCTTTGAAGACGTTTTTAACTTCCATGAGTAAGTCATCAACTAGAGGTGACAATTTTCCCGAAATACTGCGTTGACCCCACTGTTTGATACTTAAATCATCTCCTAATTAGGAAACCACGAATTCTGATTGCAAGGCATTTATAAATGTACATTCCAGTTAAGTGGATGTGAGGATAGTAGGGCTTGCAATTTACGACAGGAATCAGCGTATCGGCACGAATAGATTTGGAGTATTGGAAATACTGATTAATTTTCAGTATAAATTCATTTGATAAATTCAACTCGGTGAAATTGAAAACTTACTAGGATAACAAAAGTAATAACAGAGGCCTTCAGCCAGAAGTGCCAACCCGCGGAATCTGAAAAGAATACAGAAAAAAGAAATATTTTACTGCACGATTGGAAAGTGTAGAAGGAAATTGTGGGGATTTTAATCTTACAATAATACAGTCTTGTTTGTTCGGCCATTCTATGTCGACGTGGTTCCTGATGGATGCGAACAAAAATGTCACTAAAGAACATCTTGAAAACCTCACTTAGGCACCCGAAAATCCATCCCGAGACCGAGAGCACCTCACTGATGACTGGCAGACATGACCGACAACCATGAAAATTGAAGCAGCCAGGTTCGAAGATAACGAAGTAGCCGCTAATAATGCAAGCATGAGGTCTGTATGACTCAAGTGTCACGGACACCTGACGCCAACATTCAACCGCTCCCATCGCGTCCACTATGATAACGGACATTGCAGGCACGGATTAACTTCGCTAGACATCTCTAGATCCATCACAAATAAAGCAAGACTAATGCGTCCTGCACTGCAAAACACACGACCACCAACACTGCCCGTTGCGTCCCCGGTGAGGATGCCTGTAACATTCAGCCAAACATCTACACCACTGACCCTATCATCGGCAAGTTGAGCTCACGTCCGTCATGTTTCTATTACAATTGTGTGTCCATATCTCTGGCGAATCCATTGCATTAAGACTGCAAAATATAGTCCAAGGAGCCTTAACACGCAGCGCCACTCCCGCCCAACCTGCTCTCAGTGCCCCAAAACATTCGAGCATATGCGCCTTCATGAAAATTCTAAGTGAAAAAGCGTAGTTGACACCTCATTAGGACACTTCATCCAGTAGAGGCACACAAATGTGCCTGAGCTAAATATGAACATAAACCACAACACGCCGCCCACGAAACACCACGTCCGTCTCCTGTAGCAAGCACACGACTCATTTTGTCATCGTCATAATGGCGGGCGAGGCGCTGCATGTCAGTACATGCACTCACTTGTCGAGGACGCAGTTCATTTGATGCAGTGTGGTAGATGCAGGGAGAGCCGGGCTATGAGCGCATCGGACACGCGTAGATGGTAATTTAACTCTGCCAGTCACTGCGCCCCAAACCTTCTCCTCCGGTCCTCCTGCCAGCGGAGCCAGGGAGGTGAGGGAGGAGAAGCTGCGATAGCTGCTGTGACAGTCTACCTCTACGGCAAATTGATTTGCGCGCAAATGGCCGGCGTTGCATGCAGTCCGTTGTGTAGGAGAAGGAGGAGGAGGAGGATGTTATCGAGGGCGGTGGTTGAACCGTCACAAAATTTCGGACAAGTCAAAATAAGCCCATATCAATGACTACTTTTACTCACAAAGAGAATTCGACTGTATTCTGAATCATAGAAATGATATGCACAGGTTACCTTTAGCCATTGTTGTTGCTGTAACTGAAACGCCGGGCATAAGCGCTGTATTAAAGACGTCCACAGAGTGTACTCGGAATTCATACGAAGTATTGGGAACAAGTTGCGAAATAATGAGTTCCCTCGAGCCAGTTTTTAGCGAAGGGCCGCTATCTGGTTTCCTGCTAATTTCATATTTTTCATTCAGATAAGTTGAGTTTTTAGGTTCTTTCCAGGACAAGCGTATGCTGGTAGAACTCACAACTGTTGCAGTAGCTTCACTTGGATTTCGATCGGCTATAAATAGGACACACGCATAATGTTTGCAGCACTTTGATTTATAAATTGGCGATTTATAAATTGGCGATATGAAAGTAGTACTGGCGTACTCCACAAAACGCTAATTTAGCTTCTGATTTATGACCTCGCTTAGACAGTATTTCTACAGAAATGTTGTAAGTTTGATTATTATGAGACATAATCCCAAGAAATTTACGTCACAGCAGGACATCGGCTATTAAATGAGTAACTTCCCGGCCACCTGCAAAACCTGTGCCTGCTTCAAATGTCTAATTATTTATTATGCACTGTTAACATGTTTTCCGATATCCTTGTATTTCCAAATACATTTAATAGAAGACATGCACAAAATATCCATTTATATACCCACTTTGCAGTAAATCACGTTAACTCGAAACTTCAGCTGGAAGAATGGACAAACTCCGTTTTAATTTATTTCATACGAGAAAAGATCTGAAAAATACGGAGTACTTGCTTTAAGAACAGCATAGCTGTACTTTGATTTATGTTCGTAATGTTGCATAAAACATGGTTCGCATCAATCGAAAAATGTTGTTGGCCTAGTGCAATATCTTCCTAATAAAATAGAAAGGTATACATTTTTCCTCAAACGGAACGTGTGTGGATCACAGTTTGGCAACATTAATTGCAAGTGAGACGACACGTCTGGTTCGAATTATTCAAAAAATGTACAACCGCTTTTAGAACTTAAAGACGTTGTATTTTCGAATAAAAGTGGTAAAAAGGCGAATATTACTCATAGGAAACTTCCATATAACGTCATTTAATTCACAATGTCATCTAAAACCATCGGAAAAATCGATAGTGCCGATTTTCTGTTTTACAAAGCGAGCATCATTCGGAGATGGCCTCAAAGACGCCTATTTCAAGTACAGTATCAGGACGTAGTTGACATGTCTTCTGGTTATGCCGCCTAGCAGACAGACATGTTAGCTCGACGGACAACCACAAAAGTCCTGCAAAATAGATATGCGAAAGCACTGTTTTAAAAAAATGGCCCCTTTCAAACTGTTTTGGAATTTTGTTCTAATGGCAATAATTTGTGCAAAAATTACATTACCTGCCCTTTGACCCTTATAACATCTGCAAGTCCCTTCGAGATTGTGTGCGAATTTGCATAACGTGCTTATATCCGTATGGCCATTAAGTGCTTTTCACGGCTTAGCTTACCTGTGACATACGATTGTTAATGTCCATTTCCAAGAGCCGGCCAATGCGGGGAGATCTAAACAGACATTTCTGGCTGATTGGCCGTCGTCAGCCAGACATATCCTGTGCCAATTGTGAGCACCCTGGAATTCGGACAAGAGATCTTTGCTAATTAGGCCGAACGCCCGACTAATGAACTACGGGCTCGCTGTCTTGTCGGTTGTAATCGGTAATATTAATTTCAAGGAAATGGTGTTCGCCGATCAAGTTACAAAATATGTTCGTCCTGTTGTGCCTTAGGGCCCAGTATAGAGCATAACAGGACAGTGAGCCCGTGGCTCAATGCTAGAATGTTAGAATGATTTTCTTCAAGTTCGCGAATTAATTTTCTAGAAATTAAACGAGACAAGGTAAAACTAGAATGCATATACCAGAAAACATGCGGGAAAAGCTGGGGACCAATTGATCAGCCAAACCCCTCGCAGTTGCGTCAAACAACGCCATAACATCGCCAAAACACGACTGTCTGAGCTTTTCGCCAATATCTGTGTTGTAAGTGCGGTAAGTAATTGGACAGTTCCGTACTTTTGACTGTCTTATGGGGGTCTGTGAATATTAGGCGATTATTCCGCAGTGCCGATGGCATTCTGCTCAACCATTAATATCAAATTTTGGATTGTGCCTGAAACGGGCATGTTCCACAAGGTTTTCTCTAAGTTCGCGCAACAATCTTCTCGGATATTAAACAGAACAATACGTATAAATATACAGTAGGTGGGCTATCGCATGAAATGCCAACCGAAGTTTCGAAATGATTTTCCACTTCGAAAAGAGTACTTAAGTAAGGTTGCAAGACCAATCATCATGCGACGTAATTGTATAATAATTCAGGCACCTCAGACGGCCGACTTTCGAACAACTTTAATTTTCGCTGTTCGCAAAAACTATACTCTGTACAAAATGACTTCTCGTTTTGCCTGACTTTTTGTCATTGATTAAAGATGCCTTTAACAATTTTAGTATATTTCGTAAAAATACGCAAAAGCATCTAATCACTTGCACATTCGGCAAAACATCATGTCTTTTCCTATTTTATACTCAAAGGAAAAATATGATTTGGTTTTCAAAACCTTTCCCATTCCCCTATAATTTTGAACCCGACCTCTCGTTACACTGGCATTCAGAGGTTCGAAATACAAGCCGCATGTTTTCCGCGTACTAAAAACCATACATTACTCTACGATATAAAGAGGAGACCATAGGGGTTCATAAATTGTGCAGTGAATTTGAGCCATACTGTTATATTTACAAGTTATATTGGCAAATGGAGAGAAATAACGATTTATAAACAGCCATTTCGCGGTATTAAGAATCTCAAAATTGGAAACTTTTGAAAACCGAATTATACTGCTCCTTCGAGTATAACGTTTGAAAAAGATGTGATGATCTACCGTATGAGCAAGAGATTGAATATTTTATGAATGGTTTCTACAAGAGATAATTGAATTTTTAAAGGCATCCATAATCCATGAGGAAAATTCAGGCCAAATAAGGAGTCATTTTCTCATGCGGCCGGAACAATGTTCGTTTGAAGGCCCGCATATTCACCTAGCTGGATTGTTACAGAACTTTGCTGCATGATGATTGGTTATACAAACCTAATTTATTTATCTTTGAACTCGAAAACGCATTTCGGAATTTCGGTTGACATTTCGTGAGCTAGCCCACCTACTGTATCTCGATATCGATACGCATATCGATGTCCATATAAATACGGCCATTCCTATTGTGTCTTACGGCATAAATGTTGACCCTCACGGGCAGTTACGCAGTGAATAATGATGTATGCGGATGGGATTGTCGCAGATAAGGGGCGTCACACCCAATGACCAAAGATCCCGGGCTCGAATCGCGGGTGATGCATACCTGAGGTTGAATGTAACTGGCTGGTGAAGGCGAATGGGCCAGAAATGGTCCATACGGTTTCCCGTGACCTATTCGGCATTACTTTTGCTGCACATGCATATATGCATGTATGAGGCTGAGGTGTGTATTCCCTTCATACTTATATATGCCTTCTTGTTGACTTTGAAATGCAAGGTGTGTAAACCTTTATAAAATTTTCTATTTTCAGTTACTTAATATCACACAACTAGTCGTGGCTCACAGGCGCCATCCCGATAAATGCGTAGAAGTGCCAAATAAGTGGATTCGTCTACTATCGCAAAGTTAGAGTCCTGTACTCGGAGTCTCTATCTGTGTAGTCACAACGGAATGTCTACACAGGTCAAACAACTGACGTAGGATTTTTGCCAGTAAAGAGACTGTCAATAGAGGGTTTATTCGTGGCTTATTTGCCATAACTGTCTCGAGGTTGTGGACAAAATCAAAGACATTGTAATGGCGACCACTGGCCTGTATATCACAGACAGTCAGCTATGAATCTAGCCCCTGGGCTGGATGACAAACAGGGAAATCAGTCAATTCCACCGCCAAGAGAGTTGGAGGTTTCTTAACCTCAGTCGTTTTCACATGAGCTCAGTGACGAAAGAGGTGCACAAATATAATATGGGGCCCCAAGTTACTCTCCTGGACTGAACGTCACGGATCGGGGATATCAGCTACGCGGGCAGCCATGGTAACACTGGCTGATGAAGGTTTATAATTCAAAATGGCTAGTTTATTTTGCCGGCGTTTGATAGCAGCTTTTCTCAACAGGTACCAATCAGCTGTTAGGCAGTAGAGTACTGCAAATCGAGCGTTCTGTCTAAGCAGGAATTGTCTGAGCCTTTAGTTGCTAGACTGATAAGAAGCATTTGTCAGATCTGGATGAGTCTGCGAGACCAACGAAAGATGGGGCCAGTCAGCGATGTCGTTGATCCATAAGCAGGAGGGTGTAAATAAGTCGATACTACAATTTACCTTCGTCGAACGTTCTTGCATGGACGAAGACGCCGGGTTGAATGTAGGGATAGCCAGAACGTGTTGTATATATCTTGAAAAAGTACTGCGTGGACGGAGCAAGGCCAGAGAAAGTAGTTTCTGTGGCCGTCGTATCAAGTGAACGCTTGCCACTTAAGTAAACATCGTAGCCTGAGAATCGCTCAACTTTCCTGAGGGGCGCTTTCCAGTTGAGTTTTATGGAGGTGGTACTCTGAGGCACAGCAGAGACGTCACTTGGGTTTTGGTCGAGTAGCGCTGCCGCAAAGAAGAGAATGAAATGATCATTATTTGGGCATTTGCCGTTCCCATCTTGACTGGCGATGAGAAATTACGTTAATGACATGCATCGGTTTTTAATGCAAACATTGTCGCCAGTCTTGTATCAGGCATTAATTCTAAGGGAAAAATTATTCTGCCTTCACAAAAATTAAGTGTGAAATTCCGGCATTTTACATAGAAAAGTGAACAGGTGGTGACATCCCCTAACATGCTATCGAGCGAATGTGCAATGTCGCCTGGAGTGCAGTAACGGGGGTGCAAGCAATTCCTAGGCTTGCATGCTGAATCGTGGCTAAAAGTCGTTTTTAAGCGTGCGTGTGTGACCTGCAGGCGTCACTGGAACGCACACCTATAACAGTTATTAACATTGAGGGTGTGGCTATGGGTCCACACCACGCCAGCTTGGATTCGTACCGTTTCCTACTTTTCTTGTTGTGTAAAATCCTGGTCAGTTTTTCGTTGTGGATCATGGGGTGTGGTGGCAAGTGGCAAGGTACGGGTTTTCGCTGTATCAGCAACCTGCATGCTATTTCACCCCTGGTCTTCTTGGCCCCCTTATGAAACAGGGTCCCAATAGGGGAGGAGCTGCGGTATATACTGCGGAAGTCTACTATCACTATAAACTAGTCGAAGTAACGGTCGCCATCCAAGCTGTGCAGCACATGGTCGACGTCGTCGAAAACGACTGTAGAACTCCGGTTGTGTGTCTGTTTGCGTTAGTTTCGCAAGAAAATACATTGCTAGTGGTGCTAAGCGCTTATCATATCATAATTAGCCACCACCTGGAGACATATGCACCGTCAGTTCTCGCCCTGTACCTATCTCCGTAGCATTGTCCAGTCTGAGATAAGGAGAGTTCATTTTACAATGGTAGATAGGCGCCCATCGGGCGTTTTATAGAACTCACTCGCCCCGTTGTGCCTAAGGGCTCTCTCACTCGAGCCTAATCAGCACCCGCACAGTGGCCAATGATATGGGCAGAATAGCATTACCGACATAGACTAGGGAGACTGCAATGGTCATTTCTGGCTTTTAAGTCATCGTCCGCAATGTCCACAATGCTATAATGCCTTATTCTTTTTACACCCATTCAAGGACAAATTTCCCTCCACATCGCATTCTTCTCTTTCGCTACTTTTAACATTCTCTTCGAGAAACCCCCTTCGATCGGCTTTAAGGCAGGAATCGCTTGGTACCTGCACCAATAAATCAGCCTCCTTGCCATTAAACCATTTCCCAGGCCGTTCATACTCCCAGCAGCGTAGCGACACCAGTTGAGTTGAAGCTGGTTTAAAAGTTATGAGATGCTTATTACGGACTCCCAATGATAGCACTCTCTTTTCTCTAGGTCAAGCGATGTCGCAGGTTAACGAGCTCTGTCCACTAAGGAATTTGTTTGCACGCCCTCAAACCATTCGAGCATGCTGAAGTCTTTAACGGCCCAGGGTTCTCACGCTTGCACAGCGAACTTCACCGATAACCTCATAAACGTTCCAGAGACCTTTACGAAGTAGGCATAATCGAAGACAGAACAGGCCCGCCTAACAGGACACAGGGCTGACATCGCGGATTAAGTAATGTTGAACAGTGCAGCAACGGTTTAAGGGAAGTCCTGATGCCCATACCCAAGCCGTTATGGACGTCTATTTCCTGTTATGACATGCAATTTAGGTGGGAAAGCCCTGAGCTTCGGAGATCAGGTTCCATCGCCTCGCAGATTGTTGCAGGAGCCAGGTTTCCTGCAAACGTTCTTCGTCAAAGTGAGTTCGGATGACGTACCAGGGCTCGACGACCTCAGCGAGCATGGCCAAATCATAGTTCAGTTACCAGACGCAGCCGCTGACGTCTGTAATGAACAGTGTAGGACCAACAAACCAGCCTTGAGGAACAACCCTTTAAACCCCCACCTCTATTCACTGCCTGTTTCCGAAATGGACAAATTGGGAGCGACCAATTATGGAAGTTTGAGTCTACCTCAGCAACTCGCCTCATGCCTGTGCTGTTGAATTTGTACAGGGATCGCTGATACGGACACGATCGAATGCACTCAAAATCGAACTAGTCTGCATGCAACGCATTCCCTCCATCAGCTCCCCGGATCCAGCGCTCCATGCACGCACGTTCTGCCTCCACGGAATCCATTCTGGGCGTTGTATAGAAGAGTATGCTGGTCTAGAAGGTGAACTAGCCCCGCTTATTTATTTTTAATTGTTTTGTAGCAGAGTAAAGTGAGACTGATTGGTCTGTAAATGTTCTTGGAGACTTTGCTACCGCCCGCGCAGATTTCCAGTTCTGGGGTAGATAGTTTCCTTCTAGCGAGCCTTGGAGGAGTATGCACAGCGTGTTGAACAGTCATCTAACGCGTTTTTTCAACATTTGAGGTGGTATGCCATCTGACTCAGGTGATTTTGACTCAGTCCACCTAGGCAGCTCTTTGCGAACAGTTGTTTCAGCGAAGGAAACACTCTCAGTCTTCGGAACTCCCACAAAGTTGGAGTTGGGAAAATAAATTTGCTTTCGCGAGCTAAGAGGGAATCGACAAATTGTTAACGGTACTCTGTCTTTGCTTCATTCTCCTTAAACTCTACGTCTTCACTTTTTTCTAATAAGAAGACTGGGTCTCGGTTTCTTCCTCTCCTTCTTATGCAACGTTGAATAGTCTGAAATTCTCTGCGAACTGCTTCTATAGTTGCATCTCGGAAGCATGTCATATTCTGAGGATAAGTCAACTAACTAGATTCCTCCGCGTTTTGATTGCATTTGTGAACATAGAATTTCCATCGGAGAGAGATGTCTTCCACTACCTTTGCTTTTTATTTACTTCTTCCTTTCAAGATTATGCTAGCAACTGGGGTCCGTTCTTCAGTCTGTTCCGCGATATCGCACAGTGCTTTCTGAGGAGAGTGTGCAATAATCACTGAAGAAGCCCCGATCCTCGACTATGCTGCCGAAAAACTGATCACCAGTACATGCTGTTTATTTTTGTTCCCATTTAATCGAAGACGCCGCGCAAATATTTCTTCGGAGTTCGATGGGTCGTTCGGGCACAAACAAGTTAGAATACTCCCTTAACAATACGGCGTAGTCGCTTCAATCTAGGCGAGGTAGGCAATGCGCCTCATCAGTCTTGGCCAGCAATTTCATATGCATCAGATTTAGACAGTTTGGTTGTTGAAGTTTACGCACCCTCGTGAAAAACAAGAGGAGGTGAGTGAGGAATAACTTGAGCGTTATGCTCAGTAAACATCGATAAAAAGCTGGACTAGACGCAGCGCTTAATTTGGACAGCAACAAAGAAGTGGTGTATTAAGGTTTCGCATGCTCAGCGCGTCAGACCAAATAGTAAATTGTTCTATCTCCACTAGCATGCAGGCGTCAGCCGCAATAAAACTTCTCGGCGGTTGGTAGACTCTCAGGATTCGACGCTTGGTGTACCCGTACTTTAGCAGGCATACATTTTGCTCCCGATGTTTATGCAAGTTAACTTGTTTCGTCTGCATATATTACGTACGCGAATATGTCTCCTCTCTGAAGTCCTGTCTGTCTCTTCTAAAGAGCTGGCATACGGGCATAATTACTTCACGGTCGTACACGAGGTGGTTGGAGCAACCAGGTTTCTGCCAGTGGGATTACGTCTGGAGATAGGTCGGAGAGAAGTAACTTCGACTCGTCGAGATTTAATAACATATTCTGTGTATTGCTGTGCACCAATTTAAGCTTGGGATTTATGGGAGAGTTGGTTTTGATCGGGCTCGAATCTTTGTTTATTGTGTCGGCTGCTAGGTCAGGCAGAAAGGAGCAGTGCGAAGGAAAATTGGTGTACGCTGTCTGACTTGGTTGTTGTAGATAACTAAATTGCGTTCCACCTGTATGAGCCTCTTTCTCAGTTCCAGAACTAGCCGACGACGTTTCAGGATACCCGCTGGCGAGTAGTCCGATTTAAAAGTTCCAGATTTGGTGTCAAAGCGCCTGACTAGGGTTAACAGGGTTGTCTCCTGCACGTTAGCACAACTTTTTATGGTCAGTGGCATGTTGATTCTGACTAACTCTCTCTGTTTTGCATGACGCAAGGCTTTAAACACTTTAGTTATCTCAGTGACGTCCAGAATTTTAATAAGTAGACCTTTATAGATCATTAGACCACCTGGAAACCGCTCCTCGGGAGTGTTGATGTTTGATTCACATGTCCCCTGGATGATTAGACATTGCTTTCCGTCGACAGAGTTCCTAATCAGAAGATGAAGATGCGATCACTGGGACAAGAAGTTTATGTGCCTGACGTTTCGGATTCTCACTCGAATCCATCATCAGAGATATTCGCAGATAGAGGTGCGAATATCTCTGATGATGGATTCGAGTGAGAATCCGAAACGTCAGGCAAATAAACTTCTTGTCCCAGTGATCGCGTCTTCATCTTCTGAACTGCTACCTGGGACTCGCCTGTTCGCTTCTATCAGAGTTCCTATTATCTGTTGAATTGCCGTTCTGTAATGGGTGTGGCGGAGCAGATGTTCTTTGGAAGTATTGCTGTTTGATTCCTATTTTTATATACTTGGAAGGAATCGTTAGCACTGGTTGTTGTAAATAATGGTCTGTTGTTCCGATGATTACTCGATACCAGCTTCTCATTCTGTGTTCATGAAATTCAAAATCTCGCTGGGTATTGGAAAATGTTTGAGGATACTGGACATCATTTGTTATGGATGAGACGGCTGTTGTGGTCACGGGTTCGGGTGTCGGGCAATATCACCAGGAGGCGGTTGACAGTTTGTATTCACTTATTTAGCCTTCGGAGTTTTTCCTAGATTCTTCTGTCTTCCACGCTGTCCACTTCCGTTTCCTTTTTTATTCGTTGCTCTGGCTGTGCGAATTCAGCTACAAAAGGCGTTGCTAAAATGCCTTTTTAGTGAAGTCTTTTGTCCTTCTTCTATTTACTAGTCTATTATGTGCATTCATATATACAGGTGTAACTAAATAACATTGTTACAAAGTTTTTATTTTTTTGATCTCTTCTTCAGGCCAACTGACCTTGATGGGTAATAAATGACGCCAACTGCAAATCCTATATATGTATGTATGAGGGTTTACCTATACAATCTGCGAGACTCTGAGAGATTGATAACCGTTGTGATGAAGCTACCAAGCAGTGAGCTGTCGGTAGGCCGAACAAACCAATCTGGTTTACCAAATTGAGCAATCCTTGTTTAATCATATTTCTTTCTTCCACCTACTCGACTCGTAAATCTGGCCAATGTCGTGTCTCTATCGTCTCCTGCTTATGACTGCATTTAGAAAAGTGACACAGAATTGATGATGCACTTCATCTACTATATATTTAAGCAAAGTATTTTGATTGCTCCATTTACTTAATGCGGCATAAGAAAACACGATGGGTTAGTAACTGTGAATTATTAAGCTCCTTATCAGGAACGTTGCGGTCCCATATAAAGACCGAGTACAGCACAGAATAAGACGGGGAATTTAACAAAATATTTAAATGAAATGTTTAATATTTCACACAGACAATTTTTAACTGCTATTTATTGTTCTTGGTAAGTTTGTATAGTTTCATTTTTTAAAAACTGCATATCAAAACCCGGTAAAAAGTTATTCTATTTCCACATAAATATGTCCGAAAATGGAAACGTCTTAAAAACACACCTTCTACTTTGGGACATCCGCGTAGAATATGAATTACGACAAAAATATACAAGATGCGGGACATGTCGTTATGAAAGAACACGCCTATCAGAAAGGTGTGGGAATTTATCTATCTGACAGCTTCTGTTGACCGCAAACAGTGGTCGATGCCGTCACAAAGTGCAGTCGAAGTAAATTTTAAGACGTGATGATTGGTTTGCCTGTTGCAGATAGGAAAGTCCAAAATGTGTTAATTTGCACGCGATATTCAACAACAAATATCTAGCCAATGGATTTGCAATTAAAGTCCACCCCATGAGGGATTCGGTGTAGAGCAGACGACACGGTGTGCGAGTCACCAAGTGATTCTCATTGCATATATGCGCTCAGTTGAAGTGCATTTTAACCGATGATAAATACTTCGGTTTGGAAAATTTACACTGATCTGGTCGTGCCTGCGCACGTGATATTCAGCTGAAAATGTTAAGCCTGTGGGCCTGTAACTAAAATTAACACCAACGCTGTTCCATTCTGTAGAGGGGCGATAGTGTAGAATAGTAAATGGACTCGAAACTTAGTAAGTGAGCTGTGAAGTCTTCACACGTTACATTCGCACCGTAGTTCGCATGTCCGATGTAGTGTTCAGTCTAGGCAGACTGCCAAAATGACTAAGACAAACGTCCTAAACACAGACGAGATGGTCTTTTGAGACATTCGCATGAGTATTCCTTGAAGCGAATCTGAAGTAGCTCTCGCGGACAGGATGAAATTTACTTCAGATCCAAAACGGCGATTTGCGGTAAGAGAAGATGGGTTACATAGACGCACGGTCAAACAATCACCGTGGATAACGAACTACAAATCACAGCCAGACATGAGTTCGGTAGAGCCGGATATAAGCCCAGATAGCGCACTGTGTCTGGAAAACGCAAGGTACTTGCATGAGACATAAGGACTCCTTATTCGTTTAAGAAGCTACAAAACGAAAGGCAAAAGGAAGAAGTGAGAAAACGCAGTTCCTCCAAGTGCACTTGATGAGAAAAGCATGCGCCTCTCAAATTCAGATTTGCCGCGTTTAAGTTGGAAGTATTAGTTACAATGTAAGAGAAAGAAAGGATTTATGAGGAGCAGGCTATGGTTCAAGATTTCCACAGACTGAGAAATCACGATCGCGACAGACATGCTAGTTTATGGTTCAGCAACCTGACTGATGCTTAAGGTAAGAAAATACATCATCGGAGAAGGGTCAAGTAACAAAAATAGTCAGTCATAATTACGTCCCCTGAGAATGCGTTTGGCGTGATGCCACATAGAACTGTATTTCCAACTATGCAAATGCGTGCTGTCCTGCTATCTGCGAATTCGCAAGTCCATGATAAATGTAGTTCTGTCGGTTAATCGGACCATTTACTATAATTTTAGCCTCATTTTTCACCAAAATTTAAGCCAAAATATGAGCATCTTCTGCATGCTTTACAAAATGTCACCTTAAATACTAAACACCTTGTAACGGATCATTTTATACTGATAGTACAGACCGGTGCTGGAGTGTGACGTTCAATGGCAGTGTTTCCAATTGCTGTAGACAGACGATTTTGGCGAATTAATGTATCAGTTGTTGCAGAGTACAGGCATTTTGTTGTACATCATGTGCACGCATACAGTGTATCCTAAAAACCATGTACACTTTATAGACTAACAAATCAGACTTAATCCCATTAAACTTCATAAAAACTAAAAAAACAAGATTTGAACAATGAAAAGCATCCTGCAATGCTACTGACAGTTTTACAAATCCAGCTAAACTGTAAAGACGGCTAAGGAAGGAGTTTTAAACAGGTCCACCTGTGAGACGTGCAACTGCTCAAAGCAGAAATGGGTTTAAAGCTGATAGAAATATCCAAAATGCTCACAGGAAGCGAGCGTGAGAGCGAAACCACTATGGTCTCTGGAAAACAGGGACATGTTCCGCGGTTACTAGTAGTCTACGAACTTGTGACGTGGGAAATGGACCTTTCCTTGTTGATATTACAGTGTTGGCTGCATTTACTCGAACTCACAGCGACAGCCTGCGACGCCAAGCGTAAAAGAGGGAGACGAGGTGGCGAACATACGTGGCTTTCGATAAATTCTCGTCGGGCCAGTACAATTAAAAGGGGATTGTGTAATGGGGTGATGCCGTTGTTCGCCAAGGTCCGATGGTCTGGCCAATATATACATAGACGCAGAGTGGCCTAAAAGGCACAAAATACTCGCTCTGGCATTGGAGTAGTAGCCTGACTAGATTCTTAGTTCCATCACGCCCTGACCCTGCTGCTGCAGTCTACATCATGGCACAGGTCTTATTTTGGTCATTGCGAACGAATCCTGTAATAATAAATTCGGTCAGTTAGAGATGCCGGTCAGGGGCATGCCTAGATTGAAATTTTCACAGCTACTTGGTTCTGGCCGGCTGACGCAAGTTGACTGACAACATTCGGTACAAAAAGTTTCATATGATTGACTTCGAGGTTTCCATCGCTTGCGCAATATTTGCAGTCATTATGTAATATTTCTTACACCTAGAGCAGATAAATAGTCGCGGACGTAGTGTTAATACACGGAGAATAAATGAATCAAAAGTTAGTAAAAATATTACGACGAAAATCTTTTTCGGCGGCAAATGACTTATTTAACAAGCCTTATATCCATGTATGTTCTGAGTTCAGGTCAGAAACTGCATTTTTTAAATTTAAGTTCATATTTCTAGCTGTCCTTCTAAATCTTTTGGTGCGAAAAGTACGTGGTAGAAAATAAAACCACCCCAATTTCATGTCACTACACTTATTTATTACCTACACATCTGGCGAAGTTAACTGAATAACATTTTGTAAAGTACCATATTTAATAACTGTGGGACTTCAGTATTTTTCTTTGCTGATTTCCGTTGTCAAAATATGTTGCAAATTTCGGACGCAACCATAAAGCGAAAACGTAAGCAAGAAAGAAACATCTTTGGCCGACTCATTTTCACATCACAGAGACCAAATGACATAGTCAAATTAGACGCAGATTTGGATATCACTCAACCATTAAAAGACCCTGTTATTTAGATGGCAAACTATTCATTTACTTGGAACGCGTAGTGAAACACATCCTAGGAAATACAAATTCGGAGACAAGATGACCAAAAGTTTGAATTTTCCAACATCGTTTCCACGGCAACATACAGACACACTCCGTTTCCTGATGGTTTATTCTCTTAATCCATGATAGCATCCTGTGCCGAAAACTTGTCAGTGATGGAAAACAAAATAAAGGAAAGATTGAATATCGAATACGCTGAGTGCCGGTCGCAACAAAAACTTTTTTATTTAAATTATAATATCCAAAAAAGACAGTATAAAGAAGCCTCTTCGGTTATCACTAGGATATTCGGACTTTACAGGCGTAAACACTTGGAACGGGGGAGTAGATCAAAAATAGCAAAACCCAACAGTATTCTACAATTCGGCAATACCGTTTTCTGAAGATATGCGCTTAACTTTTTAAAGTCAAATTAATAGTATTGTGAAGAGACTGCTAAGCAATCCTTCAAGTACGATATGCCAAGGCTCCGTTTTTGAGAAACAGTGTCCTTTAAGCCTCTCCTGCAGTGATTTACGCTTTAGCTTTCATTCAGTTGGCATTCCGTGCAGATTGGCACTGTAGTTTTTGATAAGAGCGGCCATGCACCTTGAGTGTAAGTTGGCTATAATAAGTGCTGTGAAATTGCATTGGTCGCTTGTGATCGTTGAATTCCTAGGTAGACTATTTGTAGACATTTTTTAACCGCTTAATTCTGATTATCCTCCTCACAAAGTGCCAGCTTTATCAACGCAATTTTGAGAAAACGCCACGCTCCGAATTGGCTGCGCATGAAATTCTATTGCTTAAATCAGTATCTTGTGCCCCACATCGTCATATGTTACAAAAAAGTGTTTTCTGTGGGCTTTGGTCCTCTCTTGCATAGTTTATCCCGGTTTAGTCGCCAGATTTTTTATGCTGACGGATGCACTGTTCGGTGCTTTTGTAGAATGATGCATCTACTTGCTGCAGGCAGGAGAATTAAAGTAGAAACTTATAAATATTTTGCATCCAGATACAGCGGAGGACTAAGCCAGCCGATCAATTAAGAGTGTAGGTCCATGTCGATGACAAGGAGTAAACTGCATGACTGGTTTCAAATAAGAGATATATTTGAGCACGTGATGCGTCGGTAATTATATGAATTCTGCAAACTAGATCATGCTTGTCGCTGGTTCCTTGACTTCGCGGGCACATATGCCGGTTAATTCAAAAAAGCCTCGATTGTATCGTTTACATACCCCACAACGAAAGCATCTATAAGTGCGTTTCTTCCGCAAACCGGACAGCCTTTGCCAAATACATCCAGCACAATGCTTCAGTTGGAATTCCGTGACAGCCGGCTCCACAATGCTTTGCGACACACTTTCGTAATTCCTATTTTTTTCCGTTTTCATCGTCAGAATACGAAGTTTACCTCAGGGGCTTTCGTGCTCAGATGACGAAAATTCCAATGATATTATGCTCTCGATGGGATTACGGTTTTTTGTTGAGCAGGACACCGAAATGAAGATTAGTAACGTAGTCCAAGAAGCATCTAGGTTTAGTGTAATGGAGATACTTATTTCATCATACAAATTATATTCCCTAAATCAGCCGCCAAATATTCCGCTTAATCTGCTCAACTCAAAAAACCATATGGTTGTAGTATTGCTTCGTAAGTTTCCATAATGCTCTAACTGTCTCCTGACTATTTGGGCAGTGTGACGACTTAGGCTAGATGCGGTCAGATCAGGTTTTCTAAGAAGCCAGCATTACCATTGGTTATTTGCCCACTGAATATCCCGTGGGAGAGGGGTCTTTGCCAAAAAAATGGCCATTAACACCCTTTTACATAAAAATCCCAAATTCCATACAGAGATGCATAAACAGACAGCAATGCACAGAGGAATGTCACATGTCAGTGGTAACCGTTTTCACCAGAAACAATAATGATAACATTCCCATTTGTCAGTTTCTGTGGTTTAAATCACCCAGCCGATAAATCCGCATATTGTAACAACTGTGCATATGTGTGACAGTCGATTAGTTGTCACCTTACTTCAGCAATTTCATTCATTAGCGGCGAGCAAGGACAGCCTTAAACTTGTTTACTTTTAACGAACCAAGTTTCAAATGACAGTAAATACGGTGCAGAAGCGACATAAGGAAGTTCCTCAAAACTGAAACTTCTTTGTCATTTGTGACATGCAAAGAGCTGTTGGGATAGGGAAGTAAACTGAACTAGCATGCGTCATATGACAAAGGTAATTCAAGCTGCAACGCGGAATTGATTGGGTCGGCCGCACTGAAAATCAGTCGTAGCGCGCACTCTTACTTAGGGGTTGTTTTCAGTAGAGGCATCTATGATAAAGACCCCAAACAAGGGCGTCCAGTGGATGACATCTTCTTTGACTTCAAAAAAGGGTGTTTGAGAGGGTTCCTCATCGACGACTCCCACGGCAGTTTTGGGAATGTGGAATATAGGGCACCATTTTAAGTGGATTAAAGGTTTCGTGTCACGCATGCTGCAAATAGTAATCGTCGGTACCACTGAATTCAAATGGGTGCCATTAGACAGCTTCGTTTTGAGGGGTTCAGTCTTGGGTTCACTCCTCTGGCTCATCTTAAAAAATGAGTGCAATGCAGATCGTACATGCGATTATATCACGTATGCAGATACTATAAAGATCTACAATATAATCAACTGTGTTAATGACGCGCAGAAACTACAAGAAGATGTTGCTAAGTTAACTGCATGGTTCAGCAAGAGGTTAGTTTATCCGATTATCTAGACTTCTGCACATAGTCCGGTTGGATGCGCTCCCCACAACACCCATACACCATAAATGGGGTTCCACTTAAAGTATTCGACACACGCAAAGACCTAGCTATCTGGACAAACTCAAAGATTCTGTCCTCCAAGCACTGCCAGAGAGCTGTCCAAAAGGCAACCAGCATCATACACTGGATTAGGCGTGTCTTCTTACCCATAACTCTCGAGGTCTTCGAGTGGATCTTTAGTATGTTCATTAAAACCGATTTTAGAATATACAATGTCGACCTAGATGCCCAGGATAAAGAAAGACAGGGATACACTCGAGGAGGTGAAAGGACAGACGAAGAAATGGGTGGACAGTCTTAGGAGACTTTCGAATCCAGAATGACAGACTCAGCTTAATTTTTTCCCTCTTTCCTAAGGACGAATGGGGTGTGACCTTTTATGGACATTCCGCATTATCCACGGACATGATTTGTCGCTCAGATCTAAAGATTTCTTTGCGTTCACTAAGGTGAGTCACCTGCGCGGTTATCCGTACTAGGTCAAACGGCAGCGTACACGCCTAGGTCCTTTTATTTTCTCAACGTGCATTTCGACCGTGGAATGCACTACAAAAGAAAATAGGGACATCCGACACAATAGTTTTATTCAGAAGGCAGTAGGCTCGTTCGATTTTTGATAATCGACGTCTTTCGCTGCAGAAATATTTACAAGCAATCATGGACTGTATTTCCCGATTGCAGTTACTATGTAATGCGTACCTGCATGTTTGATAACATTTTCTCCCACGAACTTCACAGATGACTATATTTTGTGTTGCATACGGCAGTCTAGGGTGTGATATCTTCTTAAACCATGCACAATAATTTCGTTCAGTCTAATGCCAGAATCTGGCTTTATTTCGTTCAGTTCTTTTTTTAATGAAACATACTGTCTGGTCTTAGATGCGCACAAGGTGGCTTTAAAAAATCGTTACAGCCCAGATAAACATTTAGTGATATATTGAGGCATCGAAATTTTACCTAACGGATCATAAAGAACAAGTACGGTCAGCACCGCATTCGTGTCCGATGAAATGTGAGACTGCGCTTCAAGGGAGTGGCGGTAGCTTCAATGGACATAACCCTAACCGACATGGCATTGCAAACATCACCAACTTCTATACATATACGTCAGAAATGATGCTTTGAAATGTCTGAGAAATACACATGTTATTTGTGAGTAAGGGGATTCACATTTTAAATGTAAATTTTCACGAGGATTGTGTCAAGTAAACGTGATGTAATTTCTGAATTGGTGCTTTGACCACATTGAATGATAACAATATTTTACCTGGATAACATATTACGCAATTTTTAGATATTTTGGCAAATTTTTAATAATTCGTTTTGACTCAACTAGGAAAAACCTGACGCATCGGTTAGATTCGAATCCATGACAGAAAGGTGCAGGTTTTAGTACAGCCTACGCTCTAGCCCCCTCAGCTACGAGGCCCACTCCGAAGTTGTGAGTTAAGTCGCATTTCGGTCAAGGTATACACCCAAGTTACTGCAATATCAGCCAGTAAGCTGACTGCTCAAGCAGGATTTTCTAAGTCATCTACCTAGAATCGACGAGATGACAACCAGGTTCACATAACTGATAGACATTTTGGTAGATTTTAAATGATTTTTATTGACCCAACTGTGATAACTCGTTTACTGGGAACAATATTTATTACAACTAATGTGAGGCTGTATATTCTTATATAACATGTGTATCAGTTAGAGATTTAAAAGCACCATTTCTGGCTGACTGTTTCTGGAAGTAAATAATGTTAACGATGTCATGAGGGTTAAATTTACAGTGAGTGACCGATCTTATGAAATGATGGCTGAAATTCTTAAATGTGTTGTCGATTAGGAAGGATTACTTAAGCGCGGTCGCAAAACTGATTTTCTTCCTGCATAAAGCTCAAATAATTTGGAATCGGTAGGACGCCAGCTTTTGAATGCATTGCTTTTAAGTCTCCTGTGGAAACCGTATTCGGTAAGAAATGACTACTTAGGAAGCATGCATTTTTTACATCGATTTTAGATGGTCTTGCAAATATAAATATATTTTATAGAAGCCACGAACATGATATGAAATATATGCTTTCTTTCAGTACTTTGATTGAGAATCACGTCGTTTTTAAAGTTTATTCTCTGAGAAAAAGTATAATTAGGTTTTAAAATTGTTACTAATTATTAGATTTTTGAAGACCGTGCAGTGTCCATTCACACAGCATCGTACCTGTCTGGTTACCACTGCTCCTCATGAACTGTACAACATGGTCCGCATCCACTGCTAAATTCTATGAATCCTATGCAGTATATTTTGAAAGGCATAAAGGAATATTTGACTTTCTTTACGGGAAACACGTGAACCTTGTAGAATGAAATCACTAAGCGCTAAGGCAACGGCTGATCAGGCTCCAACTTATTCGAGAATTAGAAAATTTCTTAAGCCTATTAATACCCATTTTTCGAGTGCAAAATTTAAAGAGGTTTTGATGCTCTATCAGAGGACTAAAAGAAAACATATGTTTATCCGGGGTTTCTAATAATTTTATTTGAATTTTGAAGACCACCGAAAATCCTTGTAAAAATGCATGCTACTTGGGTGTTCATTTTATACCGAATGCGGTTTACACAGAAGAGTAAAATTTAGGTCATTCAAAAACTGCCATCCTTCCCAGTAAGAAATATATAAGAACTATGTTCCATAATAATGAATGTTTTAATCACATCTAAGTAAACCTTTGTAATCGAAAAAAACATTTCACAATTTCAGCCAACATTTCATGCGTCGGTCACTCACTGTATGTCCATGTAAGATCCCATTATTCCTTTGAAGCGCAGTCGACTTGAATCTGGTGCCGATCGTGCATGCTCTATATAGGCCACTGAGTATACTTTCGAAATCTAAAGATCCGACTGAGTGTTTAAGTAGGCTGTCCTGGATTCGAATGCTACTGGGGCGACGTGCTTTTCACAGTTGTGCCAATACGAATTTAACACGCATGTAACTAATATTTTAGTATTGCAATAATAGAACAAATTAGGTTAGATAGATCCGGCCAAGTAGCAACATGATAAACAAAAAAATCACGTAGAGGAACTGGTCAGACTAAATCGCTCTGATATACTTTAAATGTGGATAGCGTGCTGAGATAAATATGTTTGTTAAATTAGATTCAACTTAATCACCACCATACTTCTATTGGAATAGCAATACTCTGTAAAATAGATAATACATGGTTTCATAACAAACAGAAATGCAGCCTTATCGACTAGAGATGGAACACATTACAGGAAAATGAAGGTCAGTCAGCAACAATATCTAATGGCATGCCTGGTGCGTCAAGTCGATCTAACTAACTGCTTTGATCTTAGAGGAAAATATGAAAAAAATTAAGAAAAATTATGTGAATCACATCCCACAGGGAACAAGATATGCATACAGGCAAATGAGGACATTTTTAAACATATGCAGAGCTACAAGACAACCGCGCAAAAGTTTTGTTTAGACGAAAATATGTAGGATCCCGAGCACTATGCGCTGAAGGAGCGATTTTAGCGGGAGATGCAGTAGAGGCTGACTTATACGATAGATTATGCCAACGCGATAAAAGCTTAATTTTCGTCGCAAACCAAAGCCGATAATGTATATGAAAGTGCGATGACTGGCCCACCCCTCTTTGACTTAGCTGCATTAAGCTATTATGCTGTTTCACGCGTTATTCAATGATAAATAACGAGCCTGTGGTCCTGTATTGGCAAGTGACACTTTTAGTCTATGTTGTATCTGAATGTTGCAGACAGTACTCAGATGGGCCCGTGAATCAATAACATAGGTATGCAAACCTCGTACACTGTGTCTTCTCTGCACATTATCCGAAAAGACTAATACTCACAGACCAGCGGTCTCAAGAATACTCAAGTTTAAGGATGTTGAACGCTTAGGTCACATATTTGATGTTCTGTGTAGATGACATTTTCTTTACCTTTAAGGGCCTGCGAATGAGAACAGCTGTCAGTGTGGCAGTAAGTTATCTTTCGACTATGGGTTTGATGACAGCGCTAATGAAACGACTGATCAGGCTCAAAATTATTCGGAAACTAGAAAACTTTTTTAAAACTAAATTTTACTCCTTTTAAGAATATACAACATGATGTAGACGTGGGTTTCTATCAGATGAGTAAAAGAATGAATATTTTTGATTGTGGTTTCAATAAAATATATTTGACTTTATAAGACTATTGAAAATCAATGTGAAAAATGCATGCGACATAAGTAGTCAGTTTTTTCCAAGTAGGGTTTCTACAAGGAATTCAAAAGCAGTGCAATCAAAAGCCGACATCCCGGCAAGTCCGAAATTTGATATCATTAGGCCTCGAGATAATCAAAATTACAACTGCGCCCAATTAATCCTTCCCAATCGAAAACGCATTTCAGAATGTCCGCCAAAATTTCATAAGATCGGTCACACGGCGTAAATTCCTCATCAGTTTTGCTGATACATTTAGCACTAACCCGCATAGTTTTTATTGAATAGGGGGGCATGATCAATTGAAGAAAGCCTTATCCGTATGAAGTTTGGGATTCGCCCACATTTTCATAAATGACTACATCAGGGACCTAGACTGTGACGTCACCAAATTTCGAAAAGTTATTCGCGATGCAGCAGACGCAGACCACCTGCAAGCAAACTGAAACAGGCTGGAGGACTGGTTTAGAGCACTGGTTTATGCCCTTCAAAATGGGAAAAAACAACTTTCCTCAACCCGGCACTTGCAGAGCCTCCAGCGCCAGGAAATACTTTCCTCATGGCACACCACTGCAGCTAGCTGACAGTCAGAAAATCTTCGGTGTGCGGATTACATCTTAACTCAAAGCAACATTGAACTGCGCGAAGGCGGAAAAGTCAGCCGTGGTTACAATGCAACCGTCTAGCCGAGCTTTCTGGGAGTTGATAGCGACTGCTTTTTCAAAATATTTGGCACCCTCGTGCGGCCTCATATTGAATACGCCACGCAGGTATGGAGACCTCGGACTGTCAAGGTCTACAAAGTCTTAGAGAAGGCCCAGTGTTGAACGACAAATCTGCCGCAAGGTCTGAGAGCACTATCTAAGGAAACCAGACTGTCAAATCTCAAACTCTTTCTCTTATTCTATGGGCAACTATGCGCGAATCTTATACAAATATTCCGCATTATAAACAACCTAGACTGTTGCTTAGATTGCAGTCTTCAATCAAGCTAACAAGCACACTTCGCGCGGTCATCCACGAAAAAATACGCGCAGGTAATGTAGGGGTCAAGTGACGAAAGTTAGTTCTCAGAAACATGGTAGCTACAGCGTGGAATGCTCTGCCTACTAATGTCATACTCTCATCGTATGTGGATGTATTTAAATGTAGACTTGACGCGTATCAGGCTTCCTGATTACAAGCCATACGTTCACACATATAACCCGTCAACCAACATACAGAAGGTGGGTTAAATCATGAAATGTCAACCAATATTCTCAAATGCGCTTTCTTTTCAAAAAGATTAAGTGGGGTTGGAAATCTACTCAGCGTGCAGCATAATGCTATACTAGTTCAGTTACCCGAGGATGTCGTCATTGAATGACCTTTCAGGTGGCATAAAAAACTGTGTTGTAGAAAATGATTACTTTAAAAACATGTATTTTTATTGTTGATTTTCTATGCTCTTAAAGATTCAATTATATTTCATTGAAATCATGTATACACATTTGCATTCTTTTGCTCATTTGGCATAAAATGACGTTTTCATCCAATTTTATACTCGAGGCAAAAGTATCATCGGTTTTCAAAATCGTTTCCGATTCCCGAATAATTTTAAACCCGACCTGCCTTGACACTTACACTCGGGGTTTCCGAAATACAAGTCGTTTATTTTCTGCGTACGGAAAACCATACATTTCTCTATGGTATTAAGAGGAAACTACATGAGATTCATAAAATTTACCAGTGGGTCCAAGCCATATTATCAACTTAAAAAGTCACATTGATAAATGCAGAGGCATGACGTTTTATGAACGGTCATTTTACAGTTTTAAAAATCTCACAACTAGAAAATTATTTTGAAAACCGAATTATACCTCTGCCTTGAAAGAAGACGTAATTTTCTACCAAATGGGCAAAATAATGAAAATGTTTATGCATGATTTCAATGAAGGGTAATTGAATCTTTAGGGGAATGAAAAATCAATGAGAAAAATGTATGCTTCTTATGTAATCATTTTCTACAAAGCATAGGTTTTGCAGGCCCCTCGAAGGTAAGGTGATTCGATAGCCGAAATCCTGGGGTAACTGAATTATTATAGCATTACGTTACAACCCTACTTATTTAATCTTTTCAAAACGAAAAACAATTTAGGACTTTCGGTCGACATTTTATGATTTAGCCCACCTACTGTACATACGTCTATACTGCTTACTACTAGTGAGCAACTGTTAATGATCGCAGTTTTTGACTTGCTGACATCTGTGTGTCTTTCACATGCGATTATGTAAAAAATTTCTTTTTCGTCTTTCCAATTATCGGTGCTTTTCTCAACACATTTGTAACCCGATGGGGAGTTCAAAGACGCTCGATTATATTTCCCTTACTTAAATTGGATCGGACTGAAAGGAAATGGAATATCTGACCGGATCCCACTGTTTTACATAAAGGGTGAGAAGAATCTGTTCAACTGATAGCATTTTGAAAGAGCTTAAGATCATCGGAAGCCTTTTCGTCAGAAGGGTCCCGATTGCTAACAATATAGCCGAAAGACGAACAAGTCCCCACTGAATACGGCAGGAAAGCAAATGCTTCTTCAGCAGGGACCCATTTCAAAGGGACGCGTCAAGTGAAATTTTAAGAATACGCCTAACTCAAGTTATATCATGGACATTTCCAGAAACTGACGCTCTCTTACAGTTCTCCACTAGTCCCATTCTATACGAACAATGACAAACTACCAGCTCAAACCACCTCTAGGTTACTCACTCCTTCACTTGCTCCTGTGGGACAGAATATATGGGTCGCACAAGCCGGCGTTTGTCAAAAAGTGTAAAAGAACATCTTCTAACATAGTAAGGAAAGGTTAAAATAAAGAACATCAACAGCTCTATACTCGTGCACATGCTAGACCCAGACCACTGAGTTAACACCAGAGGAGCCTTTTGAGGGATTTGCAAGATTCCGACAGGCTATCCGGAAATACTTGGGCAGCGCCTGTTGGCTATGGCAAAGGCGGCTACAATCAGGCTATGCGGATCGGTCCTCAGCGTACAGAAGTACTTTATACAAGTCCCACAGTTGCCGTGGTTCTAGGTCACACGCGTACAATTTCCTTTCCCGGAACCTACTTACCTGGCGCTGACTGGAATTATGGTGTCTCACTCTCTCCTCTCCAAAAACGAGATATGGCATAATTATCTACCTATTCCTGGTCCTTGATTCATCATTTTAATAGCCATGTACAGGCCTATAGGGCATTTATCGCAAACAATCCTATGCTTGCCTAATTGCGTTTCAAAATTTTTAATTGGAATTCTCGAAATTTTTAATTACTAAGATAATAAACTACAAGTTTCGACGTTTTTTAAAAAAAGGACTGTACCACCCCAACTTAGTCTGCAAATGAAGAACAAGATTTCTGATTTGAAGGTGTTTCGAGTTCCACAGAACGTTCAAATTTTTATTTTGTTCGAATTTTTTTTAAAGAAAACAGCGTTTCCGTTTTGATGAAGCATAGAATATCCTTGCTGGTGACATAATTGATTTCCGCTCTACAGTGAGCAGTTGGAGTATTTTTGTAGGCAGATCTACTCAGTCATCTTTTTGTGCTTTTTTGGTCGTGGACTTTGCGACCGACCTCCAATCTTGCCGGAGTCCGTACTTCAACTGGCAAATCCCTTCTTCTGCCACGACATTCTACCCCTTCATCTGCCAACGAGGCCTTCCGATTCCCTGCTCTCGCCAAGTTTCCATGCAGAATCGACGGCATGTGTGTATACCACCACATGTGTTTCATCAAGGACTGACGATAATCCCTTTTTGTCAGGGCAAACGCCGTCCGACACGTGGTTTTCCCCAGGATGTCTGACCCACGCAGAACATGGCCGCCAGTTCGACTTCTGTCAACCCTCGCAGTACGACCTGCAAAGGCATAAAGTCCTTACCCATACGCAGCTCGGTGGACAGCCCTAGAACAAGGGGCCGGCGAATCCAGACTGCAGTAACTGTGTTCTTGAACAACAAACGCTAGGAAACCGTACTCTTCTCGATGTTCCACTAAAAGCTTGGACCTTCGATGTAAAGTGTCACTTGATTAGATAGGCTTGAGAAAGAGATGGAAAGTTTATTTTGCAATTATTATTAAAAGAACGAAAATTCTCCCTGTTTTCTTTCAGTAAACTGACTCCATACGCGTACGCAAAATTCCGACGTGTAAAAGGAAAGTCTGTTCTGTGCAGGTGGCATAGATTTCATGAGAAAAGCATTGCAAGAACGAAATTTTCCCAAAAATATGCTTTACGCGGTTATCAGTCAAGCCAGGTCCAGGAACGACGTTGCTGACATTTGTAACCATTCTGTGTAATTGAAGGGTGTCGCTAAGTACCAGCAATCTACGAACGCTCTCAAAACGTCTTAGTTAGATTGCCACTATCTTTCTCCTGTATAAGCACTGAGAGCTTATAGGGCTAGGTGTAATATTCACAACTTGGGATCTGAAAGCTTGTTTTGTGCAAGTCCTTAACTGAAGTCCTCCATTAGTGCTTAAGTGACCTATTGGCCTGACGACTAAGTGCGACTTCCGAAGTGGTGTGCCTTTTGCCTACTGGAGCGTCGAAATCTCCGAGGACAGTCAGTCCGTCCGTCTCTGGTAGAAGTGTGAAAAGAGTGTTCCGGTTCTCGTGGGACTCTTCCACTGCCTTGTCATCGTCTAGTGCCACTGCAAAAACGCTGGAGCAGATAATGTTGCCCAGATTCTCTTCGCCGTCATGAATTCTCATGTGGACGCGAGTTCTTGAATTTAATGTTGGAATAATGCAGCTTCCTTGCGAGGTTGTTTCTGATGGCGAAAATGACCCTAGTGCTTTGGTGACTCCTAATATGACTGACAGTCCGGAAGGAAGTGCAGTCTTTTGCTGATAAGGACAGCAAAATTTATATTAAAACAAGCCAGGTGCTTTGCAACCAGACCCGTTCACTTATCCGGTCACTTTGTCCTTCGATTATTTATTATTGAAAGGAAGTTCCAGGTTGCTAGAGTGTGCGGGGTCGACATGACGGGAATGCTAGGTTAGTGGTGGCCGGATGGCCGTTTCATATGGCGTCCAAAAGTCACGGTCAGTTTGATGAAGACGTAGCAGCGCTTCTTCGGGTCACATTTTCCAGTCCGTTTCCACTGTGGGCGTAGGAAGTACTTCCCAGCTTAGGGTTTTTCTACGTTCCAGACAGCTGCTCAGTTTCCCCATGAATCATAAATTTAATGCAGTGAGGAGAAAAAGCAAACTATCCTGGATCATTCATGAAACTTAATGCAACCCGCTCCAAAGAAAAATTAAAGTTCAGGATAAGAAGTATCAAGAAGTAGGAGAACTCTGATTACCTAGGCATATAAAACCTCTTTAGACGCAGCGCGACCTATCTTGTTTATGGGTACCTACTGAAACAGGCTTCACGCAAAACTGCATACTACAGGGTGAGATTCCAACGACGAGCAACTTCTGGTTTAATGGCCAGCCGGAGAGATTGTCGGGGTTTGGTGGCTGCGAAAACCACAGTTTTACATAAGCAGAGGTGAGGCGTGAGTGTTCTTATGGGTCGAACGGAGCAACCATTGCGTCCACCAGGGCCTTAGGAGTAAGCCATCATTCCTATTTGTTAAACGCAGTAAGTAGATGCCTGAAACATAGCGGGTACTTGTTCATGCAGGAGTAGGCGTACACAAATTCATTCCGCCATTCGGTGGGTCCCGTGCCACGTATTCCGCTTCACATCCCTCAGTGGTGGGATGAGATGTTCAACTAAATAACAGGGCATGCAAGCATCTTCGGCAGCGATTGATTTCCTGTGTCCTCCAGCCACCAGAAATATAACCTTTGAACAATCTACCTCTGTTTAGCATCAACACTCTCATTTGTAGGCTGAGGCAGACTACGGCGGCTGGGGCCGCAGCCCTCTAAAAAATTTTTTACTCTGTAAAAGTTGCAGAGCGTGGGTATTCGATCGACGCACTAGCATTGCTGGTGCGAATACTGCGGAACATGGTACGTTGTCATAACGGATTTGTCAGAAATGACCGTTCACCAAATCGACGGTCAGTACATGTGAGCACTACAAATGCGTAAATATTTCTATATATTTTTATCAGGGAGGACGATTTCTGGGAGAAATGCGCTCATTATCCTAATATTAAATAAAGAGCTGTATGCTTTCATAACCTTGGACATTATTTCACCCTTACTAACTTTGTATAGGATAAGTGCTTGCAGAATGCCTTTTCTATTCACGCCTATGATGTACCATTATTCCCTACTGCAGCACAATGGCGACCTAATAATTGCATTGGAAAATGTCAAACTCAATTTAAAAACTGTGACTTTTGACCAAAGATTCTCCAATGATTATAAGATTAAAGGGAACGTCCCACTAAATTGAATTCCTGCGTTTTCATTTTGGCAGTTTCATTTCACTCCCTGGTTTGCGTTTTTAAAAAAAACTACAAACCAATGTTTGTATATCTTTAGTTCTCTTCCTTTTGGTGCCTCTATTTGTCAGAATATGCTGAAACCTAGCGAAAATTGGAGGGCACTAGAATGCATTTAAATATCATGAGACATATTGTAGCATGTAAGCGCAAGAGCCCATAAAAGACGCCAATAAACAGGGGAAATGAAGAACGTCTTATGTCGGTAAAACTGATAACTTCATAAAAAAGTAGGAAACGACATGAAGTAAAGAGGATAATACACTTTTGCCCAGTGTATGGCAAATGACGATCTATAAATGCACTGGGTAACGAATCTATGAGATAACTGCTTGCAGAGGCCTGCTCTATTCACGCCATTAATCCCTGCCGTAGAACCATGACGACCTAATAATTACTTTAAAAAATGTCAAATTCAACTGTATACGTGTGGATTTTAACTAAATATTCGTCGATTATTAAAAGATTAAAGGGGACGTAGCACCGAAGTGAATGCATGCGTCTTCATTTTGTCAGGTTCGTTTGACTCCCTGATTTTCTTTTTAAAAAAGATCAAAATAATTTTTGTAAATCTTTAGTTCTCTTCCTTTTGGTGCTTCTTTCTAGCAAAAAATGCTAAAACCTAGTGAAAACTGGAAGATATTTGAATGCATTTAAATAACATGAGACATATTTTAACATGTAAGCACAAGAGCGCATGAATGACGCAAATAATCCAGGGATATGAATAATGTCTTATGTCGACAAAACTGGCAACTTCATGAACAAAATAGGAAACGACATGAAGTCAAGAGGACAATTCAATTTCGCCCAGTGTATGGCAAAAGGCGATCCATAAATGCACTGGACGACGACTCCATTTGCAGTTGGGTTGGTTTTTCCGGGTCGAGCCCTTATCCGTGTTCCACAGTTAGGAAGAAAACAATAAGAATATTTCGATTTAGGGAATACGTAATTTGAGCCGTACTCTCCACATAAATAAATACAATTTTTAATTTAAATCGAGGTACTTGTGATCGATATCTCCCCAAAAACATACGTAGTGTGTTGGAGTATCCCATCAAATAACCGGCTTCATGCACCTTCGGAAGCTCTGGCAAGTCAAACATGAGTGCTTTACTGCTCATCCACCCCTGCCTGCGACCAACAGATGCCTAGCTCAACAACTGCGTCGGGTACTGTCTCTTTGGAATATCAACAATCGGATGATTAGATTGAGGCAAGCCATGGATTATGGGGTCGAAATCGGCCTGCGAAAACAGTTTTTTGACGCCAGCGAGAAGAATACAAAGGACTTTCCGATCGAAGCAGTAACATTGCGGGTGCAGGAATGACAAAATATGATGTTTTGCCAAAATATGGCGAACCCTGCAATTTGAGAAGTAACTGCGGGAAGGTGTCTGTACTGGCTGTAGAGCAGCGGGAAATAAAAGCAAATTTCCAAAGTGCATGAATGTTTCAGACAATTAAGTACGATAGATGGATTTTGTCAGAGAACGCAGACCATTATGTATGCGAGAATAATCAACTGTGCGCCTTCGTTACAGTATCAGCATCATACGCAGTGTTCAAATGTTACCCGCGTTGCGGATAGTATGGTCAACTTCCGTCTATTAAGTAATCCCTAACCCCATAACCCTAACATTTAGCCCCAAATCCCTAACCTTAACCCCTAACCCGTTGCAGGTAGGGCTACGAAATAGGATCTTGCTCATTATTTTAGAAAAATATGAGTCACGAACGGGACAGAAGGTCGTCTGAACACAACATATTGTATTTATCAGTGCGACGGAGATTTAGGGATCGCTTTTGTCTAATTAAAAGTCACAATATGCCAAAAAATCTCGTTGCTGAATAGGAATTTGGACAATGCGATCTAAACTGTATGCAGTAAAATAATAACAATTAGGGCGTCCTGTTGGAAGATTTTATTGTTAAACCTGGAAATGCGCACCAATCTCTACAGCAAATTCGTGGACATGGCAAAAGCCTAAAACACGACGAATCACCAAAGCTCTGGATAAGCAGACAAAAATCGGCTTTCTTGAATGATTCACCCACTCGGCGCATCGACATTATGACGGTTTGATGACGCGCGTCACGAACGGGACAGTCTTTAAAGTTGTCTCAGCCACCACTGGAGTGAAGTAGGATTGCGTACTCCCTCCCACCTCTTCCACCCTCCTGTTTTCTGCCATGCAGATGGACGCCTATCTTGGTGCGCCTACTGGGGTCAGCATTAACCAACTTTTCAGTACCTGACGCATGCAGGCACCAATTCGTCTCTCCATGACTAGTGTCCACGACCTGCTATTCGCGGACGAATGGGTTCTAAACACCCGGACAGAAGTGGATATACAACGGAGCATGAAGCTCTTTATCGTCGGTCGTGAACACGTGGGGCTAACCACCAGTATAGAGAAAACGGTGGTCGTGCATCAGCCGTCGCCTGACACTGATTACAACGGTCCTTGCATCACTGAATACGCCATATAGCTCAAGCGAGGGGAAAACGTCGTTTGTTTAAGCATTACACCCTCGTAGAGGGCGAAAGTGGATGATGGAGTTGCAAACCGGATTTCCGAAGTCCGACAGAGCTTCGGCCGGATGCAAATCTCCGTTTCGAATCACTATCGTCACAATCCCAACACAGTACCCAAGACGTAGAAAGTTGTCATCTTGGCAACTCTGCTGTGCTGGACGGCGACCTGGGCAGTGTATATTAAATAAGCTACGGATCTCAATTACTTTCTCGAAAACGTCCTCTATAGAATACTGAAGATGTGATTGCATGGCAGGATCCTGGATACGGAACTACTCGAATGGACCGAAATCCTCAGCATCCGCGTCACGCTGCGCCAATTACAAGTGCAAACTAGAGGCCGCCTCGCAAGGACGGACGACAAGCGCCTACTCAAGGCACTCTTCTACCACGGTATCGCTACGGGTGCCAGTCGACAAGGAGGAGGCTGTGAAGATAACCAGGAGACTTCTCCCAAGCAAATACAAGTCGACCCGAAAATGTGGGAATACCTCGCCCAGGGCCAATCGATCTGGAGAAGGGCACCGAAGACTGGGACAGCAATCTGCGCAGCCAAACAAAACGCGCTTTTCAGAACAAAAAATTGATAGGAAATTCTCAAGCGCTTCTGACCCAAAACCCAACCACTTTTAACAAGTTAGTACTGTTATCATGCATTCTCCAACTGATCTACCTCGACGACCACCTCCGGACCCAGTGCAACAACAAACCCACAATTCCAACTGTTGCATTCTCAAACGCTCTCATCGTTGCACCTACACTGATTCACGCGGAGTCCACTGCCTATACCACCAGTGGTCACACTTTTGATTCCTCGACGCAGTCGAGTACGGCCAACTCCTGCGAGGCGGAAGACGATGGCTGCCACCCGCATCCCACAATCAAACACCCTGTCAAGCATCAACATCAGCGCCAATGCCCCCGCCACTAGCAGTATAAACTTGGTCTCCACCTGTCCTCCTTGCGACCTGTCACTTGCGAATTTACGTGAAGCGGTCGGGGAATCAGTGCCAGGAGCCCCAATATGCACTTGCCACACCACCCTCTTCTGTCTACACTGCCCATGCGCGGTCAGTCGCCAAATGGGTAGGCAATACAGCGCAACTCACTGCAGCGACGAAATGCCAAGCCCACCCAGCATATCCAACAACTCTTCCGTCTCCAGCATTGCCAGCTCCCCTTCCACCAGCGTAGCCCACACAAGCAACATCATCACCGCGACCAAATCAGCGACCTCTAAACTATCCTGTCCAGATTGCCATCACACATGCGCATCCCGCATCAATCTCATTGGTCACTTGCGAATCCATCAAAAAACGGCCGGGGAACCACTGTCCCTCGCCCCTTCCCCATCTGATTGAAGCGATCACGCACATTAAGCTTAATCGAAAACACACGTTCTCATGTAAATCTGTGCAAGGCAGTGTAGAGCATATCCAGTTAGCGCGCCTTTCTCCATCAGCCCATGCATAACAGACGACCTCCTCTCATATCAATCATCGTGGGCACGGAATAGGTATCTCGCACGCAAGTTGGAAGTGGGTTCCTCTACTCCATCTCCGTGCGACCCAAACAAGTGGGACGTGAACGGTCCATCCCCGTTCTCTGAAGGCCTAGTGCGCAGTGTAGGGGGTTTGCTCCTGTGGGGAACGCCCAGACGGGCTGTTTTAATTTCGTTTGACACTGCGTCCAATCTCAGCATCAGTTGATTGCCAGGTTTGGACAATCGCCCGATGCAGGGGTAATGGAGGAGATAGTAAGCCCGACTCTACTGACCATATTCCTATTCACTAGAATAAGTCTGACACGTGCGAACATATAAGGTCGCGCCGAGCATCGTGGCTTGGAAGGTGGCCAACTGACGGGGCAACACAAAACCGGCAATCGACCCTATTCGGATTCGTGTGGAAGGACGAACTAGCGGAATGCGAGTCAGTTTCATTGGCACCTTCTCAGCTTTTCCTGTACGGAAATTACGCTCGAAAGATCCGAGCCGAGTATTCCTTTGGGTGGAAGCCAAATATGTCATGCGAGTGATCAGGTCGTGTGTGTCACGCGCAGACGTCCACTTACGCTCAATCTCTGCTTTGGATGACAGACCAGCTCACACAATGTATTGATGCCCGGGAAAGCGATGAGAGAAAGTGAGACCGATCATGAGGACTGTGCTCTCCGGGCACTCAGCGCATATTCCTCACTATAAACCAACCGATGGGCTTTTAAACTATGAGGGGAAACTAAGAGCCGTGGCTCGGGAAGCCGACAGCTGCCAGCATAACTCCACCTCTCAGAGCTGAGATTCGGACTTCAATGAGTCCATTTTAATGCGGCCTCTATGGCTCTCCCATACAGTTCGGATCCAAGCCACTCATCTCTGCTGTTCATATGAATTCCTGACCAATAGTATGCTGGTCGATCCTGTTTGGCAGGCGTAGACGGGGGACTTAGCCTTGTAAACCAGTGCGCCCTATCCCATACCGCACACGGCTTAGGCGGTTAAGTGAAGAGAGAGTGCGGTAGATGCAGTGCAAGCCTGTTATTGCTGCAAACTAATTCCCGCACAGTTCACCGTGCGTGCACCCACTTTGCTTGGACGAACAGGTGAAATTGTTGGCAACGACAGTCGAGCTCTCACAACGGGAGGTATTTAAGGGAGGCTTCGAAGACCCGGTAGTTCTTGAGCATAATGTATTCGGAAGGTCTGTGCAGTCTTTGCAGCTATTTTTGTTGGTGCTAACAACGTTATAACTTACCTGGTCATGTAGAAGGTTTCCCATGAATCAGGGCCATTCAAAATCTGAATTTTTTAAATGGGTTTATTTATAGATTAGAACATTAAAGATACAGATGCACACATCATAAAATTCGCTGGGCATGCGCTATGGAAGACATTCTGCACGTACGAAGAATTTTAGTTACCGAGGAAATTTTAACGCTTTCAAACGGTAACAGCCTTGAACGCGACTAATTAAAGGGTGTTAACCGAAGACGGGGTGCTCATCCGTATTTATTCTGGGCTTTTCGTTACTCAGCAAGCTCCATCTCGGGTTGTTGTATGAGAACACAAAGTAGCCCACCAACAGTATGATCGGTGTCTGCAAAGAAACAACAAATGAATGCTTACTATCGAAATCGGTAGATATTCTTAACTCCCTCATTCGGGGAAAAACCCTATTATTAATGATGAGTGCACATCATCCTTTCGTGTTAAATATTGAACAATTACCTCGTCATAATATTTCATAAGTTAACCTTCACCCAGACAGACTGATCTAGTTCCGTGCAACGAATACTAATATTACCCGCTTCCCGACTTGAGCGGCCAACTGTTTACGTAAGAAAATGCTGCTTTTAAAAAGAATTCAGTGATTAAGCGTACTTTAGGCGCATTCGCGAAATGCTAGGAAGGACATGAAATAGAAATTCAATTAAGTCAGAAATTATGTGGTCACCAACACGTCAACGAATGTCCTTACGAACCCATTTGTGTCCATCAACTGACCCCAAACGAAGAAATACAAAAGTGTTTTCGTCTTCATTTTCCATGATTTTTTCCCTACACTGCAAAGCTTTCTCTCATCGTGATTGTAATGGCAGGTATTACTTTACCACAGGGTACTAATAAGTTGATCGATTTTTATTTATCGCATGAATTTTAGCAGGGTAAAAGGCAATTGTTGGCTCCGCTGGACGCCATCTGTCATCTACGATGTCATCCGCCACCATTTGCTTTGCTTGAATCGACGGTCTACCTGATAAGCTAGCGCCTTACTTCTAGCAGACCCAATCAGTACTCGAAGACAAGGCCATGGTTATGGTAGAGTTTGGATCTCACGTAGCTGGCAACTCCGAAATATACACCAACATTCGATGTGACCGTAAACACCAGCTATTATTCACCGTTCACGTAGATTGAATTTTATTCCCTTCTTGACTTAGCGCAAACTTACCAGCGACGCTTTATTCAAAGTCATTATTTTTGAAAGTAGCTTTTTTATTTTTTATTTTATCGCGCTCAAACTCTTTCCAAAATGACAGCGTACCATAAGACTTCCGGCAGAAATTTAATTATAATCTGTGTCTTCTTGCTCTCCGTCCTGTGTGTTGCCCCACACGTAAAACCCCCTCTGTCGCCATTCAACATATGACACAGTCCACAGGCTAACCTAAGCTAGTTGCGGTCCTACACCCTACCGTTGCAAAAATCTTTGCTCATGGCGTACTCGGCGGTAACCTTTAAGCCCAGAGAAAGTTCTAGCACTAAAATAAAGTAAGTAAAACTCCGCGCCTGTCGTTAGGACATACAAAACACAGCGGATTTCGACCTCGGTTCTTTTAAACGGAATGTGCCGTCAGCCGTTCTGTTCTACGCAGTTCACCTGTGTGAAACTCAGTGACAGCCGCATCAGTATAGTTGGTGACCAAGTGGCAAGGGCCTGTTTGCATTTATGCAACGACCAGTCATTAGTGGCCGATCCGTGGTAGTATGAGAAATTGTTTTGCCAAAGAAGAACTGCGAAAACGCAGAAAAAAATAAGGTCAGCCCAGACAACACCGCAAGCATAATTAACTACCTTGACTAAACCATCTGAATTTACCCTCTGATTTCAGTTGCTGGCAGTTGTACTTTCTATGAATAAAATGTCAGTGTTAGGGGGCGCTCACCGATCGTTCATACGGAACTCACTCGTTCCGTTGTGCCTTAAGGGCTCTATCTCGAGCCCAACCAGCAGCCGCACAGCGGCGCATGATATATAGGCAGAATGCTATTACCGACAAAGACAAGGGAGACTGGAATGGCCATTTCTGGCTTATTAGCCGTCGTCAGCCAGCCATACCCAAGCCCGAAGTGTGGAACACCCGAGCCTCGAACTCGCGACCTGTTGGTTTAGAAGTCAACGCCTCTACTCACCGGACCACGAGCCCGTAGCCTTGTCGGGTTTCGATCGGGAATATACAATCGATATTTTTCCTCTTCTCCACTGTCTCACAAACGTAGTTGTGTTCGCACTCTATTCCAAAGAGTCGAAACACACTGCAGCACACCAGAAGATAAAAAGGCCGAACGATTGTACCTCGTGGACCTATTTGCAGCCAATGGTTATCCCAGGCATTTCATCGAGAGAAGCAGACGTTGGGCACCCAGACAACGGCCAAATGAGCAGCAACTCGAAGTCTGGAGGGGCATTCCTTACGTTAAAGGGGTCTCTGATGCGGTCTTGCGACAGCTACAACCCACCAGAGTAGGCATAGCCCATCGACCATAAGCAACAATTCGACGTCGCCTGATGCAACCTAAAGACCCATTGCCACCCGCTGAAACCTCAGCAGTCATCTGCAAAATAAATTGCAATGAGGGCGACTGCAACTATGTGGGCGAAACTGGGCGAAAATTGCAAACTCGCCTACAGCAACATAAATCGCCCACTCGGAGGTTAGACCCTAAATCTCAACTAGCAACACACGTTGGAGAAACGGGGCATACTTTTGACCTCCAGAGGGCTACCATCTTAGGCCGAGGCAACAGAAAAACAGAACGGTTAACTCTCGAGGCGTGGTTCTCCGAAGCCCACTCTATCAACAGGCATCTGGACCTTCCTGCAGCTTACAAAGTCTTACGTCATCACAACCGTAGAGCTCAGGACCAAACAACCACACCGGATTTAAGAAGGCAGCACGGAGATAGCCCGACGCTGAGCTTACTCGGTGAGGAAGAACAAGAACCGCCAGACCAACCGCCCGACTAAAGTCCAATCAGCTCCCCTCGACGGAGTGATGACTCATAAAGCGCACAGGCAAAAACGCCCGTCAACCATTTTCTGAGAGGCCGATGCAGCGGGGGGAGAGGAAAAAATCGATCAGTATGAGGCCGGCCAACACAACTTGTCACTTTAAACTAAATTTCTGATCGAATAGGTGCAGTTTAGGCTTTGACAATGAAGAGCCGACCCAGCTCTTTGAAACGTCAGCAGTTAAATAAACCTGTTCCGGAGAGCCAATTTTCTTCTTCTAATAATCTTCCCGGATTTCCAAACTTTTCCAATCTGAACAGATGTTGTCCACATCGACAGTCGATCTTTCATCAGCACTATATTACACCTCCACATTCATGATTCTTGACAAGAATAAACTGCCTACTTGACGTGTTTTCTTTTTTCCTTCGGACTACTGAAGTAGAGAATAAATGGTAAAACGTTATTTATGTGACTCGTTTGGGCTGGCAAAAAATATAAAGAAAATATTTTGACAAAGTGCGGGAGAAAATGCTTCTACTCTATCTTTACAAATGCAGGAGGATTGAACCTGCGTTTTCTCGAAATGGAATATGCTGCGGCGTCCCTATTTATTCAGTTCAGCCTTGTGAAAGGCATTGACAGTCGCATTATTACAAGTCATTATTACTATGACATGAATTAATGAGTTGTTACTGAACGTCTTAAGGATGAAGTAAAACTGTTCCTATGCACAAACGCGGATGTGTTCTGGTCTTTGTGTTCCGAAGTAATGAATAACAGCTTTACTGTCAACAAGTGCAATCTGTCAAACTTTTGTACAAAATGCCAGTGGAGATGGAAATTCATAAGAGTATTTCCGAAATTTTAGATGAGCACAAATAAAACTCCGAGGCCCGCAAAAGCATCATTAACTTTTCTGAAGCTGAGCTAGAGGCAACAATTTTCTCGAAGTGATCCCTTGACCTCAGTGTCGGATACTTAAATCATCTCTAATTAGGAGGTCAGTCATGATGATTGCAATTTTTCAATAAATTTATATTTTAATTAAATGGAAAATATTGTGGTTCTCTGTGCGTAATAAGACGAGAAAAAACGTATCGGCAGGGGTAGATCGGTCTACCATATTTAAAATATTAATGTATCTTCAGTACGGATTCGTTCAGCAAATTCATCTCGGAGAAATTGTAAACTTACTATGATAACAAGAGTAATAGAAGACGCCTTCAGCCAGAAAGGCCAACCCTCGGGATCTGGGAGAAATAAGGGAAAGCGAAAATATTTCACTACATGATCCAAAAGTGTAAAAGCAAATGATAAGGATTTTAACCTGGACGTAATACTGGCATGTCCGTGCGACCATCCTAGGTCGACATTGCTACGGATAGTCGCATAGGATGTGGACGAAAATGTCACTAAAAGGACATCTTGAAAACCCTAGTTAGGCATCTAAAAATCCATCTAGGTACCCGAGCGAACATCACATCTGACTGGCAAACATGACCGTCAATCATGAAAATTAAAACAACCATGTTCGAAGACGACCGAGTAGTCGCTACTCAAGCAAGCACGCAGTCAACAGGATTCAAGTGTCACGGGCAGCTGGCGTCAACACCCAACTGCTGCATTCCTGTTCACTATGACAACGGACATCACAGGCACGGAGTGACTTCGTTAGACGTTTCTGGATCCACTACAATGACGATAAGACTGACGTGTTCTTCACTTCACAATACACGACCAAAATCACTGCCTCTTGCATCAACAGTGAGTATGCTCGTATCATTCAGCAAAACACCTAAACCGCTGACCCTATCATCAGCACAATGAACTCAGTTCCATTAAGTTCCCATGGTGATTGTACCTTCACACCACTGGCCAATTCATTGCATCAGGACTGTGAAATATAGTCTAAGGAGCCCTGGAATGCAGCGCCGATCCTGTCGAACCTGCTTGCAGTGCCCCAAAACACTAGAGCATATACGCCTTCATGAAAAATCTAGGTGCCAAGCCGCATTTTATACCATATTAGCACGCCTCATCCAATCTAGCCACACAAATCTATCTAGACTATATATGAGCTCACAACACAACACACATAAACACGCCACCCATAAAACGCCATGCCCGTCTACTACAGCAAGCATACGGCCCATGTAGCCATCGTCATAATGTCGGGAGTGACGTTGCATGCCATTGCATACACTCTCACTTATGTAGGACGCATTGACTTTGATGCAGTGTGATAAACGCAAGGAGAACCAGGTTACGCATGTATGTGACATGCGAAGATGGGTATTTCATCTGTGTCAGCCACTACGCACTAGTCCTCTTCCCCTTCCAGTCGTCTCGGCACTGTCTTGACAGCGGAGCCAGGGAGTTGTGGAAGGAGGAAATGCGGTATTTGCTGTGCAAGTCTGCTGCCACTGTAAATTTATTTGAGAGCAAATTTCCGGTGTTGGGCCAACATGTTGGGTAAGATGAGGACGTCATCAGGTGTGGCTGTCGAACTGCCACAAAATTTTGAGCAAGTCACAACGAGCCCAAGCCAATGCTTACTTTTACCCACAATGAGAAATTCGAATGTATTCTGAATCATAGAAAAGGTATGTACAAGTTACCTTTAGACATTGTTGTTGCTGTCGCTGAAACGCCGGGCATAAGCGCAGCTTCAAAAACGTCCATTGAGTGCACTTGGAATTCGTAAGTGGTATTTGGAGCAAGTTGCGAAATGATAATTTCCCTCGACTCTGTTTTTAGCGAAGGGCCGTCACCCGGTTTCCAGCTTATTTTATAATTTACACGCAGGTAAGCAGCATTTTTGGGTGCTTTCCAGGACAAGCGTATACTGGTAGAACTCAGAGCTGTTGCAGTAGCTTCACTTGGGTTTCGATCGGCTATGGATAAGACACACGTAGATCGTTTATAGCAAGTTGATTTTTAGAAAATATGTTTCCAGTTGTGTACTGAATCTACACTGTCGATATGAAAATAGTAATGGCGCATCCCATGAAGCGTTAATTTACGCTCTTCATTGCGATTTTGGTTAGAAAGAATTGTTTAAGCAAAGTTTTAAATTTTTTATTATGCAAAATACGCCTAAGAAATTTATGCCACTACAGGATTTCGACATTTAAATCGATAACTTCCCGTCTACCTGCTAAACCGACGCCCGCTTAACATGTTAAGTTATTTGGTGTTCATATTTAGAAATGTTTTTCGATATCCTTTTATTTTTAAATATATTTCGTGGAAGCCATGCAAAAGATATCTCTTTTTTTATCCACTATGAACCAAAACACGTTAACTGGAAACTTTCAGTTTTAAAAAACAACCTTTGTTCTAAAATATTTTATACTGGGAAGGCCTTGAAAAAGGTGACTTGTCTGCACAAAGAACAACGCAGCTGTCCTTTTATTAATGTTCCCAGTGTAGCTTAAAACATCTTTCGTATCCATAGAAAAATGCTGTTAGCCTAGTGCACTCTTTTCGTAATAGCATAAGAGGACATACAATCTTTATTAAATTGAACGTGCTAAGGTCACAGTTTGGCAACCTTAGTCAAAAGTGCGACGATAAGCCTGGTTCGAATCATTAAAAAAATCTTAATAACCTTTTTAAACCTGAAAGGCGTCACTTTTCGCAAACAAAAATGAAAGAGGACGGAAATGACCTGTAGAGATCTTCCCTTAAATGTCTTAAAATTCACATTGACATCCAAAACCAGCGGAAAAATTAGCAGTGCATATACCATCATTTTAAGACGAGCATGACTTTTGGAAGCCGCCTCAAAAACTCTTACTTCAAGGACTGTGTCAGGACCTAACTGAACTAATTTTCTGATTAGCCGCCTTGCAGGCACATTTATTAGATCGACTTAAGACCATAAAAGTCCCATGAAATAAATATACGAAAGCTCTGTTTTAAAAAAAATAATTTCTTTGGAACTGTTTTGAAGTTCTGATCTAATGGAAATAATTTATGCAAAAATTACCTAACCTACACTTTGACAATTAGTACAGCTGCAAATCCCTCTGAGATTATGTGCGTATTTGCATAAGGTGCATATACCCGTATGACTATTGCGTGCATCGATTTCTACCTAGCTACCCTGTGCTAAACCGATTGCAAAGACTCATTTTCAAATATATATGCTGATAATAGAGTACTCACAAATACAGTGGAGATCAGAGTGACCATTTCTGGCTCGTTGGCCGTCATCAGCCAGACATGGTTAATCTCAAGTGTAAACCACCTGGAATTGGGACCCAGAATCTTTGTTCACCGAGTCGAACGTTCTACAAATGAGTCACGGGCTCGATCGTGATAAATTGGTGCTCGCTGATCAAGTTACGAAATATGACCGTTTCCTTTTGACTTAGAGCTCAATTTAAAATATTACAGGACAATGAGCCCACGGCTCATTGAAAAAGCGTTCAAATCACTCAATATATGTCCCGGGTTCTAACCCCAGGTGGTTCACACTTGGCATTGGGCATGGCTGGTTGATGACGGCCACTAGGCCAGAAGTAGCCATCCCGGTTTCCTTTGTATTTGTCCGTACTCCACTGTCAGTCTGTATCTGGTAGCCGCTGTGCGACTGTCTGTGAGGGCTCTAGACTCAGCCCCAAGGTACAATGGGAGGAAAATATCCCGCAACCTGATCAGTGAGCAGCACTTCATTGTAATATGTATGCGGTATTATACGGCATGATAGTTTGCCATATAGGTTCAATACCACTCGTAGTTCTACTTGTTTGTGGAATGGACACTACGTGATCATTCCAGAGGAGTTGATTGCTTTGACTCGAGTATTCATTGAAATTGCCGGTCACACCCTAAAACGTCATATCCCGGAGACTTAACTCCCTGTCTGGGGTTCACATAACAGAAACCGCATAGGAAACGCTGGAGGACCTAATGAGGAGCCGAACCCCTGGCAGCTGTGTCCCACAGCGGCAGAATCTCGGCAAAATGGCGTTTGTTCACCGATCAAGTTACAGTACACACCCATCCTTTTGTGTCTTGCGGCTAAATATTGACCCTCACAGGCGGTCACGTTGTGAATAATGATGTATGTGGATGAGGTGGTCGCAGATAAGGGGTGTCATACTCAACGACCAAATATCTCGGGCTCGAATCACGGGTGATGCATACCTGAGGTTGGGTGAGACTGGCTGAAGACGGCGAATGAGTCAGAAATGCGCATTCCGATTTCCTATGCCTTTGTCGGCACCACTTTGGCTAGACATGTATATTTGAATGCATGGAACTGGTGTGAATGTTCTTTTCATATTCATATATACATTCTTGATAACATCAAAATCCAGGGTGTGTAAAACTCTATAAAAAGGGTTTACTTTCAGTAACTTAATACAAATCAACTAAATACGGCTCACATGCGCCATAACGATAAATGTGTAGTAAGGCCAAAGAAGTGAACCCTACTACTGTCGCAGAGCTCGATGTCTTTACCTATGTATCCACAACGGACTGCCAACGCAGGTCAAACAACTGATAGAGGATTTGCACCAAAATGACACTGTCAATAGAAGGTTCATTTCTGGCTTCTTTAATACCCCTGTCCAGAATTTTTCGACAAATCAGGGATATTGGGATGGTGACTGCTGACCTGTTTATCATAGACAACTGCTGTGGCCTTACCTCTTGGCTGGACGACAAAGGAAGACATCACTGGACTTTAAGAGAGTTAGCGTTTTCCCAACCTTAGTCGTTGTCACATAAGCTCAGTGTCGAAGGAGGTGCACACATATCATGTAGGCTTCAAGCTGCACTCCTGAACTCAACTTCACGCATAGGGGATATCAGCTACGCGGGCATCCATGGTAAAACCGGCTGATTAAGGCCTATAAGTCGAAATGGTTAGTTTATTTTGCAGGGTTTTGATAGCGACTTTTCTCAACGACCACTTATTGACTGTTAGGCAGTAGGTTACTGCGAATGGAGCGTTCTATCTTTGTTGGGATTGTTTGAGCATTTAGTTTTTAGACTGATAAGAGACATTTTTCAGATCTAGATCACTGCCTATGATGCAGCCAGCCTGATTAGTCGGAGTTTTCGTGGGTCTATGAGCAGGAAAGTGCATATAAGTCGAAATTGCAATTTACCTTCGTCTAACGTTCTTGCTTGGGCGAAAACGCCGGGTTGAATGTAGGAGTAGCCAGTACATGTTGTATAGATCTTAAAGAAGTACTGCGTTGATGGAGCAAGGTTAGAGAAGGTAGCTTCTGTGGCCTGCGTATTGTGTGAATACTGGCCACTTAGGTAAACATCGTAGCCTGAGAATCGCTTTACCTCCCCGAGGGGTGCTTTCCAGCTGAGTTTTATGGAAGTAGTACTCTGAGCCACAACAGAGACATCTCTTGGGTTTTGATCCAGTAGCGCTGCCGTAAAGAAGAGAGTGAAATGATGTTTATTTGGGTCTTCGCTATTTTCATCTTGGCTGGTGATGAGCAGTTTCTTTAATAACAGGCATGGGTTTTTACTGCACACGTCATTGACTGTCTTGTATTAGGCATTACTGCTAAAGAAAACACATTCTGTCCCTACAAAAGTTAACTATAGAATTCTGGCATTCTGAGTGAAAACAACGAATAGGGGCGTAAGCGCTTGTAACATCCTTCCAAGCGAAAGTTAACTGTGTGCTGGTGTGCAGTAACAGGAGTGCAAAGAAATCCCAAGACCGATTATCTAGGCTTGCATGCCAGCCCATGGAAAAACATCGTTTTTAGGTGTGTGTATATGTGTGTGTGGTTATTTGCTGTGTGGACCAAGGGGTATGGAGTGGAAATCCGTGGTGCAGGCTCAATCGTACCATCTCTCCGCGCCCTCCCCTGTCTCCGGTCATCTTGCCTCTGTCTTGACACCGAGTCCGGGTTGGGGAAGAGAAGAGATTGTGGTAGATGCACCGCAAGTCCACTCTCAATATAAACCCCGCCCAAGTCACCGTCCCTGCTCTTACCCTGCTGTGGAGCATACGGTGGACATCTTCCGACGCGACGGTCCAACTGTCATGCAGGCGTCACTGGACCGCACACCCATAACAGTTATTAACATTGAGGGTGTGACGGTGGGTCCGTGCCGTCCCCTATTTTTCTTGTTGCACAAAATCCTGCTCAGTTTTACGTTGTAGATCATGGGGTGTGGTAACACGTGCCTAGATACGGGTTTTTGCTGTACCAGCAACCTGCATGCTATTCCACCTCTAGTCTTCTTGACTCTGTTATAAAACACGACGCGGCTAGGGGAGGAGGAGGTTCGATACATACTGCGCAAGCCTTCCAGCATTATAAACGAATCGACATGCTGTGCAATACACGGTTACTAGTGTCGAAAACGACTGCCGAACTCCGGTTGTGTTTCTGCTTGCGCTAGTTTCACAGGAAAAACATTACTAATGACGCAAAGCGCCTTTCATCTCACAGTAAGTTACTATTTTAGGACATATGCACCGTCAATTCTTGTCTTGTACCTATTTCTGAAGACTCCGTATCATCATCAAGTCTGAGATTAGAAGAGTTCATTATTTAACGGTAGAAGGGCGCTCACCGATCGTTCTTATGGAACCCACTCATATCGTTGTGCCTCACGGGCTCTCTCTCCCGCCCAGCCAGCAGCCGCACAGCTGCGCATGATATAGGCAGAACGTTATTACCGACAAAGACAAGGGAGACTGGAATGGCCATTTCTGGCTTACTAGCCGTCTCAGCCAGTCATGTCCAACCCCGAAGTGTGGAACCCCTGGGGCCTGATCTGGCGACCTGTCAGTTAGCTGTCCAACCCCTCTACCCACGATGGGCTAGGTACGACTGGCTGATGACGGCTAGTAAGCCAGAAATGGCCATTCCAGTCTTCTTTGCCTTTGTCGGTAGTAACATTCTGCCTAGTTTATTTAACGTCCGTTAATATACAAATTTTCTTCCATATCGTATTCTTCTCTTTCGCCACCTTTATCATTTACCATACAAAGCTTCTTTTTTGGGTTGGAGAGAACAATCGTCTCGTAACCGCCTCAACAAATCGGCCTTCATGCCACCAAATCTTTTCACAGGCCTTTCATTCTCCCAGCAGCGTAGTGGCATTAGTTGATATAAAGCTAGTTGGAGCATTATAAGATGCTTATTACGCACTTAAAATGAGACCATATGTTGAAAAAACTGCAGTATCTCTTAGTCCTAGGTGAAATTGTGAAAATGATTAAATTAATTCACTTCCATTGTATGTTCCAGAGTTGTGTAAATCAAGTCGAAGTAGCAGGCAGCATATAAACTAATTCCTGCGCGTGTTATAAACACCCTCAATTAACTATTTTGTACAGCAGTCAACATATACATAATTGGGCTACTGTGAAGGTAATATGATTTTAGTTACCCATAGACGATAACAGGGCTGCCAGTATGTGCGCAATGTTTGGGAAAATAATAAAATGTAAAAAAACTAATGCTACTGAGGTATAGGCACTAGTATTTATAGTCAATAAATTGTTAACACGGAGTGGCAAGGCGATATCGGTCGGTTGGAATTAACACATTTGGCGGTGTACTAATTCAACTTTCTCTTGAAGTAGACATAATGATATCTGCAGGTTGAGTATTTGAAGCATTAACTGCCCTGTTGGAGAAGGATTTTCGAGTCCAGCCTGGGGTCAGTCACAAGTAGATTGAATGGATGATCTCGCAAGTACCGTGTGGTACTAATTCTAAAAGTCTCCAGGTACAAGACAGCAGTTTTGGCTGAATGTAACGCGGAATGTCCTTATCAGGTTGTGTATTAGCTGTCTATGGCTCAGATGAAAGAGGTCAACATTTGATAAGAACTTTTCGCAGGTTAGCGAGCTCTGTCCATTTACGAGCTCATTCGTAAACTTTTCGAGCAGGGTGAAGCCTTTAACGGCCCAGGGTTTCCACTCTTACATAGCAAACTCCAGCGATGAATTCACAAAAGTTCAAAAGACTTTTGCGAAGCAGCATTCAATGAAGACAGAGAAAGCCCGCCTAACAAGGTACAGGGTTGACATCGCGGAATTAGCTACCCGTGAGCAGTGCAGTAACGGTTTGTGTGAAGTCGTCATCTACATACCAAAGTTCTTGTGGCCGTCTGTTTCCTCAAATGACAGGCCATTTAGGTGGGCATGTCCGGGCCTTCAGAAATCAGGTCTCAGTGTCTTGGAGGGTGTTACAAAAGCCAGTCCATCTTTCGACTCGTTTCAGGTTTGCGCACAAACACTACTTGTCAGATACAGTTTCGATGACGTTACAAAGCTCCGCGTCATCAGCAAGCATGATAACATCATAATCCAGTTCCCAGACGCAGCCGCTGACATATATACTGAAGAAGGTATGACCAAAAACGGAGACTTGAGGAGCGCCCCTTTTAATCGCTATCTCTGCTGACTGCCTTTCACTGACATGGAAAAGTTCAGAGCGTCCGCTCATGAAGGTTTGAATCTACATCAGTAAATTACTCCCAAAGCCCGTGCGGCTAAATTTGTACAGCAATCGCTGATGAGGTACACTATCGACTCCTCTCAAAATCGACATAGACTGCACGCATTGCATTCCGTCCATCAACTTCCCCGGTCCAGTGTTCCAAACACTGGAACAGGTTTGTTACGCATGACCTGCCTCTACGTAATCCACTATGGACGTTGTATGACAGAGTATGCTGCTCCTGAAAGTGTACTAGCCCGTCGCCTATTACTTTTTAATTGTTTCGCAGTAGAGTGAAGTGGGGCTATTAGAGCTGTAGATGTTTGTGGGGACTTTGCTACCGCTCGCGCAGATTTCCAGTTGGCGGATAGATAGCCTCCTTCGAACGAGCCTTGGGGGAGAATGCACAGCGGTTTGAACAGTCCTCTAATGAGTTTCATCAGCGGATGCTTAGTATGCCATCTGGCTCACGTGATTTTGACTTAGTTTGCCTAAACAGGTTTTTGCGGACAGTCATTTCAGCAAGGGAGACATTTTAAATCTTCGGGACTCCCATTAAGTCGGAGTCATGAGAAAAAACTAGCTTTCCGAGTAATGATGGAGTCGACAAATTGTGCAAGGTACTCTGTCTTTGCTTTATCCTCCCTAAACCCTACGTCCTCACTATTTTCCAATTGGAGGATTGGGTCTAGGTTTCTTCCTTTCCTTCTTATGGAACATCGAATAATCTTAGATTCTTTACGACCTGGTTCAGTAACTTTTGTTCGGAAATATGTCATATCCTGAGGATAAGTCAACTAAATAGATATTTCCGCGCTTTGTATGCATTTGTGAACATAGGATTCCCATACGAGAGAGATGTCTTCCACAACCTTTGCTTTTTATTTGCTTCTTTCTTTAAAGATTATATTAGCAATTGGGGTCTGTCGTTCGGTATCTTCCGTAAAATCGCACAGCGCTTTACGAGAAAAAAGTGCAATAATCACTGAGCCGACCGGAATCACCGATTATGCTGCCGAATAACAGATTCCCAGTTCCTGCTTTTTAGTTGCGTTTTCATTTGGTCGAAGTCGCCACGCAAATTATTTCTTCCGAGTTCGACGGGTTGTTCGTGCACAGAAAACATGGAATACTTCCACAACAGTTTGACTGTTACTTTTCATGTACCCTCATAAAAAACAAGACGTGATTTATGAGGGACAACTTTGGCGTTATGTTCAATAAACGTCGATAAAAAGTTGGGTCTAGATGGAATGCCTGAAATGAGCACCAATCAAGAAGTGGCGTATTAAAGTCTCCCATTATCAGGGCGTCAGACCAAAAAGCAAATCGTCCTATCTCACGTAATATTTAGGGGTCAGCCGCCATACCAATTCTCGGCAGTTGGTAGACTCTCAGAACTTCGAAGCCTGGTGTAACCGTACTTTAGTAGTCAAGCATTTTGCCTCGGAGGCACATGCAAATTTACTTGTTTCGTCTGCATCTATTACTTATGCGAGTATGTCTCCTCCCTGACGTCCTGGCCTGTCTCTTCTAAAGAACTGGCTTACGGGCATAGTTACTTCACGGTCATCTACGAGTCCGTTGGAGCAATCAGGTTTCTGTCAGCGAGATTACACCTGGAGATAGTTCAGTTCGTAAAGATGTGATAATATGCTCTGCGCATTGATATGCATGGAATTACGTTTAAGACATCCGGAAGAGTTGGTTTCGATCGGGTCGAACCTTTGTCCATTGTGTCGGCTGCGAGGTCATGCAGAAAGGGTCATTCCAAAGGAAAAGCGGTGTACGCTGCCTGTCTTGGTTGTTGTAGATAATTAAATTGTGTCCTCCCTCTATGGGCCCCTTTCTCAGTTCTACAACTAGTTGACAATGTTTCAGTCGTTCCGCTGACGAGCAGTCAGATTGAAAATACGCGGGATTGGAGCTTTTTCTACTAAAGTACCTAAAGAACATTACATAGGTTTGATTCTTGCAGGCCAGCAAAATTTTGACAGGTCAGAGGCCTGCTGATTCGGACTGACTGTATGTCCGCGGCGCAAGGCTTTAAGCACTTCAATTGTCCTAGTGAGTCCGAGAACATTGTTGGGTAGTCCTTTGGAAAGCGCTTGACCTTCCGAAAACTTATCATAGAGGGTATTGATGTTTGATGCAGAGAACTCCTGAATAGAAGCGAACAGGCCAGTTCCAGATAACAGTTCAGAAGACGAAAATGCGATCACTGGAACCGGAAATTTATTGGTCTGACATTTCGGATTCTCACTCGAACCCATCATCAGAGACGGTCGCAGATAAGGGTAATGGTGTCACAGGGAGCGCAGTATTTATAGCACGTAGCTGTCATGTGACCGCATGCGCAGTGTAATTAACAGCTCTCACAATCACCGCTGGGTTCGTAATTGATGCGATCATGGCCTATCAGCCTGCGTCCGAAGCGTAAATTATAGTGATTTCGTAATCCGTGTTAAATGCCGATTTGACGATTTTTCGGCAAATTGTCTCTCTGTCACCATGATAATTCCTCGCCCGCGCCCCACGTGACTGATTCCCCTGCACAGTGAAGATCGCAGCGCGGAATACGGTAACGGGAGGTCATTGCGCTTGCTGATGGATTGCGGGCCTGAGAAACATGACTCTAGTAGCTCGCGGCTCACGCAGTTGTCACCATTTGCGAGGATTTCGGCCTCTTGTAACTTAAAAATATGGCCGGGTCCCAATTAATGAGCCGCCACCTGAGAGCTAGCGTCTCCCCGCCTCACTGCTGCTGCGTGCACGACAATTACCGTAGGGAGTAATCTCCAAGTTTCTCCGACATATTTGCTTTGTCCGCAACTGCACCACATCCGGTAAACGACTCCTGACGTCTTCTGCCCTAACAGTGGATCGTCTGGCCTCATGACTTGGCGCCTGATATTTGTTTCCGGTCTGTGTGCAACCCTAACTCCAGGTGAAGTGAGAAAACGACTGACGGCTTCCGAGACGTCCTTCACGTACAGAAGAGCCCGCAAACATTTGCGGCCGGTTGGATTTGGTTTCTGGTGTCGTTTTCATAAGCTCTAGTTGACAATGTTGCGCGGGTAACCATTAGCACTCAGTACCCGTCGAAGTTATCGTAATTCAATATCGTTGTCTTCCATTTCACTGTAGTGTGTCTCAATACGCCGGTATAGTGCCTTACGCAACTGCTGTGATTGACGACACGGACGCGGACTGACAAGCCACGATCGCATCAATTACGACCCCCGCGGTGATTGTGAGATCTGTTAATTACAGTGCGCATATGGTCCCATGGCAGCTACGTGCCATGAATATTGCGCTCCCTGTGTCACCATTACCCTTATCTGCGACCGTCTCTGATGATGGGTTCGAGTGAGAATTCGAAACGCCTGGCTAATATATTTCTTGTTCCAATGACCACATCTTCGTCTTCTGAGCCTCTAAGTAATGAGACATTACTTTCTGACGACTGAGTTCGTATTTCCTGTTGATATGTCATTCTAGAAAGCGGGAGGGAAGCAGATGTTCTTTCGCAGTTTTGCTGTTTGAAAACTCTTCTGACATACTTGGAAGGAGACGTTAGATTGTGTTGCTGTGAATAGTGGTCCGTATTTCTGATGAGTACTCGATACCAGGTTCTCATGCTGGGTTCATAAAACTTGAAATTTTTCTGGGTGTTGATAAAGGTTTGATGAGTCTCGGCATCAACTTTTACGGACGAGACAGCTGTAAGATCTCTCGTTTCGGTGTCGGAGAAATATTACTAGGAAGCGGCTGTCCATTTCCAGTGACTTATTTAGCATCCGGATTTTTCCTGGAATTTTTTGGTTTTAACACTGGCTATTCTCGTTTCCTTTTTTCATTCCTCGCTCTGGCTGCGCAGTCTCAGCTAAAGAAGACGTTGTTAAGGTGTCTTTTAATTAAGGTCCTTTTGTCTTTTTTCTAAGTACTCGTTTAAGTTTTGCATTCGTATAATCAATTGTTTCCAAGATACATTGCTACATAGTTTTTATCTGTTTAATTTCTCTCTAAAGCTGATTGAATTTGATGGTTAACAACTGGAACCAACTACAAATCCTATATTTACAGTAGGTAAGCTAACTCATGAAATGTCAACCGAAATTTAAAAATGCGTTCTCGTTTCGAAAAGATTAAGTAAGTGGGGTTGTAAGACTAATCATCAAGCAACAGGATTATATATTAATCAAATTACCGCAGGGTGTCGGCTTTCACATCAACATGTTTTCGACTGCATGCAATAACTATACTCTGCAAAAATGACAACTTACGTAGCATGAAATTTTCACATTGGTTTTCGATGCCCTTGAAAATGCAATGATATTTCATGGAAAACATGCATAGAAATATTCATTATTTTATTTGTTTGGTGGAGAATTACGTCTGCTTCCAACTTTATACTCGGAAGAATAATATAATTCTATCTAAGAAAACGTATCTACTTTTCGAATAATTTTGAACCCGACCTGTTACACGTGTATTCAGGGTTTCAAAACTACAAGCCGTATATTTTTCGTGTACGCGCAGCCATGCAGTTTTCTACAATATTAAGAGGTGACCATATGGGATTCAAAATATTAAGCAGTTGATTTGAGTAATATTGGCAACTTTACCAGCCACACTCGTAAATACAGGTACATGACGTTTTATGAACGGCCATGACACGGTATCAAAAATCCCACAATTAGAAAATTTTTGAAACCGAATTATACTCTTCTTTCGAGTATACAGTCGGAAGAAGACTTGATTTGCTGCCGAATAAGTAAACTAATGAATATTTATATGCATGCATTTATATGCATGTTTTCTATGAGATATGATTTAATTTTCAAGGGCATCGAAAATCAATGAGAAAATTTCATGCTACGTAATTGATCAATTTTGCACAGTATAGTTCTCGCATGCAGTCGAAAATACGTTATTTCGGAAGCTGACACCCTGTGGTAACTGAATTATTATAGAATTATACTGCATGATGATTGGTTTTACAATCCTACTTGAATATTCCTTTCGAAACGAGAGTTAGCTCACCTACTGCATGGGCGTTAACCTGAACAATCTATGAAACTTTGTGAGATTGACAACCTTCGTGATGCAGATTCCGAGCAGTCTGACCGTCCAATAAGCCGAGCAAACCAATCTGGCTAACCACATGAAGCAATCCTTGCTTAATCACATTTCCTTTTTTCACCTACTCGACTCGTACATCTGACCGAAGAAAACAATACCGATTTGCTCTGTCGCCATGTCTGATGATGTTTTAGAAGTCGCATCCGAAAAAAACAAACGACTAGAGTTCGTACTCCAACACTCATGTCTTCATCCTCGCCTGCTTATGATTGCATTTAGAAAACTAATATAGCCTTGTCGATGCACAACGTCCACCGTATTTTTAAGTAAATTATTCTGTTTGCTCACTTATTTACAGCGGCAAGAAAAGTTATGATGGAGTGATAACCGTGATTCGCTAGGCTGCGATTCCATGTGAAGATCGAGCACTGCACAGTATAAGACGGGACGTTCAATGAAATATTAGAATATTTTAAATATTTCAAACAGAAAATTTTTAGCTGCTATCTATAACTATACTAGGAAGGTTTGTATGGTTCCAATTTAAAAAACATGACAGAAACCCAATTAAAAGGAAGTCCGGATGAATAAATCCGAAAGATGGAAACGTCTTAAAACACACCTTCGACTTTGGGACATCCTCGGAGAATGTGGATTATGACGAGAATATACAAAATGCGGAACATATCGTCTTGAAATTACACGTATATCGGTCACGCGCGGGGAGTTATTTATCTGGCAGTTTCTGTTGACCACAAACAGTGGTCACTGTCGTCACGAAGCGCAATCAAAGCGAATTTTAAGCCGGGATGATTGGTTTGCCTGTTGCAGATTTGGAAGTCCATTATGTGTATCCTGTTAATTTTCACACGATATTCAACAACAAATATCTAGCCAATGGATTTGCAAATAAGGTCCACCATAATAGGTTACCGCATTGCATAAGGGACGCGGTGTACAGCAGATGACTGTGTTTGTGAATCAATAATTGGCATGCATTTCCTACGGGCGCTCAGTTAAAGTTCATTTTAACCTGTGATGACTAGTTCGGTTTGGAAAATTTACGCTGATCCGGTCGTGCCTGTGCACATGATATTCAACAACAAATATCACGCTTTGGGGTCTGCAGCTGGAGTTAACACCAATGGTGTTCCAGTTTGCAGAAGGGCGACAGCGTAGAATAATAAATGGACTCAAGAATAGTACATGATTTGCACAGTCTTTATACGTTACTCACCGTACTGTGCATGTCCGATCTAGTGTTTAGTCTGGTCAGATTTCCTAAATGACAGGAGAAACGTCCTATGAGCAGACGTTTTTAAGGCATTTTTATGAGTAATATTTGCATTGGAAATTTAGATACCAAAAGATAATTCCCGACAGGATAAACTGGGTAGCATAGAGGTACGGTCAGACAATTACCGTGCACAAAATCTACAAATCATAAGTAAGCCTAAGGGAGCGAATGTTGTATATCTGTCCATATTGCGTGCTGTGGCTGTACAACGCAAGGTACATGTATGAGACATTGGGATTTTTTATTCGCACTAAAAGTTACCAAACGAGATGCAAAAGGAAGAATCCAGAAAACGTTGCTCTGCAACGTTGACTTGAAGAGATAGGCATGCATCTTTCAGACTCATATTTGCCATATTCGGGTCGGAGGCATTATTAACAATGTAAGATAATGTCAGAGTCAATCAAAACTATGTTAGATTAGGAAGTTTCCACAGATTGAGAACTCACAGTCGCGGCAGACATTTCGGTTAATGGTTTTCTCACCTACATAATGATTGACGTAACAAAATACTCTATCGCAGTAAGGTCAGGTAACAAAAGGAGCCAGTCATAATTGCGTTAAATGAGAAGGCACTTGGCGAGATGCCACATAGAATTGTATTCCCTAGTATATACACGTGCTTTTCTACTATCTGTAAGTTCCAAAGTCCATGGTAAATGTAGTTCTGTAGGTTGATCGGACCCTTTAAGCTAGCTTCAGCTTCTTTATTCCTCACAATCTCTGTCGAAATATGTGCCTCTTCTGCATGCGTTACAAAGTGCCACTTTAAATAATAAACACCTTGAAACGGATCATTTTTATTGATAGTACAGACCGGTGCTCGGATGTAACTGTCAACAACATTGCTTCGAATTGCAGTATAGAAGCAGTTTTGGCTTATTAATATGTCAGATGTTGCGAAGTACAGGCATTTTATTGGACATCATGTGCACTTATACAGAGTCTCCTAAAATGCATATTCACATTACCATTTGATACCACAATGGGTATTGCCTTAATTATATTTAACTCACTAAATTTAATGATATCCAATTAAGCATGATTTGAACAATAAAAGCCATTCTAAAATGCTGCGAGCAGTTTTTTTTAAATCCAGCTAAATCGTAGAGACGGCCGAGGAAACCACTCGAATTAGAAGTGAATTTAAAGCTAATGGAAATACCAAAAATGCTCACAGAAATCGTTACGGAAGAGAGCAACCATTATTGGACTCTAATAACCAAGAAAAGATACCGGAGGTATTGCCAGTCTACGAACATCTGTGTGGCAAGTGAGTGGTGACGTAGGAACTGGAAAATTCATTGTTGATATTACGGTGCTGGTTGCATTTCCTTGAACTCACTGTGACAGTCCGCGATACCAAGTATAAGGGGGAATGCGACACACTAATATCGTGATTGAAATAACAACTTTGATTGTATCTTGCAGAACAGGTGGATCTGACGAATGATTTTTATTTTACACAGTCACCTTTCACTAGAGCTCACGCATTAAGGCTCTTTAAGAGGCCACTTAAGAGTCAAACTCTAACCCACAATATAGGCAGAAGTCCCCAAATTTACATTTGTAATCGAGTATTAATGCGCTCAAGGACCAAGCTGAATGTTTTTCTGTGATGTCTGCGGTTTGATTACTTCGCTTTGTAAGTTGTATATGAATCTTTAATGTAGGGCGATTCCATATTAACAACACAGGTACTGGCCAAAAGCCTATATAAGCGCGTTTCACCGCCTTTCACCAAAAAGACCCTATCTCCAAGCATTAGTAGTTGGCTGTTATCTATTGACTTTAATGCTGTTGCAGGAGAAACCAACAGACATCAAAAAACGCAAAGGAATAGGAATCAGTTGACCGTACGAATGTTGGACCCAAAGTCGGAGGTAGGAGCTCACACTGCACAGATGAGACACATCTTCATCTTTGACACCGTTGAAATTTTGGTCTGAAGCGATTAGCACACTTCGAAGCAGGTGCAAAAACCTGGATGTCTACCAGCTAATCGACCAACCGCCACATTAATTGGCCTGCCCAATACCCGGTTTTAGGAGCCTTCTTGATAGAAGACAATGACGGCGTGAAATAAATGGGACCGCCAATTTTCTCCGCGGTCAACTAGGGCGAATCGATACAGGTCACACTGAAAGGTGGGTCATATGCGGCCCCATGTTGGCCGGACACGCAAAACGCAAAGTGCGCCATGTAATGAGAGCTGTGAGCATGTCCTTCTAGCCCTTGGAGATAGCTAGACGAAATCACTACTTAAAACGTTAGACCTCCAACAAATCTTTTCCTTCGAAAGCATTGTCTTATTTTGAAATGCCACCGGCGAATCGCATTTTCCTTACTACTAAAATTCACATGTCCGCATAGGCACAGTGGCGTTTCGGAACACCAGAATAAGACAAAGACGAAAAAAGAGGAGGCGAGCGGGTGGAACAAGATGTATTTACTCTAACGTTTTGGCATCATCCTCAGTTAATCATCTTACAGGCTAGACGGATGCCCCAGTTGGTCGTGATTCTTTCAGTCTCGTCGCTTTCATCTGTTAAACTGACAAATTTTAGCATGTCTCTTTCTTTGCGACTGGTTTTTGCCTTTCGATTACTCGCGTCACCTTTGCTGTCTTTGCGGCCCTTCTAGCTGTTGCAAGATCATCATGTCGACTAGCCCTCCCGTCGTCAGCGAGCAGAACAATCAGCCACCTCCGGTGAGTAGGCATGTTCCGATGGTTGTTTGACGTCCAGTCGTTCCCTCCTTATTATGTGAATGCAACGGCAGTTGAATCAAGCAGCATTTTCCCAAAAAACCTTGTAAGCGGCAAAAGCTAGACGGGATGCAGATCCATGACTCGGTTTTGCGCCATTTGAGGATCTACCTAGGAATACCACTCTGGTCAGCCCCTCATCAACTGGGATGATGGCCCTCGACTGCGCATATGCGAACCAATGTTTCATTTGTCGTCCGCGTCCGTTGACCAAGGACGAATTATACTTTCGCTTGTCCGGAAGTTGATGCTCTTAAAAATGAGTGTCGAGGCGTTCGCCAGTCTGACTAGCATACTTTTCATCATATTTCTAGCATGGAATGCTGCAGACTATGCACATGGATCCTTTAACAGTGGCGGGTCTTAAATATTAGTATCCACCGCCTCAAGTTGTCTGAGGCTTGGCATTGTCCTATTTCTCTGTCCTGCTTACGTCTCCGTTTCAACCGGTCCGCAGATGTCCTATCAGGGCAAACCGGGACTAGGCAATGATGCTACAATTAAAGGAGGCTGGCGTGGGATATGTACGCTGAGTGAAATTTGTGGTGAAGATGGAGCATGCAACATAGGCTAAATTGGAGGGAAGTGAGAAGGTAATGGATTGATGCCGTTGTTCGCCAAGTTCCACTGACCTCGCCAATGTATCCATGGACTCAGAGTGGCCTAACAGACGCACCATACTTGTGCCCGCTTTAGATCAGTAACCTGACCAGAGTGCTAGTTCCATCACCCACTACCCCTAAAGCTGCCGACCACGTCATGGCATCGGTCTTGTTCTCGTCATGGCGAACGAATACTGTAATAGTAAATTCAATCAGTTAAAGGTGATAGTCAGTGAGTATGCCTAAAGTCAAATATTCTGCTATGAGCTCATCATATCTCCTTGGTTCTGGCCGGCTGACGCACGTTGTTTTCAACAGTCAACACCTAACGTTTCGTACTAATGCGCTCCAGTTTTTCATGGATTATGCAATTTTTGTCATCAGTTTGTGATATTTCGCACATTTTAAACAGAAAAATTAGTCCTAGAATTAATATAAATGCACTAGGGGGAGACGCGAGTATTGACTTTATTTCTTTAAGTACCTGATTTATTTTAAAATATGTAGTGAAATACCACATTCCGTAGTACGTGAACCTGCAGTGTAAGTTCATTTATCGGAAGTTTACGTTCTACAGCATAGACATGGTTTACAAATCCTTCGAAGCCTGAGCGGGATCCTATTATTCATCGGGATACTTCTACACACAATCTTTATATTTGTGAATACAAAAAGATGACACAAAGCACAGTGAATGGAAGAAAACACTGAACTTTGCTAATACACACTTCGTTTTACATGGAAATATGCAGAATCACTCCGTCGATTACTGATGCGATTTCTTTTATCCTGTAAGAAGGCAAATATAAATATAAATGAATAAAATAGAGATTAGTAAAAATCGCTCGGCGACGCAGAATTTTCGGTAAAAAATGGCAAATTCAACAAGCTTCATATCCATGCATGTTATGGGTTATGGTCCGAACACGCATTTTTTAAAGTTAAGTCCATTTTCCTAGCCGTCACTTTAAATTGTTAGGTCAGAAAAATACCCAAAAAATTAACGCGCCTTACTTTCACGCCAGCGCACAGCCAACGGAAATAATTGATTAGTACTTCATAAAGTACCATATTTGAACACATCCGGTCTTTAATATTTCTCTTTATTGAGCCCTGTTATCAAAGTCCGTGACGCATTTTTTATGCGGACAAAAAGCGAAAACGTTTACCAGTAAGCAATGCCCTGAGGCAACTCATTTTCACAACACAAAGGCCATATGACATGGTCAAATTGGACAGGGAAATGGTGAAATCACCCTTGGATTCAACAAATCTGCTACTTAGTATTTAACTAACAGTGGTCCTAAAATCTGCCTTGCAAGATTTAGGTATCCCTCCACTACTGATACCCCCTGTTATTTAGATAGCAAGCTATTCAGTTATTTGGAATTTGTAACGGAAGACATCTATCAAAACAAATCTGGTGATTAGAAGCCTTGAACTTTAAAATTCTCCACATAGTTTTCCATGGCAACATAAAGACCAACTCCGTTTTCAGGTGGTAAATTATGTTAAACCGTGGTCTAGTTCGTGACTGCGCAAAAGAATTAACAAATGTCCTTCGTTGCCAAAAACGTATCGATGCTGGGGAATAAAATAAAAGATTAGATCAATTAATGCGCTGAGTGCCGGTCGCAACAAACAACCTCTTTCTAAATTTAAGTATCCTGAAAAAAACAATATTAAGAAACCTCTTAGGTAGTTACGAGGATATTTGGATTTTGCTATCGGGAATTGTTGGAAGCCGGAATTAGGTCTAAAGCAGAAAAATCCACCAGTACTCCGCAGCATGGAACAACAGTTTTTTTACTATATGCGCTTTACTTTTCCAAGCCAAATTAAAAATATGACGACCAAACTGTTAAACCATCCTCTGAGTACGGTATACTGCGGTTCCTCATTTGAGTAACAGTGTCCTCTAAGCTTCCCCTACAGTGATTTACGCACTTGCTTCCATTTAATAGGCGTTCCTTCCCGATTGGAACTGCTGTTTACAGTAAAAAAAGGTTATGAACTTTGAGTATACGTTGGTTATAATAAATGCGGTGAGATTATATTGATCGTTTTTGATCGCTGGAATCCTAGGTAGATTACTTGTAGTTATCTTGTAACCGGGTGATTTTGATGATCCTCCTTACAAAGGGCCAGTTTTGCCAAATCAGGTATGACAAAACACCACGCTCCGCATTGACTCCACCTAAAATTCTATTGCGTAAATCAGCAGCCGCTTCCCCGCGTTGTCATATGCTACAAACAATTGTTTTCTGTGGACTTGGCTCTGTCTTCCATAGTTCACCTCGGTCTGGTCGCCAGATTTTTATGCTGAAAGATACAATGTTCAGCGCTTTTGTTGAAAGATGCATCTACTTTCTGCAGACAAGAGAGGGAAGGCGAAACCGTATGAATATTCTGCTCAGGTACAGCGGAAGGTGCGTGTGTGTCCTGGCAGTTTGTTGACTACACCAGCCCACCAATTAAGCATGCAGGTCGATATAGATGAGAAGGAATAGACTGCATGACTGGTCTCAAATAACAAATACATTTTTGCATGTGATGTGCCGGTACTGACGTATATCCGCCATTTTAGACCTTGCTTGTCGCTATTTCGTTAACTTGTCGGGTGCATATGCAGATTAGTTCTGAGAGCATTGATGTCATCCTTTACATATCCAACAAAGACAGTATCTATAGGTCCATTTTTCCCTCAAACCGGACGGGTATCACTGACTACATTCTTCGAACGTTTTCGGTTGGCAGCCTGCTTTCGCAATGTATTACGGCACTCTTTTGTAATTCTTACCGGATTATACGTTTTCACCGTCAGAAGACAATGTTTACCTCAGAGGCTTTTGTGTTCACATGACGAAAATTCCAATGACCCCTTGCTCTTGCTGGGCTTTCGGCTTGTTTTGTATAGCACAGAACCGAAGTAAAGGTAGGTAGCGCAGTCCAGGAGGCAATTAAGATTGGTTTAATGAAAATACTTATTTTATCTTTTAATTAAACCCCCCTAAATGTATCGCCAAATGCTCCGCTAAATCTACTCAATACAAAAAGCCGTTGGGTTATAGTTAAAACACTAATGCTTTATACTGGCATTGATCCGCATACTTGCATAATGCTGGGCTTGTTTCCTGACTATTTGTGCAGTGTAACAACTAAGGCTACATGTAGTCCGAGCACGTGTTGTACGAGACCAGCATTTCCATTTGTCATTTGCCCACCGAGTATCCAGTGGGAGTGGGGTTTTGCCGAAAAGTTGTCACTAATACCCTTTTAAGTAAAAATCTCAAATTCCATATAGAGGTGCAGAAGCAAACAGCAACGTACACAGGGGTGCTACATGTCAGCGATAAGCGTTTTCAGTAAAAATAATAATTACAGAATTTCCACTTATAAGGTTCCGTGGTTTAAATCACCGAGCCGATAAATCTCTATAATGTAACAGCTGCGCATAAATTTGCGAGGCGATCAAATGTTACCTGATGTCAGCAACTTCATTCGTAAATAGCAAGAAAGGACCGCCTCACTTTTGTTTACTTTAACACATCAAGGTGCGAATGACAACAAATGGTAAGGGTTTGCTTTCAGCAGAGGCAAATATGATAAAGGCCCCAGACCAGGGCCGTCCAGTGAATATTTTCGTCAAATGCAAAAAGGAGGCTGATAGGGTTGCTCCTGCACTACTCTTGCAGCAGTTTTGGGAATGTGGAATACAGGGCAACATTTTAAGTGGAGCAGAAGTTTTCTGCCATGGGGGCTGTAAAGATTAATCGTTGGTACCAGTGCAGTGCATCCAAATGTGTGCCAGTAGAAAGCGGCGTTTTGCGGGGTTCTGTGTTCGGTTCTCTCCTCTTTTTTAAATGCAGATCTTACATAAGATGACACCATGGTTGCAGATGATATGAAGATCTAGAAAATAATCACCTGTGCTGATCACGCGCAGGGACCACAAGAAGAGGTTGATAAGTTGCCTGTATGATCTAGCAAGTGGCTTCTAGCGTTTAGTGTATCCATATGTGCAGTCTTGCTCATAGAGTCTGGTCGCATGCGCTTCCCAAAACACCACTACACCATAAATGCGGTTCAACTAAAAGAAATGGACGCGCACAAGAACCTAGGTGTCTGGACAAGTCTAAACTTACTGTCCTCTGAGCACTGCTAAAGAGCCGTCCGAAAGGCAATCAGCATCATGCACTGAACTAGGCGTGCACTTACTCCTTCCTCCCGAACTCGTTGCGCACATCTTTAGAGTGCACATAAATTACAGAAGGTCAGCACGCAGGCCCTGGATAAACAGACACAATGATGCTATCGAGCAGGTGCAACTACGGGAGATAAAAATGGTGGACGGTCTCAGGACGCTGTCGGGACGCGCAGTATTTCAGCACGGAAGATGTATGATCCATGTGCCCCTTCAAGACTGCCACGCGAGGCTTCGCAAATACTGTCAGCGGATTAACCAAGAGAACGACACAAAATTGCTTAGCAGAGGGTGACTGAATGAAACCCCAAACAGGGAGCAACGCCCGACGCAGCACTGGGGAAGACATTGGACAAACTGCCTAGTCTAACGTCATCCAGAGATGACACGCTGGTACTCAACCTAGTGTCAAAGGAGCTGACAAATGAACAAGTACAGGTTTTACGGCACGAGACCTTATTCAATCTATCTGATGCCAAACCTGTCAACATGATCGCAGCAGTGGAGTCGGTCATCAATCAGACAGAAGCGGTGGAGAAGACGAAGAACCTTACCCGATACCACGTCCCTCTTGATTACTCACAAGTAGAGTGAAATATTCACAAATGTCAAATGTCATGCATTAAGAGAAGTTGAAACCATCAGGGGCATCGTCATCATGCCCGCGGACGGGGGGCGTTCCACCGTCCTATTGGACAGAGCAGACTACCTTAAGAAGGCCAAAACGCTACTGGAGGATCGCTTGTTTTATGCACCATGTGAAACGCGAAATTTGCGTGACACTGATGGCGTTAGAGAATTCGGGTGTAATAACACCGACTTACCGACGCGTGGCGAGAGTACACGCAATGGCCTTGGTCCGGTTCTATGGCCTCCCCAAGGCGCACAAGAAGGGTGCTCCTCTCCGGCCCATCATGAAGCTCAAAGCCACTCCAACGTACGGAGTAACAAAATGGCTGTTTCTGCATCTTAGATTTCTGGTCGTCGATTCGGACATCACGGGCTGTTCATCAGCTCAATTCTTGGATAAGCTTAAAGGGGTAAGTCCCTTGTTAAATCAGGTTATGGTATCTTTGATGTCACGTCTATCTTTGCTTCTATCCCCCAGGATCTGGTAGTTGAGACCGTCGAGCTACTCCTGTAAAGCAAACGCGATGAAATGGAGAATCGTCTCGAATGTGTTCAGATTTCGGCTCCTAACGTTCTCGCTCAGGACTTCTGAAGGAACAATCTATCAGCAAGTGAAGGAGGACCAATGGGTTCGCCAACTTCGGAACTCAGCCGTGGTGATCCTACAACGGCTAAAGGAGCCAATCCTCCAACAAAACAGACCGAAATTCTGAGCACGGCATGTGAATGACACCTTCGTTGTCATCGAATGGGATCATGTGCTAATGTTTAAAGAAGGTCTCAACAGCGTCTACCCAGACATAATGTAGAATGAAGGAGGAGGAAAATAACCAGCTAGCCTTCATTGATGTTCTCATCTGTCGCAATGCTTGTGTTGGCCTAAAGACCAAAGTGTTCAGGAAAGCGACGAACACGACGCAAATACTGAACATCAATAGCAACCACCCAAAGAGCCACAAACGGAGTTGAGTAACGACGCTCTCTCGGCGTGTTGAGACGCACTGTAGTGGACCAGAAGACAAAGTTGACAAACTTCAACACCTTCGACGGGTTTCCAGAGAAAATAGTTATCCGCACAACTTTGTCAACCCATGTTCGCGCAAACAAGTCGGGCGAGAAAATCGTACCGTCCCCAAATGCTGGCGAGCGATCCCGTACATCAAGAAGGTTTCCGATATCATTAGTCGCCTTCTCGCAACATTTGCTGTTGGAGTTGCACACAGACCCGGGGCCATCATAAAGCATCAGGTGATGATATCGAGAGACCCAAGTTTACCTGATGTGGTGCAGCTACGGCCAAATTAACTACGTCGGGGAAACTGGAAGATTGTTCCGGACGTGAATTGCTGAACATGCGGCAGCAGTGTGGAGAAATGATATAAAATTTCAGGTTGGAGCCCATTCGACGAGACCCGGCCACTCATTCAAGTTCAATGAGGCCGAAGTTCTCGCGACAGGAGATAACTGCTTGAGCCGTGAGTCGTGCTCCACGGGCCCCCAGTCTGGCAACAAGTGTAACGACATCCCCACTCTATATTCCGAGCTGTGGCATAGCCAGGCCAAAGTAATTAACCACTTCGGGATCACGCAACCGGTGACCAGATGGCCGAGCAATCGTCACACCAGCATCTAACACGGGTGAGATTTCAGCAATTAACAACTTGCATGTCGGCCATCAAGCAACCAGAGCACCAGCAGAAACTATCCCCGATGATGGATACAGCGGTTAATTATCATAGGTATGCAGTAGCATGGCGACTACATTCTATAAATACTGCAAGATCCCGTTTCTGTTATCTTCTCTGATTAGGGGCTCGGGCGAGAATTGGAAACGTCAAGCACATAAAGCTCTTGTCCCAACAATCCCTTCTGCTTCTTATGCAGATTGTTGTTAGGAAAACCTGAACACAACTGTAACGGCAGATCGGATTTAAAACTATTTGGGAATCGGAAAAGTTCCATAAGCCGAATTACACCCTTTCGTCAAATATAAAATTTGAAGAAGAGGTAATTGTCTACCAAAGGTGCCAACGAGTAAATATTTTTATGCATGTTTTAAAGGAAATATATGTCAATATATATGAGCATCGTAAGTGAACGAGAAAAAAATTAACGCTACTCAATTGTCATTTTTTACAGTGTAGTATCTGCCGGCGGCCGGGCAGCAGCTCAACTGGAAGTCGGAGTCTCGAAGCAATGCAAAAGTTTAAACGGCAATTAATATTACGATCCTCCTATAGTATTTTTTTTAAAAATCGAATAAACTCCGGAATTTCAGTTAACAATTCATGGGTTGGTACGTATAGTGCATGTGCGCTTAAATCTAAATACTGTCATAAAACACGGTTTCCACTATAGATTCTTCACTAACAAGATTTTCAGACTCCGAAGGCAAAGGAGACGGCTAAAATGTTTTTTTTTAAATAGACATGTATTGTGACAGGATCTCGGCACATGCTTAAATGGTAATCTTCTCTCGAATTTGCCACCGAAAAGGTTTCTTGACCTTTTGACGACAGTAAACATCTGGAGAGAAGTAGACTAATTATACTAACTGCAGACAAAATAATGTTTTCTGAATTCCTAGAAAGCAGAGTGCTCATCCTTAGTGTTGAGGGGTTTTCCGACATTGATCGGGCTCGTCTTCGTCTGTACGAACGTGTCAATGAGGTAGAGCGCCAGAAGAGCCATCGGTGTCTGCAAAGAAAAGCAAAAAAATTGACTCTTAGAGTTACTTAAAGGTCTGACTCATTTCATTCAGGTGGAATATTTTATCAGGGAAAACGACACAGCTTCTTTTAAGCAAACAATTCTCAGGTAGAGCATGGGACATGCCAGTTTTATCAAGAAATATCGATTTTGAGTCCAATATACACATCCACGAAATGCCAGAACAACGTGAAGTAAAATTTCCGTTAATTAAAAAGGGCTAGATTACTAACCAACATACTTGGAGAATTCTTATAGATATAGTAACCAACTAACCTTAAGCGCATAAGCCAAGTGAGTGGAGTCGTACACACTTTTTGACATTGTTTCCGAACATTGCAAAAGTCTTCTGTCCACAGGATTGCATTGCTCTGTATAACTGAATTGCAGGATATGTCTGAATGCCCACTGAGTCGTAACTACCGCACAATCTAAATCCGCAACAGCGGCCAGCTGTGAATGCGATTGACCCTGCGGAGTCAGAATGAATGGAACTGCGTGACGTCATCCGGCTTACCACACTGGCTACTCTACGCAGCCTGGGTTCGACGATGATGACAAAGGTGTCTGCAACCTGCTTTCAAGAAGAGCATATCAGGCAAAATCCAGGTATGTTGGAGAACAAATGCTATGTACTTCGCCCGCGCCGGTATGGCAGCTAAAACCCTGCATGCGAGAAGCTGTACATCTCTTAAAGGCGGCAGGCATATCTCTTGATGCAGTCCACCACATGTTGAGCAAGCATCAGATGGTGTGTGGCGCGAGTGGATAAGGGGTTTAGATTTGGCAGCCGCTGCATCAAGCCCATCTCCAACCATCTTCACTTTGTAGGGGGGCGTCGTTAAATAGATATTTTAATAACAAAACGCTCATGCATTTTCTCCTATAAATGAAACACAGGAAGAGTAATGCTAGCCTTGTCCAAAGCACATAAGCGAAGAGAGCTGAAATATGAACTTACCAAGATAATGAGAGTCAAAGAAAACGATGTAAGAAAGCCGCGGGTGAAGTCCTGGATTACTTTGATCGTACCTAGGAGTAAAACAGTGGCGCGAATTGCGTCATAATTAAAGACTTCAGTGTGCTCAGACTCCAAATTATAATAGAATATTTCAGTAGCTTGAGCCTAAGGTCAATACCGCCAGGTCTACATCACATAAATACATCTGAAACAGCCCTGCATTTTCTTTTTTAACTGGTATGCGAAAATTAACCGTACACTGTAGCTTGCTCGGCGGACGTTCTGACTGCGCATGCTAGACTAATTAAAAGGACTGTCTGTGCACCAACGAATAACACAGTCAATGACTGAATTTAGAAATCTCACGGGCCTATGAACAAGAAGTTGCATTGAGGGCGAAATGAAAATTTACCATTCGTGAGGCCTAATGTGATTGCTTCAGCGCGGGGTTGATCGGGGGCCGAGACACTGGAGGGGGCAATGCCAGTATAAATAGTTTCCATGGTCCCCGTGCTGGGTACAAGTCGACCATTAAGGGAGGCATCGACATTCGTGTGAGACGGTTTCCCGGAAACGCTACTGTAGGTAGAATTCAGGGTTCTTCCTGACGACCTCCTTGTGTTATGACCATGTACTGCTGGCGTAAAAAAGAGAATGGAACGGTCGTTGAGTAAACGTTGGCTGGCCTCAGTTTAAGGCCTGACGGAAGACCTTTCCGAGAGGAATCATGAAATTCGAATGTGCATACCATTGTCCGTTAGGCAACGCGCGTTAATTCGCACGATAAAGATATTATGCTTCACAGAGACCAGATTTAATTTTTTTAAAATCTGAATAGTATGTCATTAGGGTTTTAACTATTGAACATGGTGGATAGGGCCACGTATTCTGACATATTCTCTAATGAATGTGGTAAGTACTTTGACGTGCAAAAATATTGTGAGAAAACAAGACGTAACCGCAATTCCACCTGGATGTGCTATTCTCCTGTTGGAGAGGATTGCTGATAATCCGTAATGAAATTAAACAAAAAGCAATGGACGACTCTCATACTCCAGGATGCATTAATTCTTGCGTGGTATTTACATGCACCTGTCAATTTATTTCCTAAGTCGGTTTGGATAATTCCATAAAGTACTCATTCAACAAAAGATCTAATATGTATAGGAGGTCTTAGGCTGATTTAGAAATCCTGTAAACACTATCGCGCGCAAATGGGTAAATAGCACCACTGCATGAGTGTTGCGGTGATTTCGACAGTTATGGAAGTTCACTTATTTAGCGCAAATGTTCGAGCTATCAGCATTTGCACATTTCAGACTACATCTCAAAACATCTTTTCTGATTTGCTTTAACCATAAGTCATTCATTTTTATTTGGGAGTTTTGTCCAGCCATTTAGGCTGCTTTGTGATGGAGCCGAGACACTTCGTGAACTTGCCAATATTTTTCGGCCATATTTCCTTCTTGAGCATGCAAGGACTGTGATCTTCGTAAAATGAAACAAACGCCCTTGCGGCCATAAGTGTAGGCGTTGATGAACAAACGGAACAGTTATGAGATTTCTCAGGATACGACAATTGCTGTAACACAGCCGTCGATATGGAAGCAGACAATACCTTGAAATGGCATTACTTGATTTCTTGGAGAGTGCTTTACTGATAAGGAAACGGTGTAAATACCGCCCAACCGTGGCAAGGAGCATCTGGAATCCCTTATCAGGTCTGGGACGGAGGCAGGCACAGCGACTATGTCGGAGAAACTTGAAGACTGCTCTGGACGTGAAAGGCCGATCAGGTAGCAGCAGAGCGGGCAAATGCCGTCAACGCTCGTGTCGCGACTTATTCGACAAGACACGGTCACACATTCATGTTCGAGACACGAGAGAGGTGATTATCGCGGGAACCGCGAGTTGCTACTCTTTGTTTACAGGACACCAGTCTTTCAGCAAGTGCAATAGCCTCCTCACCACATATTCGGCGCACAGATTTAGTTAAGCCAAAGTAATTAGTCGCATGGGGAGCACGCAGGCCGGTGAGCTAAGATCAGAGACGGTTGATGAAATCTCGGCCACTAAGGACTTGTGTGTCAGTCTATTAAGTATTCACTTCACCAGAGGGAAACCATTCACACTGAATGGGGAGCCGTTAATTGTCATGTGCATGTAGTAACACAGCAACCGCATCTTGAATAAAGGGCAGCGTCATGTGCATGATATACCCGTATGTGATACTGTCTCTATGATGGGTTCACGCGTGAATCCGACACGTCAGGCAAATAGGGCTGCTAGGACAACAGTCACATTTTTGCTTGCATCGGCAAATTCTGCACTGCTCCTTATTATTATTATTATTGTTATTATTATTATTATTATTATTATTATTATTATTATTATTATCCTTTCTGGTCGTCCTGGCCTGTTCGATTGACACAAAACTTCAAGCGCCGTGAACAGTCCGCGTTGGTTCACAATCCTTGGGTTACACTAGCCGGAATGCACGTCAGGCGAATGAAAGTACTGTACTGTTGTCGCAGTCATCGACATCGGAGAGAAAACGTTATCTTCCGCAATAATAATTTGCAACCGCTTTGTAAAAGATCAAAGATGGGGAGGTTTTCCGCTATGGTGCACAAAACTGCATAATATGCCGGATCATTTGTTGAAAGATTTTACCGACATAACTGATGTTTCGAACTAGTATTTTAATCCTACTTCTCTAATTTTCAAGTAGAATGCATGAAGATTAAATAGTACAAACCGAATCAAAATGAAATGCTTATTCTAAACACATATACATAAAAGGAGGAAATGTTCGAAAACCTACACGTAATCTGGGGACATCCGCGCATAATGTGGATCACAGCAAAGACATATAAAATGCGGAACATTATGAACTAGTAGTGCGCCTGTGGTGCGAATGTGCGATATAAGTCGTTATATGACAAGTTCCACTGAAAATATTAAAACGCCAACTTAATGAGAAGACGTGATCTATGCGCGTTTCGACCAGCTGTGATTGGTCAGCCTATCTCGAGTTGAGTACATCACACTGCGCTTTCCACGTTTTTACGTCTGGCGCTCAACAAAAAATATCCTTTCCGTGGAGCTGCAGCTGAAGCACACGCCAATATATTCGCTATTTGCATCAACCTTCTGTATAGATTGCCAATAGAAGCGAAGAGACGAGTCTCAGGAAGCAGTCTTGAAGAAGAAGACACGAATACACCGCCTAAACGAAGTCTTGCTGAGACTTCGTCTAGGCGGAATAACTGGCCGCGCGGGAGCGCACAGGTGAGCACTCATCCCAATACCCGGGTCAGCGCGTCAGATAGTCGAGTAATTATCACACCAACGTCCAACGCACGCGATGAAATTGCAGCAATTAACGACGCGAATGTCGGCCATCACGCCACTTGCAACGATTCCTGATGAAGGGAGAGGGGGGGGAGTCGTGAATAATCACATGCATGCGGTAGCATCGCTACTGCATCCAATAAATACTACAGCCGCATGTGCATGAACCACCCTTATCTGCTTTTGTCTCTGATGATGGATTCGAGCAGGAATCCGAAACGTCAGGCTAATAAAGCTCTTGTCCCGGCGATCGTGTCTCCTTCATCAAGACTACTTCCTGCGACTCTTCTCTTCGCTTTTATTGGCAAAGCACTGCTATATTGGAAATAAGACGTTTGAACCCGTATCTTCAAATGATAATTTTAGTGTGCTCTCTCTATCTGAAAAATAAACGTACATTTGTACAGACGTCTCAATTATTGACAAATTGTTATGTTAAATATTCGTTATTTAATTTGAAAATTAATTTAAAATATGCAAGCTACATTTCATTGTAGATGCAGCTGACTGACACCCAGCTAATACTATCTCAGCGTGTCAGAGCTTAAGCAATAAATAATAATTCTGTTACCAGTTAGCATTTGCAAGAAAAACCAAGCAATTGCTCCCAGCTTAAAACTGCAAATAGTAAATGCATCATTTGCCGCTCTCTCCATCTACTGCCTGCTAATAAAGCTCTTGTCCCGACGATCGTGTCTTCTTCTTCTTCTTCTTCTTCTTCTGTATAGAGTTTTCAAATATACTCGCGAATTATTTCGTAAGCTGAGTCACCACCCTCACACCGGTTGCTCTCTTACAACAATCGCCCTGTCATGCGTAGTATTCACGCTGCGAAGACCAGCGACTGATATTCTTTTTATGGTCATCCACAAGCTGACAATATGTAACTCAAAAAGATGCATTCTATATTCCATCCACGTGCACCGAACGATTACACAAACTCACTAATTAAAAAACAAATTTGTGCGAAATGGAGCAGCATTCTTTGAAGTCAGCTTAGCAGAAAAGAGCAAAACAAAGTAGGACGCGCTCAAGAAGTGTACTTCGTAAGTCCATACGGTATTCTTTGAGTACTGAGAGCAACTCCTCATTGTCGTTTCATGGTCTGCATGCGCACCTATGCTGTTCATCTCCTGATTACACACCGCAGCGCAAAATCGAATAACCTAACAGATACCAGAGTCATGAAACCTCCCCAGACAAGCTTAAATGTGAGATATGATTTATACTCACATGTCTAAGTGATGTGATGTTACCTTCGAGATAGTGCAGTAAAAGGAAGGCAGATATTGGACGAAAATCAAGTTTATCTCGAGAATTGTGGATTTGTTTACAGCAAGGCGTTATTAAAGAGAAAGAAATAGAAAAAAAGACGGATTTGCATTTTAGAGCTCTCGGGGAAAAGGCAAGACTGGCTTATATGGCCTCCTAAAGAGGCATTTAAATAGGTACGTTCAGCCGAAGCAATAAACGTGTGTCTGAGCATAGTTCCGGACAGAACAAAATAATCCTGTGTCCGAAATCTAACAATGACCCTAATAAAAAACTAATCCGTTGCCCTAATCGTGACCGTAATTGTGCCCTAAACTACGACCCTGCAATTAACACCGGCCCCTACCCTGATCCCAAACATGATCCTGACTTACTTTGCTGTAAACTCTTAATCGGGCCTTAAAACTAGTCCTTATATTAGCCCTTACTACAAACTTTAACTTAACCCTGACGTCACTGGAAGACAGGTCAAAAGCACCCGTAATGCAGGAGGTTCTTTTTTCCGTGTACTGTCTAGGGGGTCATATAGGTCAGTCCTACTGAAAGGACTTAGGTTACGCCAGCATTCAGACGGCTGAGGGTTTCGGTGGGTATAACGTTTAGAAAGGTGCCGGAGGTGACGTAAGGCCGTTTAGGGGCTTAGGTTATAGATCACGGCGGAGAGTGAAAGATGATGGGTCAGAAAAATCCAGCATGGTCGTTTACACAGGAGCAAATGTTTTATGGAATGCACCATAGGTTAGTGGAAAGTGCACAAAGAGCATCATAACGAGCACCAAGGTCGACATGACGATCGAAGTTGGAATCAGCATTTACTTGCAAAATTAGTTGTCTTTAGCCACTCGTGGAAAGGAAGCCAATAGTGTTTCCTAGGCAGGACTTAAAAAGATTCTCTTTACAGGAGTTGTAAAACTTGAGGTATCTCGAAAAGATACGAAGACAAATACTGTTTATCTCTTCATTTAATACGTGATGCAAAGATATGATACGCAGATTTTCTAGACGATAAGTCTCGACCTGAAAACATTATGTTGGAATACTAAAGGACGTTAGGTCGTAGGGATTTTAGTGGCCATATATGGAATCTCACGCATGAATCTGGCACACATCCCTTTCCCAACTTTCCTGGAATATACTGAAGTTCTTACCGGATTATCATTTTTTGCCGACGAAGTCGTCGTACATTTGTGAGATAAGAGGGTGCCAGGCCGACTGAAATTGCATATGAGCGAAGTGGTTGGCAGGTTTGACTATAAATGTACGCGTCGCACACGTGGACAGGCTCCTACCCCACAGATTTCGCCGTGGGGGCTACCTCCTGCGTAAACGAGATATTCAAGTTCTTATATGCGAGGCTTCATGCGGGTGTTGTCAGATTGCGGACTTATTTGGTGTTGTCATCATGTTAATTCTGTTGCTGAATTCGTGCTAGAGGGGAGGGCTGAATGGACGCGTGCAGTTTTTTCCATTCCCCCATACCTGTTGATAAAAAATAGATGATGAACAACTTATGAAATATCCGCAGACAAATTCAGAAATGCACACGCAACTTACTTTCACCTTCATGCATTTGAAAACAACCGGTAAACAAGTAAATACTCGAAAATGACACTTTGTTCATGGTTTTTGGTCTTTCATTGGTGCGCTTAGAGAGCATTTAACCATCTGATTTTGATTAAAATCAACGTCTGCCCACGAAACTAAATAGAAGAATCTAAATCGCTGCCTTCCTTTAAAAATTTATTCGTCATTGATATGCCGGGCTTTCGGAGTTTAAATGCGCCTGTTGGTTCCTTAAAAAACCGCTTATTTTGCCAAATCCGTAATGGAAAAATTCCAAGTTTCGCAGGTATTGCACCTGCAGCGCTGGTGCATTAATCGGAAACACCTGGCCTAAACGTAAAAAATTGTTTTCATCAACGTTGAAACCCTATCCTCTGTAGTCTGCTGCAGTCTAGTCACATGGCTGTTGATGATGGGGATAGAAAAGACAGAATATTTGGTGGTTTTATAGAAACATAATCTGCTGGTCGCAAGGGAGTTCGAGGGGGCCCGTCAACAAACGTAATCGCTGAGGAGGGTGAATGCACGCCCTGTCAGTTTTTTTAGGCAAACCGGTCCATGGTTTAAGGATGTGGCAGTGAAATAGATAGAATGGAGCACAGTGGGGAAGACATACCCCGAAACTTGGATCTACACACTTCATTTACCCCCTAAACATAGTGACCCCTCGATCTTTTGATACCTCAGTATCTTAAACCTAGTTTCAAGATGTTACGATGTGAAAGACAAAAAAACGTAGATCGGAAACCAAAAGTGAGGATTTTGGGAAATACAATCAGGTAAAGGATTGAAATTACGGTTGAGCTGAATGCCGCTTACCGAAAATGTCTTCCGAAATTAAGCATATTTTCAAAATTCCCCATACCTGGTTTAACTCGGAAAAACACGTAGCTGATAAAAGCTGGCTCGACAGCATTTAAATTTCCGCAACACAACCAGGAATGATGTCTGAATAGCCCATGAAATCGCATTAGGTTCATGGACCTCGGTAGTTGATGTTGATTTGAAATTCACCAGCTACAGCAAAATAACAGTGTATTCTTCATTAACTGACAAACAGGCAATATTCTGATATCAGGAGGCTCAGTCATACAACAAACAATGGTTGTTTAGCCTTTACGCTAATAAAGGTCCCCTACATGCGTACTTCAGTTTTGATTACTTACTGCGATTTCAAGTAAGCCTGTGAGTTATATGTGGCATTTGACTAGATACATCGGTCGTGGTTAAAACAATTGAATGCATGGGTTCCGGGAAGTTCACTGCTGGAATATAAGCTAAACCTTTGCCGCTTTCTATCGGGAAATAGGCCGAAATTCCATAATCAATTGATTCAGTTCTTTGAGGCATCCAGTTAGTGTGAGTAAAGTACAATAGACAACCACAGGTGCGTTCCAAGGCAAATTGGCAACTGAAAACAATCATTATTAAATGATCGTCAAGAAATGTTAAATTGCGGGTTGCTACAGAAGACAGCCGTCATCCAACAAACGCTGATGTGTGCTCATTCTGTGTGACAGTTCGAATAACTTAACCCAAGATGTCCACTGTGTGCCCCACGGCAATGTGAGAGCAGGGACAGTGACTTGTGCCTGAATTAGTTTAAAGTGGTAGTAGGCTTGCTAGTCATCTCCCGCACACACACCCCCTCTCCCGCCTGGATCCGGCGTTAAGAGAGAGTCAAGAAGACCGGAGGTAGGCGGAGTCGCAGGCGGTTGGCGCGGCCGGCACCGCACCTAGGCGTAATACCACATGTGGTTCGGATCCTACAAGGTGCGAGTGCCTTAAAGGTCACACCAAGAAGGGGCCATTGCAGCCGGGCTCTCGGACCATCAGCTGGCTGCAGCGTATCCTTGCAGGGCCGTCAGGACATCATCCCACAAACGCGTGACCAGCGGACGATCATGGTCATGACCCCTGTTCACACGTTTGTGCTGATTGGCCACCCATCAGCCTATGACAGCCCCCTTGCCATATACCCGGCCGTTTCCCCAAGCCTCCTCACTTGTGCTGTTTATCGTACTCAGTACACGTCCTATTTCCTATTACCCTTCTGTTTTGCATACATAACAATGGCCACTCCACACAAACAGACACTGGAGCGACTGCGAGGTCTAAGTCATACTGTCAGCTGGCAATCTTCGAAGTCGCGGCTCTTAGCCTACCGTGAAACCTTAAGTGCGTCAGATTGTTTACAGTGGGGAAGATGCGATGAGTCATCGATCTCACTCTCTGACTCAATTGACAGGCCCCAGCCACTGTCTGAGCCGGTCTGGTGCACCAAATAAGCGCAGCGAGTGACATATCCAGAACTGTCTGCGCACGGCAAATGCACGACCTGGCCCCCCTTATCACATACTTGTGGAGACCAAAGTATACGCTAAGAAAGAACAGTTTCAGACTGACTCTCTATACAAACGCATACTACTAGGCAGACCGCGTGGACTGATTTAATGCGTCAGTCGCCAACATTCCTAGCCACGGCGCATGGCGCACGGTGATATTCTCGGACTCGAATCATGCATGTAGCTGAAGAGCCACATGGAGAAGGGGTCGAGAAATACGCTTCCTGCTTACGTGAGAGTGGCCAATTAGGTGCCTGCATTGTGCGGTGATGAGTGATGCAGATGTGTGCTGTAAATGGTGGTGGGCAAAGGTGTGATGGTGTGGCATAGCCGGGAGTGGTCTACCGTAGGTTTTCGTGAATGCCGCATGTCACCTAGGAGGTTCATGCGGTGGCTGAATGTGCGAGGATAATGCAGACAGTTGGGGCTAATGCGTCTGGTGAATGTTCGTACTCAAACACTGGTTCCCCAGCCTCGGGGCGATGGGTCCGCAAATGACCGTCCAGGCCGACGGGTGAGGTGAATGTGTGATTGCAGTGAGGACAAGTTGGTACCGGGTCCACATGGACGGATGTAGAAGCAATGAAGGCGATGGTAGTGCATGAATGAACGTCGTGTGTCGTCTCATTGGTGGGGAATGCGACAGTAATGGTGTTGGCGGAACTGATAACTGTAATTAACGCAGAGGAAAGAACAGGGCGGTTGATGCCGGAGATCGCTGTCGACAGAATATTGGCAGTCTCCTAACCGGTGAGATGGGTGATCGTTGTCGCGGAGTATGGGACAGGAATGATAGAAGAGGTGTCCTTTGGAGGAGAAGTTAACATTGCCGGGCTGCAGGAGCATAGCGTCTGTAGGTGCCGTACGAGGCCGAATCGCGCGCGGCATTTATTTTGGTAGCGGGGAGATGTTGGGAACGGCTGGCTGTTGGTATTGATGAGTCAAGGCGCATGTGACTTGCGAGCCTTAAATTTGGCTTTGACGTAGCCGATTCGCCAAACTGGTCTGTTCTTAGCTGTGTTGATATGCCATGACTTCAACGAATCCGCCAAAGTGTCCATGTAGCGTCGTTCTGGTCGTCCCTCTCAGCGAGCACTCGTGGGGACATCTACGCAGAAATGTGGATTTGGTTGGCGAGCGTCGTCCATCCTTACCAGATGGCCGCCCCGGCGTAGCTGCGGTCGCCTCAACATGAAGCGGATGCTGAGGTTTTCCGTCCGTTCCAGGACTCCCGTGTCCAGGACCTTGTCCTGCCATCTCAGCTCCAATATTCTGCGGAGGCAGTTGAGATGGACGTGGTCGAGCTGTCTGACATGTCCAGAGTAGATGGTTCAGGTCTCTGCCCAGCACAGACGTGTCATCAGGACGACGGCCTTGTATACCTTGAGTTTAACGCCAAATTATGGTGGTTCCGCGTGAGGTTTGAAGTTGGACGAAGGTCCGGCTGGCTTTGAAGAGCCTATGGCCTATCTCACCGCCGATGTTTGTGCCGCGAGGTAGTGTACATCTCAGATAGGTGAAGTTGTTCACGGTTTGGAGCTAGTTGCCACTGACAACGATCCGAGGAGATACAAGCGAATAGGCGAATGTCAGGAAGCAGACCAAAAAACGAAGCTGCGATCACTGGAACAAGAAATTTATTGGCCTGACTTTTCGGATTCCCACTCAAACCCATCATCAGGGACAGTTGCAGATAAGGCTAACGGTGGCACAAAAAGTGCAGTATTTACAGCACGTTGCTGCCGTAGGACCATATGCATACTGTAACTAACAGCTCTCGTAATCACTGCTGGGGTCGTAATTGATGCGATGGTGGCTTGTCAGTCTGCGTCCATGTCGTTAATGACCGCGATTTCGTCATCCGTGTTGTATGCTAGTTTGACGATGGCCCGGCAGATGGCCTCACTGTTACTGGGATTAATGCTTGGCCGCACCATTAGTCGTGTGGCGGTCACGTGACGCCCGGTTTCAAAGAGGCCAATGCGCCGTCGTCTGTCTTCGTAGATCGTGATGTTGTGCGTGCAGTCTTACGCTAAGGGTAGGTCGTGGATCGCAATTGAAGAGGATGTGAGCGATTTCACAGTCCTGGCTCACTCCATTGGTCAGTGTGAACGCTTCGCAGAATGCTTCGTTTTCCGTGGCGCGCGCCATCCAATCATCGAGAGGCCGGCATACGATGAACGTAAATCGTTCAGGACAGTCAGCTTCCTGCATGACTGTCCATAATCCCTCACGATTCACCGTGTCAAATGCTTTCGTCGAGTACATGAATGTAGTGTAGAGATGGGTTTGCATCTCCTGACGCATCCCATGTAGCTGGCTGGCGGTCCCGAGGTGTCGACGGAAGCCACAATGGCTCCTCGGTAGTAGTCCTTGCTCGAGGTAACCGTTCAGACGATTGAAGAGAAGGTGAATTAAGATCTTTCCAGTGCTGTTGAGTAGCGAGATGTTTCATTGGATACCACATAGTTGCCGGTTTTATTTGCGCTTATGGAGATGGACGACGGCAGCATCCTTGAAGTCCTGGGAAGTGTTCTTGTTGACACATCCCCGGGAATAGCGCTACGAGTTGGTCCATCCGTCGGTGTTAGCTGCGCATGAAGATTTCAGCTGAGATGGCATCGGAATCTGGTGCTTTCCCGCTGCAGAGTCACTGATCGGCACGAATGGTTTCTGGGAGGGTGGGAGATCCAGGTCGATGTGGATTTTCATTGGAGTGAGCCAGTCAATGCTGGCATCGGTGACAGTGGCGAAACCTTTGAGGATGCTTCTGAATTTGTGACCTCTCCGCTTGAGCCATCACAGCTGAGAAGCGATATGCTCCCTTTTGGGGGGGGGGGGGAGGACCGTAGATCGCCTTGATCGCTACGAAGTCCTTCGGTTCCTAGCGGTTGGCATAGCCCCGGATCTTTTCAACCTTGCGAGTCATCCAGGCGTCCTGTATTCCTCAAACCATTGCTGGGCAAGACGGCGACACCAATGGAAGGCCACTTTGTTTGTATGGGTGGGAACTTCAAAGTAGGACTTATGCAGCCTGTTCTTTTCTAAGAGCAGATTGTTGATATCTGAGTTTTTTGTCGAATGAGTCCTGTTGTTGAAGGCGCACGCAGCCGAGGACAGCCAGGGCGCTCGAATAGACGGCATCCGCAGTTGGACCCATTTAGTTTCCAAGGCGACGTACTCATCTGGAACTTGCAGCTCTTCCAGGTGCTGGGTCAGTTAATTGCTGAAATGCGAACTGTGATCAGGCGATACAACAAACAATATTCTCTGTATGAGAGAAGAAACAAACTGCGGACCGACGACGGAAATCCAGGACGCTCTGCATCCTTTCATTTTCAGCGGGCATTTCAAAACTTCATGCAGCTTGACGGGGATTTCAGAGGAAGCCGACCTCCGAGGATTGAAAAATTAAAAGTTGGCCGGACGCCCTGATATAGCGGCAGAGTTTCCTAGGCAATGACTTGCCTTCAAAACTGCCAGGAGTTGGCACACCACGTCTATTAAAACCTCTGCCCGACACCTGATCACGCAAAAAGTAAGTATCTTAATTACAACAGCATAGTGTCTACTGCCACGGGTTTTCAGTGATAAGGTGTGATTTAGAAAGCGTAAAATGAAGATAACAGATTTAGAATTAGGGTTCTAATTAGTTTCCATTTTTCACTTGTCCTGGTTCTACCACTTTCAAAATTTAGGCTGATTGATGCTATCGTCTATACCGGAATAGCTACACAAGGGGCGATTTCCGTAATTTGACGTGCTTGACTGCTTGATTTTTACTTTAATTAATCAATCATTGGGGTGACATTTCAATACCGACGACAATGCAGACCATTGATTTGCAAATTATATAATCATCAACATCATAAGCATTTAAAGGGGAGATGCTAGGTTTCCTGTTCCTTATCCTAAGGCATACCACATAGCTCTGTTAAATATTAATGCGTTTGGCTGGGCGACTAAATCAATCTGCATCCCCCAGACGTTATGCGGAATTCAAAGATTCACTTCGCTTTTGCCTATCAGAATAGATATTATGACTTCGCGGTTCCTAATTACGCCCTTTCTACCTTACCGACAGAGAGGGCTTCGAGAACTCTCGTCCTTCCGGCACTGAAGCCGAAGTTTAAATTTAGTATTGTATTGTATTTTATTTTTAGGGTAATAATAATGACCCTATTGAAAAGGGTACATAAAATATAAATGTTAAATGTACATCTTACTAAAATTGTGTCAATAGCATATTTGTTCACGGGAAACTTTCACAATGCGGCAGGCGGTCTTCTCAGTGTACACATGAAATTTTAAGTGCAGTTATATACAATCAGCATAGAGTGCAGTCATTTGCATAGTTTGAGAGGGGGCATCTCATTAAGAGTCAGGGGTGTGTTAAGTAGGGATGAAATCAAGAAATGAAATTTATGGCTGGCCGCAGGTAGTCCTGTTGTGAAAGTCGTCGTTTATCAAATATCAAACGATCCAGCTGCCTTTTGAATACAGCGATTGTATCAGATGTCACTATTTCACTTGGGAGTGAGTTCCATGGCCGAACAACACGCTGGCTGAAGGAAAACCTCCGATTGTCTAGGCGTGTACGCTCCCGCTTGACTTTGTAAGGGTGACCGCGCAGGTGACTCGTGGTCGTGAATTCAAAAAAGTCGTCAGTTTTGAGCGAACATTCATGCCCGTGGATAATGCGGAATGTCCATAATAGGTCACACCTCATTCTTCTATAGGATAGGGGGAACAAATTTAACTGGATCAGTCTTTCTGGGTATGACAGAGTCCTGAGACCGTCCACCAGTTTTGTGGCCCGTCGTTGCACCTGCTCTATGGCATCACTGTCTTTCTTCATCCAGGGCATCCATGATGGCATTCCGTATTCCAAGTGCGGTCGGACGAATGTGCCGAATATCTGTGAGAAGAGTTCTGGAGGAAAGATTTTGAAGGCACGCCTAATCCAGTGCATGGTGCTGGTTGCCTTTTGGACGACTCTTTTGCAGTGCACCTAGGTCTTTGTGCGTGTCCACTTTATTTAGTGGAAGCGCCTCCGTCCAGATTCTAGTCGCAAGACTACACACTTGGATACGTTGAACGCTAGGAGCTACTTGCTGGACCACGCAGCCAGCTTATTAACATCTTCCTGTAGCTTTTGTGCATCTTCAACTTAATTCCCATCGTCCAAACATGATGTTATTCAGAACCCTGGGTCCTGCACTCTGTCGCGACGACCCAGTCATTTATTCTTCTATCGTATCTGCAACTACGCGCAGTCGAAAAAGAAACCGTACCCTAGAGTGGATGACCAGTAACGATAACTGGGCATTTTGCGTGACGGGGAGTTCGATTTCATTAACAGTAGTTTGAGCTTATTTGACGGTATTTGTCACACTTGCGTCAGATTTAGTATATTAGTATAATGCCAGAAGCCCGGGAGCTGTGGGAATAGTTATTTTCTGTACACAGGACCGGCTGTTGAGACTAGGCTGTTTGCTTGTGCCAGAGAAAAGCGTCCGTCCAGGAGAGCGTCAGTCGCGGTGTGTTGTTTAGGCGGTGTGAATGTCTGCGTCAGCAGGTGGGGGGGGGGGTTGACAGGCTGAGTGCTGGTCATGTGACCAGATGAATTAGGGGAGGAATACGGGGCACATACTCACAAGGGCTCACGGGTATCAAGCAAGGCGGCCCGGCGCGCGTGAGATGATGAAAGTCTTGAGGGTAGCCGGGGAGACGCTGCAACTGGACAGGAGGTGCCACGGCGGGGGTGGTCGTTTGTCGACGGGGTGTCAACGCTTGCCGCGGCCATCGACCGACAAAATGGAGCCGGAGTAGGGGACAGTGGTGCGGCTGCTACACGAATGTACATAATTGCATGAAAAAGACAATCTGCCGCTCGGCCCGTAACCTTCAAATAGACATGTTAATTTAACGTGAAAATTATTTATATCGTTTTACATAGGGTCATCGATGGCAGTACTCATTACCTTAAGTATACTACGTATGCTCATACAGGTCGGCTGAGCGACGTAAAGAACAAGGTTTTGTACAGGCAGAACTTCCCGTAGTTGAGTAGGAAATTTAAATGGACAGGAGTTTATCGGGCATTGGCGACATCCGAAATCAGCAAGTTATTTGGTTGAAATTATTGGTCAGTTGTATCCTACCACATGATCAACCAGTCACCATCTGTGTAAATGAATGTTTCGAATAAGGTGTCAGAACTCAATTTTGCAATTTGCAAACACATTGTTGCTGCAAACAGTCAGGGGTTAGTTTAGATTGCAGTACTAGACCGTTTTGGGCGACTGCAATGACGGCGACTGTCGCAGCCTAGAATGCCAGGCTTGGACTCTCCTTTCCATGATTCCAAGTGGGCACTCCGGCCGGCACAGTTGAGGTTCTGAGAGAAATCGAATTTAGCATGACGTTTCCCAGTGTTTTGGAGGCCAGGATGCACCTTCACACGAAAGCGTTGTCTTCCTTTCGTGGAAATTTTAAAATTCCGTGGTCGAGTTGGAATAAATATTTCATTGTGACTTATATTGAAAACTGCAGAAATCTGTTTATCTAAGTGTTATTTTCCGAATCACTAATGCCTGAGGCATTTAGGCGGCGCGTTTCGAAAATAAGTGACGTAAATACAGCTGTCTAAACACTTTGCAAAGTTCGGTGTTGGCGTTTTTCTTTGGGTTTTATGCCTGGCGCTGTGTACATTAATTTATTTTGAATTTCATCTAATTTTGCTCTCCAAAATATACGAATATGTCGTCACCTACCGAAGCATCCTAATTTAAAACGTACTAGTAGAATAGGAGGTGGGTATACATGGTCTCGTGGGAAGCGAAGCGAGAAAATTCAACATCAGAGGGTTTTTAATCACTCGATGTGCTGCGTGCCATCTATTTCGTTTCGCAAACCTTAGTGACGGGATGGCGTACCAAACTAAATAACAGGGTCTGCAGGCATCTTCCTCAGCCGCTGCGTTTCCTGCGCCGTCCACCCACGCTCTCCTGCATCCAGCAGGGGCGTGACGCATGAGGACTGTTGAGTAATTTCTCTCCATTTAGCATCAGCTGTGTCATGACCAGGCTGAGGCTGACCATGGAGACTGGAGCCGCAACCGTGTCGAAAACATTTTTTTCACTTTGGGTGATGTAGAGCGTGAGTTTTTTTGTCGATGCACAAGCATTTCACGTGCAAACACAGCGAAACACAGCATTTTGCCATAAGGGGTTTGAAAAAAACTGCCAGTCCACGGAGAAGATCGCAAAAGCGTCACTGATGTCTGTAGCGACACGGAAAATAAATCGAAACTTCCGGAGTCTGTGAATGTTTTAACCTAGTTTTCTGAGAAAGGAGGGACGTTGACCAAAACGACTGCGCATATTATTCGCGTGTCAGTTGTATAATATGGCGATAAAGAAGTTGATGCTTTCGTGCGGTAGACCTCGTTATGCATATTCGTAGTTCTGCGTAGGTTATCTCGACAAGCTCCTATATCGCAGTCGCACCTGCAAGGGGTTAAGCTTAGAGTTAATTTCAGGGGTTGGAGTTTGGGGTTACGGTTGGAGATTTGGGTCAAGAGTTAGGGTTGTGGGTTATGGGGGAGGGTTAATGGTTAGGTTGGGGCTGGTCTACTGCAGGTACTCCTACGAAGACCGTTATCCCATGTCCCTTTCTCGTCGCTAGCGTGTTCCTTTCTGTCTTGCTGGCGAAAGACCGACGGAATATTACACACGTTCGTTAAACGCAACACGACGTGGGCGGGCATAATTCAAAAGCGTGGGAAAATGGCCCAACCTCTCACAAGAGAAGTGTTGTCAACAGTCTGCTACGTCGAGCAAGAACACCTAGCCCTGACGAGAAGAGCTACTACTTTGAACTTAATTAATAATGATAAGGAGGAAGTCATCTACAGTGTACCATGCTATTCTTGTGATGCCGTATACGGGACCATACGGGAAACGCTGCATCTACACGCATCCAAGAACATCAACCTGTAGTTAATAGGCGAGCCCATTTGTCTCAAATGGCCATGCACAGCCTTGATACCGGGCACAGCTTCTTCCCTAGACAAAACTCGAATTGTCGGGGTTTTTCCTTCCAAAAATGCCGAAAGTTTCTTTAAGCCATGCACCCCAGATCGGTCATGCATTGATCGAATCAGGACGTTACATGTCGCGTACAGACTGACGTAAACGACGGCAGCTTACTGACGCAAACACCAAATGAATATCCATTTTAAGTGCTTTTGAAATCTAAATGGGTACTGGTAATTTACTGAAGGTTGACAAATACATGAGAAACCAGAGTAGAAAATGTACTAACAGATTTTGTACTTTTCTTAATGAATATGCTTGCCTTCATAAAGTTTTCAAAAGACTACTGCACAGAAACAACACTGCAAAGTTTAAACCACCGGAAAACTGCATCAATTTAAAAAGCTTTTTCTCACATCAAATTATAGTAACTGTCCTCTCTCTCTAAACGAAATTTAGCCTTGGAAGTGTACTTTCTAATGTATACTCATTATACAAACTATAATATGGTGAAATCGCCGCCTTGGTCCGGCAAAATGCAGGGCCTTATCGAAAGGGAAGGATTCAAGAAGGCAAACCAAGCCGGCCATCCTAATTTGGACATCATGCATTAATACCTTAGGGAAACAAGAGGGTACACAGAGAATGAACGACGAAACGGATAAGTTCCTCCGCTACAGCCTTTGGCCGAAATAGTTGAATACCGGCTTTGCATTGCATGCATGTCAAATTCTCATTTTAAGACGATATTCCTTCTAGGTGGGACATTGACTTCCAATCTAAATGCGACCGGGAATCTTCAGTTTGTGCTGTTTCATTGCAGTACAAAGAAATCTAAATGTGATGAGAGACTGAATTGTAACAATGAAACCTGGTCGATCGCCTTCTGGAGGCAAAATTTTCAACTCTTTTTGGAGGTGGACGGTGTATAATCACTGATCATAACATCTTGATGCACCTAAGAGGCGTCGAGAATTTGACCGAGTCTATTACTGGTTTCGGCCGTCAACCAGGTTCGATCAGTTCCTGCGCCTTATTTAACTACCAGTATTATTGTTTGTCTTACGCGCTGTCGTAAGCGTCATTGAGCCGAATATATGGTCGTATTAGGGGCACACATCCAGCACGTTTATCATAACTGCATCATCTCTTAATCGCTGCTTCGTTTGGATGGACAGTGTCATCGACCTGCCATGCGGCCGGACAATTCAGCCGTTCATGGTTTGCTTGAATCGTCCTCGCATTTATTGTTCGCGCTTAAGCAGTCCGTCTTCATTCCTCATCTGCGTCGCATTGGCACAGATGACATGGAAGCATGTTCTTTGGATCTTTCCTCCTCCCATTTTCAAACTCAACCGGTTGCCATTCGCATTCTGTTACGCTAAAGGAACACGAAAGTGAAGCTGTCTTTTCTTGCTGCAGACGCCTCAAATGACTTGAATAAGGCACAGTTATTTAACTGGCAATCTTGCACAGGTGATGCAATATTTTACTCCGTCACTTTGACGAGTTGGTTGACAAGATCTGCCGGTTACAAATATTGCTGCTTGGGATTTTATTGGAAGTGTTTATGACTCGACATAGGCGTCGCGCTGGACGCTTTAACATATATCGGTATTGTTATTTTCTGAAATAAACTCCTCTTTCGATCCGATCGTCGAAATTTCTCCCAATTCAAGAAATTCCAAATTTGACACGAGCCTGAAGCAATTTTCCTACACTATTCTAGATGGTAATCCGCCCTAGTGAATGTCTTGACTGTTATATAGCAAATATTCTCACTAGGTCTCTGCTGCATGCTAAAACGAATAGGCCCCCAGCGCAGCTTCATCTGATATGACTATATTCTCTCTAAATTTTGAAAATGTTCCCATGCACATGTCCTTGTTCTACATCCGTGCTATCGTAATTTCCACCACGACAACTGCAGGTAAGGTGATGTGGTGAGTGTGCTTTAGTTCCCCGTGTTAAAGATATGCGTCGTTGCAGTCTAGGCGTCTGCTTATATAACCAATTGTATTGTTAAACATTTTTTAAATGTTCACTGGAAGCCATTGTTCAAAGTCTTTTCACCCGTCAAATCCTCTGCGGATTAATGATAAACAAACAGGCTGTGCTAGTACTGCATTTGGCTGGACCACCTCCCACCCACGTCATTATACCGAACAACAGGCCAGGTGACGATTTAAAATTAGGCAAACCTGTGGTGATATTGGCGTTTGCAGTACAATATAAAAGCTTTTTTCACAATGCATTATTCAGTGATGTGCAGAGTGCGCATATTGCATGATTTTTGGAACTAAAGCTCAGACACGTGTTTCGCAGGCATGCATGTGTTCACGAATTTTCAGTGTCTTTGATTATTTCTAGGTATTTTTATGAAAAGACAATCGTATATATCTTTTATATACCCATTTCAGAGGAATATTACGTCTTTGTTAAATTTTATGCACAATGATAGAATATATATATCGGTTTTAAAATGCCTCTACTTATGCAATTTTGAGGTCCCTAGTAGTTGTAATATCTTATGAATCCTATATCATATCCCTTAAACAGTATGGACACGTGTATTATTCTTCCTACATTGAGCGTCCACGGAATGCTGCTTGAAAGCCATAAACATAACCACAACGACAGGTCAAGATCATGATTATTTGAGACTTGAAGACTGCGTTTACAACCAAAACTTATCTTTTCTTTAAGCATTACTTTTGGAGAGAATGGCATTTTAGCTATAATAAATGCAAGAAAGGATATTATATTATGTTTCTATAAAATATATTTGAATCGAACAGATTCTCGAAAACCGGTGTAAAACATGCGCACTATGCTTATTGTCGTATTTTGTTATGTGCGGTTTTTATCGGCGGCAAATAAGAAAGGCATTGAAACGTCACAAACTGCCGTGTCAGAATTATTTTTGTATTACGTCGCACAATAGTCAATAAACTAAGCCAACTTTCCTAATAGAAAAGATTTCACAATTTAAGTCAATAATTCAAGAGGTCAACAGTTATCCGTATACATATCTTCACTGCAACACGTTTTGCCTTTTGTGCTGCCTTTTTCACGAAAGTGCCAAAGTGTGTGTTAGTAAACGATATGGAAGCACTTAACATGACACAGTCAAGTTATCGCTCATCGACATTGTCGCTCGTCTTATTACCGAATTATGTGAAGGTAATTACATTCGTTCACACTGAGAGACGCTCTCACTTTAGACGTGCTCAAGATGTGCACTTCGATTGTGGGCAACGGAGTCGAATGAATCGTGATATTGGATTTTATAGCGATTGTGCAAATCGTGTTCAGCAAAGCCAAGTAGTAGGGAGCCATGTTACTTTTAAATCCAAGCCTATATGGTTAAGTCTAAATACCCTCATAAACCATATAGATTTTGTTGGAATTTTATCACTTGAAGGATTCTTAAATTCTAACGGGGAATAAGATTGTTAGAAGTAATCTTAAATCGAATACATGTATTTGGAGACAAGCATTCGACACAAAGAAAGGTGAAAATTTTTGCTGAATTTTGTCACTTATGATGAAAACAATTCCGCCACTGAAAGTTTTTTTGATTATTTCGCAGTGATAATATGAACAGGGTTAGGCGGGCTTCAGTAACAGCACGATGAGGAATTCTGCATGACTCCCTTAAGAAAGGCCTACTCATCATTAACGCTGATGGGTGTTTCGGCACTTGGCAAGCTCGATCTGACCTGTGCGAATGTTTCTACGAGAAAGTACACCAGAAGTGTCACCGGTGTCTGAAAAGGAAAAACAAATAAGTTTAGATTCACGGGGACCTTGAATGCACCTAACTAACTTAGTCAGATGAAAACTTCCATCTAGAAAACTGCACATGCTTTTTTATCAATAAGTAGCTCATATTGCCTTGAAGTCGAATTTTCCGGCCAAACTTTCTCGACCCGCATTCAGGAAAGGTCAGAAAACATGAACACAACTTTCCGTTAGTCCAGAAAAGACTCAAACAACAAATAAAAATGTATAAAAATTTTCCAATGCAATAGACGGCTAAGGTATTCTTAACCTAGCACGAAACAAATAAGTAATGGATGTACAAATAGAAATTTACCATGATAATGAGGGTTAGAGAAAAAGGTATCAGGAGACCGCGCGTGATGTCATAAGGTTTTTTAGCCGTATCTAGATGTAAAAAACGTAATAAAATTACTTCATACGTAAGGGCTTCAATGCTCCACAGGCCAAAAAGACGACAATATATTATGCCGATTGAACCTAACGTCAGAATTGCCGCTTCCGAAGCAACTTAAGTACGTGAAGCGGTGTTGGACATTCGTTCAATTAACAGTTTAAATCAGCGTGCGGACATAAAGCTATGTTGCCTTTTAAAGTAATACCATTCGTGGTGTGCTTTTAGCTGTTTCAGCATAATGAAAGATATTAAACGCAAATTAGCTATCCGGCAGAAGACTGAACATGATTAGAATGGTTTCATTCTGGCATTCGGCAGATTGATTGACCTTCGCCAATGTTTCAATTATTAAGTAAACGGGAAGATAAAAATACCATGTATGAGACTAAAAGATAAAATAAATATTGTGGGTATGCAAACTGAAATCTTACTTAAAGCAGCATACGACACTTGGTAAACATAAAAGTCCGTCAAACCAATAGAATAACCGCCTACGATTAGCGCTGTTAACGCTTTGAAAACGAAGACAATTACCCACCCGGCACTTAATTGCCGTTCCTGCTCTTCATTATTGTTTCTCATGTCCGTCAAAATATTAAATCTAAAAAAAGGTTTCTTTCCAACTTCATCGCACCCAGCTCAAAATGTCTAAAAGTAATTTTTGCAAATGAGCTTCCACGGGACGATTGTATTTAAATGGATATCGATCGTAAGAGGCCATTTAAACATGAAGTGGCGCATTTGGCGGAATTTGATGTTTACTTTCAAGAAACCGGCGTCTCGACCACCAAGACCCTTTATTTTATCAATGTAATACATTTATTTTTATATGACATTTACTTGTTGAATGTGGTGGAGGTTGGTAAGGTTATCTGTGGTTGAAACGAAACTCTAACCGTAGTGTAAAAATTGTATTTATTTTGCAGTACTAGGAAGGACGGCAAAAATGTCCTTTCGTATAATTGTTACATTTGCACCCAATTGACAAATAAAATAGCACTGTCCTAGACGTTTAAAATACACATGACAGTCGTAAACACAGAGGGATTAAATCGGGAAATTTCTGGCCTTTTTGATTAGCTTTACTGCTACGTCCATTATCTCATGTTTTTGCTTGCTACCCTGGGCATGTAGGAATGAGACTTTTTGCGTTAGCTTATTTGTGTCTCGATCCACTACCGGCGAGGTACAGATAAAGCATTAAGAGGGGTATTTAGCTTCAAGTAACTATGCCGAGGACTTACTGTAAAGAAATTGTGTAGATATGTATTTGAACCTACGTCCACTAACAACATTTTTCAGACTTGCAGAGACCGGTGAAATCCCTGTCAAAATGGACATATGAATTCGCTCAATCTCCAAAGAAACATGCTTCCTCTGAACTTTTAATTCTGTTCGTTCGGAAGACAATGATATTTCATATTAACCCAACTGTGAAAAACTCGGAGCCTCGGTGTGATTCTAACCCACGAAGTAAGGGGTAGGCTATAGTACAGCCAACGCTCTTACCACTTGAGCTACGAGGCCCCGCCGGACGACGCGAGTTTAATCATATTTGGGTCAAGTTTCACGCCCAACCTATTGCAACGTCTGGAATCCACCAAATCTGATACAGTAAGTCGACTGCCCAGGCAGAATTTCCTAATTAATTCACCTAGAATCCAGCAGATGACTATTATTTAAATGTGATTCAAATCGCGTCGTCCGGCGTGGCCTCGTAGCTCAAGTGTTTAGAGCGTTATTTGTACTATAGCCTTCCACTTACTGCGTGGGTTCGAATCCCACCGAGGCGCCGGGTTTTTTACAGTTGGGTCAATATTAATTATTCCAAATCTGCCAAAATATCTATGAAATGATATTTGCACGAATCATAAAATACAAATAAGATATATTTAAAATTACTGTATGCTTAGTTGCCTTACTACTACTGATTACGCGTTTATATAAATCACAGGCGAAAGTGCATTTTAAAACACATCTTGATGCGCATTAAAGCTGTAAACCCAGAAGCAATAAATTGTGGGATTTTTAATTTATTTTGTTGCCATGTTATTTCATTAAATGCAGGTTGTTGGAATTTTTTGTTCTTTAGACACCTTAAACTGAAAACAAATTCAGTAGTCTTGTTTGTGTTTTGCTAAGCTACAGTGTGGTTACACAGATAGCATTTACAGGGAAATTTGGCATTATTATATACGCATTGAAGTTACGGTCGAAAAGGCAAATAGACTTTATATACGAAATTAACAGTAGGTCGTTTGTAACATTAGCCAGACCGAAAAATGAGCTTGAAACCCCGAAGCTAAATGCGCATATGAAAACGCCTCATCACCACATTATTATACTTCCTCTGAACATTTAAGCGGTTCCGTTCGAACGGAGAATATATTCGTAGACACTCGCGTTAACTCTATTCATTTCTTTATCAGCACATCGATGCGTTCAGTGTCCAAAGTGGACTTGCGGCTTTGCAAGCTATCTCGCTACCCTTGTGGTAACGCGAAGAAAGACTGTCCTCATGCGTAAATTGCAGCCGATTTTTTTGCCAATGGAGACAGAAACAACGGGAATGCAAACTGCAGGCTTGTATGTCAAACTAAGCCACTTATACCGTCACCTCTTAGCGGACGTCCATCAGGGTAGATCAGTAAACTTAACTGACATCTTTGCACTCTCTGTATCTTGCTCCATGATTTTCTATCTCAGCGCTTTCGTTTATGCAGGCATGAAACTCTGATTTCTACTTGTTGATCCTGGACTTCTATCCACTGATCCGGTGCAGCATCCGCGTCAATTGCATGGTGTCAGCATCATCGTTACCACCACCACCACCACCATCATCATCATCATCATCTATTGATGACATAAGGTCGAAAATGACTATCTCAGTATATCAGGTCTCTGGTGGGATCATATAACGACGACCACGAATTGGCTGGGGTCCGCATTGTAGCTGCACAATTCAGCTTGATCGGCGAGCGCCATGTCTAACCATGGTTTGTTATTTGACCTATTACATGTTAGATTTATTAGGAAAATTTTTCAAATTCGGGTCATTGTTTGCCAATAAAAATATTCAACAATGTCGAGGAACTATGAGTAAGAGAGCGGAATGAAAATTTACCGTTGGTTACTTCAGAGCCATTTGAGACACTGGAGGGGGCAATTTCTGTAGAAGTAGAGTTCGCGGACTCCGTATTGGTATAAATGGAAACATTGCTGTTCACCTGCGATGACTCCACGGAAAAGTTTGATGATGCTGATAAGTTCCCTGTGTTATTCTGATTTAGTGCTTTGTAAAGAAGAGGGTGAAATGGTCAATGTAAGACATTGGCTGCTCTAATCATGAGGCCTGGTGGATGGATTTTCCGATAAGAGTCATGAGGTCCAAAATCGATCACTACTGTCTTTTAGGCAACACGCATGAATTCGCTTAGGAAAGGTATCGTGCCTTACAAGGACCAAAATCTTACATTTTTGCAATTTGATTAGTTAACCCGCACGTTCAATAATTAAGCGTATGGTGTAGGGGCAGGGTATTCTGACATGTCCTCCGATACACGTTTGAAGTACGTTGATGTGCAATAAAACGACAAAGCAAAATGTGGTTCTACCTTCTAATGATTGTATGCTGGCCTTTGTATGAGCGCCATTCCAGGTGAACGTGTTATCCTCACGTTGAAAAGGCCCGCCGATAAATCATGATGAAATCAAACTCTAAGTAGTACTCTAGCTGCCATAGTGTATATTACACAGATCCGTGCGAGATATTTACATGAAGGAATGTCTAAAGTGACATTTGTGAGCGTTTTTCGCGGTTATTGGTTTATTTACTCAGTAGGTTTGTCTTACTCTATAAATTACCCACTAATGAGAGTTTTAAATTATGCATGTAAAGCAATCTGAAATTGACCAAATATTTCTGGGAAACCAGTAAATCGTGCAAATGTGCTAAACAGCACTATCGCTATAAGAAAATAATTATGTAATTAGGAAAGCATTCACATGATAGGGAAGTTTTGCCTAATTATGAAAGTTTACTTCCTCACCCCGAATATTAAGGCTTTCAGTTGTTAACTATTCATCACTAATGCTAATAAAATTTTGATTTAGTCTGACCAAAGGTCACTGACTATTACTTGGGGGTCTGATCTCTTCATTAGTGATTGTCTCTAGGGCGCTGCCCAAACATTCTAATGGTCAAAAAGTCAAGGCATAAAAGAAAGGCTCAGAATTTCATCTTCTGTTCATCGTCACTCAACTCAAGCGGGCAATTAATGATAAGGATCCATGCTCTTCACGACACGTGTGTTGCCACCAGCATATTACCGCTAGCGCCTTCATCCCGAAGTGAGTAGTCCTATATGTTTGGTATTAGCTTTCCAATGGCATTTAGCAGTCTGTTTTTATTAGTCTGGTAATGCGCCGAGTCAACTGACCAAAGGTTCCAGCACGTCAACGATTGCGAGTTGCTTGAGTCATGGTTCACGGAACCCTTATTTATTAACAAAGGCAGTGAACTCATACAGTATCTTCGGTCCTAAACATGAGTCTGACCAAAATGCTAAGCCACTCATTGAGCGTGCTGGCTTGTGAACCAGGTGACTGAGCAATCATACCACGAACACTAAACCCGGGTGACAAAATACCAACAGTCAACGACGTGCATGCCGGTCAGAAAACAATCAACACACCAGTGGAAAACGACCCTCGGCGAAGGAGGGAACCGTTAGTTGGCATGTGCATGCAGCAGTGAAGCGAATGAATCCTGTAAACACTGAAACGTCCTGCGCGCGAATCACCGGAATCAGAAAATGTCTCCGATTATGGTCTCAAACGCTAATCGAAAACTCTGGTTGCGTCCGCTTCTTCTCTAGTTTTTTCTGCGATTCGCACCTTTGCTTGCATTAACAAACTCTGCACTTTTTGCCATAATTACCCTTTCAGCCCGTCCCGGTCAATCGGCTGACTTTTTAACTGACTAGACCCTACAAGCACCGTGAACGATCAGCGCTGGTTGACAGTCCTTCTATCATACTAACGGGAACGCACGTCAGGCGGAAAATTATTGCACGGTGGTCGTAGCCATCGACTGACAGGCAAACATCGAAGAGAAAACGTCATCTTGCGTTTTTAGGCTGTATAATTATAATTATCAGCCGTTTTGCTAAAAATCGAAAATTGAGTGGCTTCGCATAATGATACGTTACATTTCAGAGGAACTGTCATCTATTGAAGGTTTTTAGCCAAATACTTAATATTTCGAGTTAAGATTTATTACAGTTATTTTAGATAGAACTGTAAAGTTTAAAAATATAAAACCTGATTCCGGATGGGGTGTGGAATCTCAAAAGATGTTCATGCAACTTGGGGACATCCGCGCATTATGTGAATTATGGCGAAAATACATAAACTGCGGAACATGATAACCAGAACGTGAACTTTTTTGTGCGCGTAAGCGGTAAGGGTCGTTATCTAACAACTTTCGCTGGAAATATTTAAACCTAAACGTTATAAAAAATGCGAAGAATGTGCAATTCGATTAGCAGTGATTGGTCCATTCATCTAGAATTTGGGATACCCCACCGCACTTTACATCCTATTACGTCTAACTTTTAACACAAAGCATCCACTGCATTGAGCGGCAACTGAGGCACACACCAATAACTTCCTTTTGCATCAGCCTGCTGCATAGAGCTTTCGAACAGAATTGAGAATTATTACGTCAGCTGAATCGCCACTCTCTATGAGGCGGCGTCCTTGTCGCTTTCCGTTTGTGGGGCGTAGTACTCACAGCGGAACGACTAGCATTTTTTAATGTTTGCATTTTTGGATATCGGTTAAAATGCTTGACCAGAGACCAAAAAAAGATAAACCTTAAAATTGGCGATATTTAGCTACATTCGTCCGCTAAATGGTGACAACCCAAGTTAAAATGGTATACGGATATGTGTATTATTTTCATCGGAGCAGAATCAATTATCCCCGAAGGAATAGATTAATTTTATCTTAGAGCGTAAACTTTGGGAAATCCATGCACGAAGTGAAAAGATGGGAAATTATTGCAATCGGTTTGATCCCAAGGGCAACGAGTTTCGACTCAGTAGAACGGCAATGTATAACAAACAAGGCAGATCTAGTAAGCAATCTATATTTTCTAAATCCGCAGATGGACGACCGTGAGTTAAATATATTAGGGTACCAGCTGTTTAGAAGAGACATGCCAGGACGTCAGGTCGCAGGCGTACTCACGTATGTAAAACACAGACTTATAGTCTCAGACTAATGGATAAACTTACGTGTACTTCTGAGGCAATTTGACTAACCATAAAAGCACCAGGTTCACCGAGCCTTGATGTCCTGATGGTCTACCTATTTCCGAGCAATGATCATATGGCGGACGCTCGTCGGATTGGAGACCTGGAGAGATTCTCGATCCGGTCCGAAATCTTAATCATGGGGGACTTCAATTCACCTCTTATCGACTGAAGTTCAGCTTATGCATCTGGTTCAGACCATGCTTTCGACCGACGTTTGCCAGACATAACGCTCTGGTTATTTCTCACTCAGCACGTCTCTTTTCCGATGAGGGTGCGCGAAGGAAGAAAGTCAAACTGTCTGGATCTGCTTCTTACGAGTCACTGAGGTGCAATTTCTACCTACCCAAGGTCGTAGGGACCACATCGTACTGTTGTGGGAGTACCCAATTTTTCCTCTGCCCGAACATGCCACCAGGGTTAGAAAGAACATTTGGGCAGGTGACTGCCCAAATGAAAGCTGAACTACATACCATAAACTGGGAATCAGCTTTTTTCGGTGATATAATCAAGGGTTGGGACTTGTTTAGTGAGTTATTGCACTTTATTCTCAGAGACCACTGTCCTATTTCACGGAAAAAAACTGAACAGCAGACCCCCGCGGCTAACACCAGATTTAAAAAAAGAAATTAGTTAAAAACAGAGGTTATGGAGGGAATTTCTCTCGGACAGTAGCTCTGTGTTGATAAATGCGTACAAGGCCCAGGTGAACCTAGTTATGAGGCTTATCCTCGGGGCGCGGCTTACTTTCGAGGAAGACCTAGAGAATCCGTCCGCAGAAAACCCAAAGTTATTCTGTGGTTATATTAGAAGAAGCACACGATCAGCGACCGAATCTCATTATTGAAAGCTACTGACGACCTAGAACTCAGTGAAGACGGAGAAAAGGCAGATTAACTTTCACAATTTTTTAAGTCCATCTTTCGAAGGAAATCAAATTTCTTCCTTCCGACTACGACATAGTGAACGGGTAACGATTGATTTAGTCTCTTTCTCCAAAGCTACGGTTCACAAAGAACTGCTGACGCTGAATGAGTCTAAATCCTCTGGCCAGATGTCATACCCTCAAATTGTTGAAAAAGCACGCTGGGGAATTATCTAAGCCACTGTCCATGCTCTTCCAAGCTTTGTTCGGAGCAGGCTATTTGCCTGCGGATTGGGAATCTGCACGGGTCACGCAAATTTATAAAGGCGGCGGCAAGGTCTTAGCAAACAACTACGGACCAATCAGTCTTGCTTTAATTTGCTGCAAAATTAGGGAAAATAATTAAACGAGAAATAATGCGCTTCCTAGAAGAGTATAATCTGCTATGCGATGCCCAGCACGGATTTCGTAGAGGCAGATCATGCGTGACAAACCTACTTTATTGTTTAGATTGCTGGGCCCGGTCAGTCGATGGCGGCAGTGCAGTTCACGCAGTCTACGTCGAGAGTGTACCACATCAGCGTCTCCTGTACAAATTAAGTCGAACAGGCTTTAAAGGTAATCTCCTGAGATGAATTCAAAGCTTCTTGATCGGTCACTCTCAAACTCTTTACGTCGGTGAAAGGCAGTCGGCGAAGGTAGCAGTTAAATACGGTTTACCTCAAGGCTTCGTCCTTGGCCATACCCTAATAATTATATACTTCAACGACTGCGTCAGGGAACTGAATTGTCATGCCGCCGTGTTCGCTGATAATGTTGAAATTTGGAGCGTCATCCGAACTGAAGTTGACGAAGAGTGCTTGCAGGCAGAATTGATTTGACTCACGAAATGGTCACAAGACTGGCTTTTACAGTTTAATGAGACTAAGTGCAATGTTTTCGAGTCGGCAGGATCCGATCTCTGTGCCGGAAGGTCTGCCACCTAAATGTCGTTCCATTGCAGGAGGTAGACGCCCAGAAAGACTTGGGTGTGTGGGTAACGGGTTCCCTTAAACCATCGCTCCGGTGCTCCAAGTTAGCCAAGTCCGCAATGTCAGTCCTTTATGTTTTCAAGAGAGCTTTCTCTACCTTGTTAAAGTCTTTCGGATAACTGTACGGCCACAGCTCGATTTCGTTATTCAGGCGTGGAAACCCTAGATCTCTAAAGATGACAAAGTTCAAAGGCGGGCAACCAAACTCTTAAGTGGACAGGGTTCACCATCCTATGAAACACGACTATCCAATCTCGGCGTTTTTTCCACTGAGTTAAAAATAGCTAAGAGACGACCTTATACAAACATTCCGTATAATGCGAGTCTAGGACTGCTGTCGCCTACCTCCTGATTTATTAGAGTAAGTAACCCCAAAGAAACCCATCCACTTAAACTACGTTTGACTGGCCCCAGACTAGACATTCGGACGTTCTTCTTTTCAATAAGACTGATCGAGGCTTGCAGATGTCGTCATGTGCACCTCCATCTATTCTTTTAATAGCAAGTTGGACCAGTGTACCACTAAACGTCATGATATCACCCGACCGATATCTTTTTAGCATTTCTTTCGAACAGTTTAGTAATATTATTATATTGCCGCCTACATTTCAATAACATCTGTTTCTTTATCATTGTCTCAAGTCCGTTGAATGTGAGTGTTGGCATTCAATTCGTCGCCCTCAGAAACTGAGCTCGCACCAATTATCCATAGACAGACTACTGTACAGCACATTTAATAATGTTAATGGTTTTAACACTTGGAGCAATTCGTCTATCTGTCTGCTTTCGAAAACTTTGCCAATCATAAAAACACTTCTGTAGCTCTGCGAAACTTCCCATAGTACTATTGAATAGTCTGCTTGCGAACATATTTTTTCGGTAACTCATCGTCAGCGCCTACAATATAACCGGAACCCCTTTCCTCCTCCCCGTCCTCAGCACGCTGACCCCGTCATGGGGGCATCGTGGAAACATGGAGTTCGATTAACCCTGCCACTGAGGAGCATTTATACCCTGTCTACAATTAGAATGACCATTACCTATGTAAATATATCAACTTGATGATGAGTTATCAAAAA